>CM033726.1:55939549-56294775 GCA_019671005.1 Hibiscus mutabilis
CTTTAGAATAATCAATTATAAGGGCCGGTTAAATTCTTGTGCTATGTAGGTTGTAGCATTGTAGGATTCCGCTGTAGTACTCTTTTTATCCAAAAACAACATTTTTTTTAAGAAAAAGGTAATAATAATCCCAATTCCTCTCATGCATAGTAAAATTATCCGACTCTGACCTGATTCGATGTATCCCAATCTAACTCGATCTGGTTTTTAGTCTTAAATTTTGGAGATCGGGCGGGCAGGACGAGACGAATTTATATAAGTGTCGATTCGGGACGGGGCGGATTCAGGTATATGTTAAAAAAATTTCGCCCTCCCCGCCCCGCCCTTGTATATATTTAAATAAATATATAATTTTTATTATGTTTATGAAAATACCAATATATATATATATATACTTTTATGTTGTTAATCTATCTTTTTTTGTTTTTTTGTTTGTGCTTATCGTAGTTTTTTAGATATTGTTCGAGTTTTAATATATCCGATTATGACGGTCAATTGTTCAAGTTTATTCATTTAAATAAGTAATTTTTCATGTGGGTAATTTAAAATTGGTTTTATTTTTTTTATATAAGTTTAAAGTCCTTTGAAACCATATATTTGTGGTCGTGATGATGTATTCAAAACTTCAATAACTTTTTAATTTTAGGTGTTAGGAGTTTAGTTTAGGGTTTAGAGTTTAGGGGTTTGGGTTGAAGGGTTTAGAATTTAAGGTTAATGTTTAGAATTTAGGATTTAGGGTTTGTAGTTTAGTTTTTTAGAGTTTAAGTTTAATTTTGTTTTATAATAAAAATAGACAGACTTGTATAAAATTTATTTTACACATCATGTGTATCAATTTTAAACTATTTTTAAAAAAATTAAAAATATATAACTTTTTAAAAAATTAGATAGAATTAAGAAATAAGTAACGTGTCATGTTCTATTCATTGAAATACTAATATTTTTATTATAATTAATAGATAAATCTTAATACATAACAAAATAAATTATTAAACATTTATTTCAACTTAAAAAAATTTAAACACATAAAATAATTATAAATTAAACCTTTATTTTGTAATATCTGCATTAGATGGTTGAGCTGCCATGTCACCTGCCAAACCCCATTACTTTAATTATTGTCTCTCTTTTTTTTTTATCAAAGCTTCAATTATTGTCCTTCTCCATGCTAATTCTAACGAGCTATTTTGGGAAAAAAAACTCAAATAATATTTTAGATTTTAAGACATCGTAAGGAATATTTAAGAATTTACGATAAAAATTACAGTGTATGGTGAAATCATCACCTATAAATGGTGATTTAGGTAAGTACGCCATTTACAGATGACGACTGACGACTTTACCATGTACTGTAATTTTTACCGTAGATTTTAAAATATGCCCCACATACCCTATAACTTAAATTATTGTTTGAGTTTGTATCATTTGTCAAAATCAGCCAATTCTAGCCACTCATTCTGTTATGGTTTCTAAAGAAGAAAATTAGCTTTAAAAGGATGCAGAAGATGACAATAAATAATAGTAAAAAATCCTGTAGGTGGTGATTTAATAATAATAATAATAATAATAATAATGGTAAACTTTCTATATATAGATTGTATAAAATTGATTTTATACAAATTTACATATTTACACTATAAAACTCAAATTTTAAATTTCTAACCTTAACTCTAAAAAACTAAACTCAAAACCTTAAATTTTATACACTAAATTTTAAACAGTAACCTTAAATTTTGAACCCTACAACCCTAACCCATAAACTTTAAACCCTTATCCCTAAAATTAGAAGACATGTACAAATTTTAGTTTACATGGTTTGTGTATCAAATTTTATCTAATAATAATTATATGTTGATAAAGTTATGATCCACTTGCACCATGTAGAATTCATTTAGTTTTATATTTTTTAAGAAAAAATTTTAATACATAGGCTTACGTAAACTACAAGCCTTTTAGTTTTAGGGGTAGGAGTTTAGTTTATGGTTTAGAGTTTAGGGTTTGGGTTATTGAATTTAGAATTTAGGGTTTGATTTTTTAGGGTTTAGGTTTAGTAATTTAGGATTTGAATTTATATTATAAATATGCATACTTGTGTAAAATAAATTTTACATCGTCTGTGTACCAAAATTAAACCATTTTTTAATCATTGAATGAGAGTAAATCAATAATTGTATTTAAAAGTTCTCAATTAATATCATCCCATCTTCTTCAGATTGTGAGTTCAATAATCATTAGAAGTAAATTTCTCTCTTCTTCCCCTCCTCGTAGGCTAGACATGACTTGTTCAAAAGAAAATCATAAACATAATAGTTAAATCACGTAAAAAAGAAATTGTATGAGATGGGTGATATGGAAATTAGTAATTGGCTCACTTGTGAAAGGAAAAATAATTGTATAAAAAATATTTCTTTTAAAATTTATTATATAATAATTATAATTTAAGCAGCAAAATACTTAAAGATTATGTGAAGTATGAAAATACAAAAGTGTTATCATGATTATATTGTTATTATTTAAAAGAAATAACGATTTAGTTATTTCTAACTGAGTTGATAACTGGTTAAACGATGATATCAAACTCTCAAAAATTTAAATAATAATGTTAACAAAAGTATAATTTTTAACTGAGTTAGTGGTGACGGGTTAACCGGTAACACCAAACTCAACCTAAATTCTAAATAATACTATAAATAAAACATATGCAACTAATTTAATTTTAATTTCTTTTAAACAAAATAAAATTGTTCTAATGTCAAAAAGGTAACAAAGGGAATGATCTCAAAGTTAAAGGACAATAGCAAATAAAATATTTTTATTTTTTAAAATACTTAAATATGAATTTGTTTAAAGTAGTTATATTTAAATTCCTCTTATTTTTGAGGTGTAAGGCTTTGTTCGTGTTCTTTTGTTTATTTTTGAAGGTGTTCATATTCGTTCAGATTTTTAATATCGTGTTCGTGTGTGTTTGTTTATTTTTGAATATGTTCATGTCCGTTTGTTTGCGTTCGCGAACATGTTTGTTTATGTGTTAGTCAAAAAGATGAAATTATGCCTAGGGATGGGCATTTGGCCCGATCGGGTCAAATTTGTTATTAAAAATGGGTTCGGGTCGGGTTTAAGGTGGTACTTGTCCGACCCGACTCAGGACTAATTATGTAATTTCCCCTAATTTTAAGGATTTTTATAATAATACCCCTCTTTTTATATATATATATATATTATAATTAGGTCCTTAAAATTAAATTTTTATTTACAATTTAGTCCTTAAAATTATATTTTTACGATTAATTCTCCTAAAATTATTTTTTAAGTTAGGTCGCTAAAGTTAGTTTTTCTATAGGTCGGGTTGGGTCGGGATCAGAGTCGGGTTTAATGTATTTATTTTTGGGTTGGATTTTATAAAAAATGTGTTCAGGTCAGGTTCAGATTTAAGATATTTATTTTAGGGTTGGGTTTGGAGTATATTTGCACATGGTAGAAGATATTATTTTTCAAATGTATTAAAAACATTGAGAATTATTCTCAAATGATAATTTATAGTTGTTTTGTAAAAATACCCGACTCGACCCGTGCCCATACCTAATTATGCCACTATGTTGAACTCCAAAGTTCACTCTATGTTCAATTTAGTCCCTTCCTTCACCAATATTGTAAATGTAAAAAATAAAAAGAAAATGAGAATAGGGTAAACACGCTTATAAACGAGTTGATAAACAAGCTTATTCGTGAATATAAACGAACTGAACATACCTCTTTTGTGTTCGTTTTTTATTAAATGAACAAAACAATTTTGTTTGTACTCGTTTATTTAGCTTAATAAACGAATGTTACATGAACAGTTCATCGAACACCCTGATCATTTACACCCCTACATTTATTGTAAAAATATCACTATTCGATTTTACTCTTAAATATTTAAATTTATCAAATCAATTATTTTATAATAGATTATAGGTTTTGAATATTTAAATGGTATAAAATTGTTTTTAATATTGGTAAAACGATAAAAATTAACAAAATAAAAATAAAATCGAAATTAACAAAAATAAATAAATTCTTGATTTTGTTTATTAGGCTTTATAATAGAGTTTTGTTTAGCTGAAATTGAGTGTTTAAACCAAAATCGAAATTATTAAATAACATAATCGAATAACATTGATTTTTATCTGATTTCAGCTGCATGCAACTCCCGATTACAATCTTTCCAGCAGGAGAAGATGTAGACAGAAGTTATCTATGATTTCAACCACTTGGCAAAATCTTTCATTACCCTGTCTGAATTTCCACCTTCACCCACACTTTTGGTAACGCTCTGCTTCAGTTCAACAGCTCGTGTTCTGATGTTTTCATCACAAAGCAATCCTTCCACCTTGCTTTTGATCTCTTCTTTTCCGATGATCCCTCTTTCGTCCTTTTCGAATCTCAGCCCGACCTTCCAGATATCGCAAATGTAGCTCTGGTTCAGGAACTGGTCTGCAAAGTAAGGCCAACACAAGAAGGGAGCCCCATTGCTTACGCCTTCAAGTGTGGAATTCCACCCACAGTGACTTATAAAGCAAGCAATCGAAGTATGTTCCAACACTGCTCCTTGTGGTGCCCAGCTCACCAACTTACCTCGGTTTCCCACTCTTTCGGTAAACCCTTGTAATCACTCATTTTTACCTGTAAATACATATTAGTATTGCATGTATACTTATTATATTATATGTTTATTATTTATATAAGGTGTGGTGTGTGTGTATATTATAAGCTATGTATGTATACGTATTAATGGTGTATGTGTATCGCGTATGTATCTATAGAGTACGAGCGTATTTGTTTAATGTGTGTAGATGTTATGTTAATTATGTGTATGATTATATATATATATATGTATGTTAGTATGTTACATTAATGTTTGCATGTGTATTCGTATGTTACACTTATATGGGTGTGCACGTGTACGTATATATGTAACGTCGTATTATTATTATTATTATTGTTATTATTATTATTATTGGACTAATGTAAAATAAAATCTAAAATATAAAACCCAAATATTATAATAACAGTCCAAGTCCATATTATTACAAAATATATATGTAATTTACAAGGCCCATTTTCGGCCAGCCCAATCCCATCTAATTAACCCTAAAACCCTATATGATATCTAATATCATATATATATTTTTTTGCAGCAGTTGAAGGAGGGCCATTGGATCAAATCCAGATCCAACGGCCACGATCAGCCTTGGGAGAGCTGTCCAGCGCGCGTGAAACGTACTTCCAGGCCGTTCGAATTCTCACTCGCGACTGCAAACAAGTTGGATCCTCGGGCCAAAAATTCCCCGACAAGTTTCCGAGCCGATTGGCAGCTGAAAGTGGACCTATGGGTAGGGCTTTGGGAAGCAAGTTGAACCCTTCAGGCTCCAATTCCAAACTTGAGTTGCAAAGTACCCAATCTGCTGTTTCAACAGCTTTGTTGTTCTCCCGAGAAAAATCAAACATGATTTTCTGTGTTGAAGGAGAGGTGTCAAGGTTAAGCCATAGAAAGTTGGTAGGGTGTATAACAGGCGTCGTAGGTGACAACTGAAACACATCTTTTGTAAGTGGAGTGCCTGCAAAACTCATTAATAATCATTAATCAATGCCAATGTTTATTTTCTCCATTCGCAATACTCGATAGTAGTCACAGTACTACTAAGCAGTTAAAGTAAGACAGGGTCTTTACCATTTTCATCAATCAATCCATCGTCAATATGCTTCGGGATCCTAAGATTAAACACTAGTTGAAACACCGAAGCCGTCCACAACGCAGCCGTCGGAATCCCCAGTTCAGCTGCAACATCGAATGCAAACCCCAGGTTTATATCAGCTAAAACACATGAAATCTTATCATCATCTGATGCATTGACCTTATGAATCAACTCCTTCAGATGTCCAGGCATCACCCGGCATGAACTCTGAGTTAACTTCCCTATCTGATTCCGGTCTTCCCCGTCTTCCAATCCATCAGGGATCGAAGCTAGATGAAGTAAGCCGTTTTCATCGACACTCTTGCCGAATGCACGGATGACTCTCTTGTGATTAAACTCTGTGTTAACAAAGCAGATTTTGATGCCTTGTTTGGTCAAGTGTCTGGACAGTTCCATGAAAGGAATGACATGGCCTTGTGCTGGACATGGAATAACCAAAACATGTGGTTTCCCCATTTCCTCGAGTGTTTTTCTTTCGGTGTATAGAATTTGAGAGCTCGGAATAGGAACAATCTGTGGCCATTATTCATTTCCAATGCTAATCGGAGAAAGGTGAAAGCAATGGGGTTCAGTAGCCGACAGAATATGAAGGCCTTATGCTGGACCTGGCTGGGATAACCAAAACATGTGGTCTTCCCTCTCTCCACTATCCATATTTGCTCTCTGCTGCTTGATTTTTTTGGCGTTTCATGGTCACTGAAATGCTTCATGCCCTGATTTGGAGGTGGTGTTGGATGTGGGTGTGAACTGCATGGTGGGTGAGGGTGCGTAAGGTTTGGCTTCTTGTGGCATTTGTTGTTTGGCTTCTTATGGGTGTGACCGTGGGGACACCGTCTCAAATTTTAAAAAATTCAAATTTTACCTCTAATTTTTTTAAAAATTTTAATTTGCCCTCAAAATTTTTAAAAATTCATATTAAACTTTAAAATTTTAAATACTTTTAATTAAATTCCCTATCAAAATTTTAAATTTTTTTGTTAAATCTTTTAAAATTATTAAAAATTTTAGTTAAACCCTCAAAATTTTTAAAAAATTTCGTTTAATCCTCCAAATTTCTTAAAAATTTAAATTGACCCCAAACTTTTCCTCCAAGTTCATCGGTATTAATCATGTTTAGGTTTGACGACTTTGGAGATTACTTTGGAGCGTATGAAGGTTCAATTCTAGTTTTTGTAGTACGTCGTTGAGAGCAAATTCGATATCGATTCTGATGTGAAGCGTCTTCCGAGTATGTTCTTGTCATTGCGTTGTTTTGAAATGGGTTTAGCACATTCTTGTTCCGTGGTGTTTTATGTTGTTAAGCTGTTATCATTTTTTTTAAGGGAAGCAAATTGATATATATCATGCTAACATACACGATTAGGTATTAAAACGGGTCTTATTAAAAAGCCTCTCTAAATTTAACTGGAGGAAAAAAATTACCCAGGGGTGCTTAACGAGTTGAACAGCTCGTGAGCTGCTCGAACTCGACTCGGTCAAAACTCGATAAACGCTAGACTCAAACTCGAACTCGACTTGAGACCTTAACAAGTTGAGTCGAGCAAAGTCTAACTCGACTCGATAAATTCGTGAGCAACTCGTTAATTTTTTAAAATATTTTTTAGTAATTACTTTAAAATTATTTCATTTAAAAAATAAATCTAAATAATAATTATTAATTTGTTAATAATTAATAAAAATTGATAAATTAACTAATCTATTAATTTTCTAATAAATAATAAAATATTATTAATTAATAATATTATTTTACTACAAATAAAAAAGGATAAAGGTGACCACTTTGAACCTATAAGTTGGTGGAAGAATCAATCTTTGAAGTTTCGTATTTTGTCAAGGATGACTATTGATGTTTTAGCAATTTCGATAACAACTGTAGCTTCTAAGGCTACATTTAGTGCTAAGAGCCGCGTAATTGATTCTTATAGAGCTTCATTATCTCTGGATACTGTGCAAATGTTAATTTGTAGTGGAGATTGCCGTCGATCTCTCCATGGAGTGAAGAGAAAGAATAAAGTAAGACCATTTAAGATTAAATATATTAATTGATTTAGTTCTATATTATTCATGACAAAGTAAGAAAATTTATTTTAGCATCTTATTATAAGATATTATAACTATTTTTTTATTGACGGGATAACTATGTTGATCAAGCAAAGGAAATTATCCTCCCAAGTTTGTAGTTTGGTGATTGCAAGCAACAATGAATGGAGTGAAGATATGTTGATTTCCTTATTTTCAAGATTGGTTATGGATCATTGAACTTTTTTTTTTCAAGAATGCTTTTAATATGTTAGTTTGATGTATTTGTGGATAGTTACTTTAGTTTTAATATGTTAGTTTGGTGAATTTGTGGATTGTTACTTTAGTTTTAATATGTTAGTTTAGTGTATTTGTGGATTGTTAGTTTGAAATTTAGACTGAAAGTACTTTATACACTCTTTTGATATTTTTTGTTAAATTTGTTAATTTATATTAATATTAAGCCCCATATAGTATTATTAAATATTACTTTTAGTTAAAAAATAAGGTAAAATTTTTAGTGAGCTTAACGAGCAACGAGTCGAGTTGAGCAACAAACTTTTTTAACGAGCAACGAGTCGAGTCAAGCAGCAAAATTTTTTAACGAGCACGAGTCAAGCACTGCCTAACTCGCGACCGACTCGCGAGATAAACACCCCTAATTAATTACCACGTTTAATACCAGCGAATTACATAACAACGATATAAACCGAAGCTGCCAAACCACCACAGCCATGCACATCATACTATAAAGACAAGATATATATCAGGTTGTTAAGCCGTTATCATGTTAGTATTGTTTTTTGTGGATTATCATGTAATTGTTTTCGTTATGTAGTATTAGAGGGTTATGAAATAGTGATCGATTTTGTATCTTGAGGGTTACCTATCGTTATATTGGTATCCCGAAAATTTTTCCATCGGGATTTATACATAATAAATAAATTATGCCGGCTAAGAAAAAGGGTAAAGTACATAAATGGTCACTAAGCTATCCCTAAAAATACAAAATTGTCACAAAACTTTCAAAAATCACATAATGGTCATTAAACTTTAGTTTTTATTATAAAATGATCACTGAGACGTTAAGTGTCGCTAACTGGGAGACGTTTCAGTGACAAACATTTGTATAATAACATATTTAATCCTCAATATTTATACAATCAATCAATTTAGACATTAATAATGAGGGTTAAATTAAGAATAAATTGATTAAATGTGTTAGTATAGAAGATTAAATGTTATATTATTCAAATTTATGTAACTATTACGCCACCCAATTAACGGCTCAGTGACCATTTTGTAACAAAAACTAAATTTTAATACTCATTATGTAATATTTGAAAATTTGATGACCATTTTATATTTTTAGAGATAGTTTAGTGACCATTTGTGTATTTTACCCTAGAAAAAGTTAAACATGACTTTGTTTTCAACACATTTGTATCCGAAAATTGCCCGAGCTCATGTCAGTTAGATACATAGAGTCCATCAGTTGTGAGCTCAGCATCTGCATTCTCAAACGAAGCTCAGCATCAGTTGTGAGCTCAGCCCGAAATTTTATTCCCGTATCTGGATTAGCTTGTGTCTGAAACAGTCATTTAGCGTTGATTATAATTGTTTTCCATGAATGAGCTCGAGGATAAACATGTACTAAAAACTATTCGTTTTAGCAATGCTTGGAGTGTGATTTATTATTCAATGTCAGAATTTCTCAAGACGGTGATATAATCTTGACTATACTTTGTTTTTAACAATTTTGACGATGATTAAAATGATTTTAGAGTCGGATTAATATGGTTTAGGATTAAGGTTTAGAGAATTATGAATAAAGTATTTTTTAAGGATTAAAGTTTATTGTTTAAGATTTAAAATCTAATTTTTTAGTGTTGGGGTAGGGAAAGAGCACCAAAAAAGACCCAAAAAAATCCATATATCAGAGTTCTAGCTACAGAGCAAAAATAATTAGCCTAAATTATTGAGATTCAAATCATGAATATTTAATTAATAAAAATTATTGAACATAATAAGTGTCCTAATAAAAAAACGGATGGTGTTCTTCTTAGAAGACACGGGTTCAAATTGTTTTGTCTACAAGGTATATGCATATTGTCAAAGAGTTAAGAATATGTACGAACAAATACTACATTGTACTCACCTTTAGACTATTAAAAAAATAATAAAAATTGTTCTCCCAGCCTCAAAAACTTTAACCTAATTTTTTCTCAACATCATTCCTAGCACCGCAATCTCTTTTTTTCTTTTGTTTCTTTAGCCGGTGATTGGTAACCAGTTTTAGTATTGATTGTCGATCATCGGGTCTATTATTTTATATATATATATTAATAAAAACCTATGCATTTGTGGCACATTTTTTTTTGTTTTTGTGATTTCGTTTCGTATGTCGTTTTGGCATGATTTCAACATACCTTAGTGGTCGTTTGGTGCTCGTACAAGGATTTTCGCGACTCTAGTTTCTGATTATAATTCTGTCGGTAGTCATAGAAAGATAGATCACAACTCGGTTGATGGATTGTGTAACACCCTTACCAGTATTTATTATCCAATACTAGTATAGATTGTCACATAAGGATTAACCGCATTTTATGCTACTCAATTTAATCAAAAACAGTAATTTTCAAAAATTGCACTTTATCGCGTAAAATCAATTACAAATTTTTAACCCATCTAATAACTTTCGTTTTCATGCAGCGACTTAGCAGTTTATAACTACACATTTTAATTAAGAAAAGTGCCTAAAACTGTCTAAATTAAAAATGACATTGATTACTCTAAAAATCAAATTTATAAATTTACTCGATTTTCATTACTAGTATCTTCTTTAACTAATATAATCCTCATTATAAAATAACCACTTATCTAGATATTAATATTACAAACCATATCTAGACTAGTTAAAGCGAGCTACTATTATTTTATACATGCCAACTTGAGATAATCAAAATACATCAAAGATGTAAATTACCGATACGACTATTATCCTCCTAGATGATGATGGCGATACTCCTTACTCCTGTTCGGGATTACTACCTACGCGTGAAAACCATAACACGTTAAGTATATACTTAGTGAGGCATTATAATTATTTAACATAAATCAACATGCTTGAATTATAACAATAATATAATAAACATGCAGTTTGATCACTATTCCTTTATTTCCCTTATGTTAATTATTTATTAACATAATATAACCCGGATTCATAAATCCTATTAATATTCTTGCCATTATCCGAGAGTTCACCTACTATCTAATTTATCAACCATTTATTATCAAATAAATTATTGCCCAACATAATTTGAGGACTTGGGTACACGAGTCAAAACTGCACCAAAGTGCTAAGAGACCGCACATAAGTGCTAAAGAACCACACCTAAGTGTTAATAAACCGCACCGAAGTGCTAAACCACTGGACTCTATGGCATGCCAACTATACTCTATACCTCAATTACTTATTTGGGCATACTTTCCAATTCCATATTCGATTAACCCATGGAAATATAATTAAATACTGGACAGTTCATACCCTAAATATAACATAAACATACATACCTGATATATCTAGTGATCAAATGCATCATAGTTCTACCTTTGACAATTCTCAATATGTCAAATATCAAAATAATTATAATCTTCAAGCATATAATTATACCAGACTTATCACAAGTCTTTCAAATCAAACATAATATTTTCCATGCATAAAAATACACTCACATTGACACTTTATACTTGGTCAATATTCAACTAGCCTCACTAAGTTCAACTTTGGTCTCGTTCTTTTCCTCGATTGCTAATTCGATATTGATTTTGTTCACAGTCTACAAGTATATTAAAAATACCATAAGTACAATCCAAATTATATGTTAGTATCTTAAAAACACATAATTAATATAAGAATAATTTTCCTATAAATACTCTAATATTTTCCAAATATTAGTTTCATGACACAAGTCATTTCATCCTCAATACTTTATATTTCTTCAAACATTTACTCAAAGAATGATTTATAACTCATTCTAACATTTATTCCAGCATAATACTTCCATGCAAATAGTTTTTCACTTTAGTCCTTGAATTCTTCCAAATTGCCAAATTGGTCCCCAATCTTTTCAAAATTTTAGAATTGGTTCTTATGTTCTTTACAAACTTCCAAAATGGTCCAAATGACATTTTAAAGCTTGTAAAATCACAATTTCAACATTTCCAAATTTATGGAAATTTTTCCATAATTTCCCTAATTCTTACAAATTGCCGAATTCACCCCTATGTTTTTCCAAGTTTCCAAACTAGTCCACTTAACACTTAAACATAATTTCCAAGCTTTCACAATCATTCCCAAATCAAAATCAATCCAAACTCAAATTTTCTACCAAAACCCTAACTTTGAACATTTTAGGGTTTAACTATTTTCATGTAGTTTCAACCATCACACAAGCTTTAATATGATTCCACAACATTTTATTCATCAAAAACTAACCTTAGTTCATCCTAATTCAACATCCCCTTTATCCATCAAAATCACAAAACCAAAGTTCTAAGCAAGGAAAGCATGAACAAATGGTACCAAAAGATAGAGAATTTCATGGAGATCAATTTCATGTTTCATGCTTTCGTCAAAATTCCAACTAAATAAGCTTGAAAATCAAGAAGAAAAATTTTTATTCCTTACCTTGGGGTGTTTGAACAAGGGCTGGAAATAGGAGAAAAATCTTGAAATTTCTCTTAATCCAATTTTGACCACTTGTCCTTAATATAAATAAAATGAATTTAAAATTCATTTTAATGTCAAATGTCTTTTTTACCCTTGAAATCCAATGCTCCATACCATGACACATGTCTACCTACCAATCCAAGCGCCCAAAACAATCCAAGGAGTTACTGATTGCCAACTTTGCCCTTGCCATCTACAAAAATTACCATCTTGCCATTTTTCATCCAATGGCTAAGATTAAACATGAAAAAGTAATCTTTAATCCAATGATCCATATTAATTTCATTAAAATAAGACATAAAATGACCCTTTTACCCTTGCCTTATTTTAATAAAATATCTCCTAAAACATCTCATAAAAGATTTCTCATTTATTCGATTAAATCGGATTATTCGGATTTTTCTCGAGCTTTAAAGCTTTATAGCTCTTAATACAAACTCCGTATCAAAAATCTGGGTAACACGAAAATGCCACTCTTGGGGGTGAACTATTCATTTATGGGACTAAATTACATACTTTTGAAAATTACAAATTAGTCCCTGAACTTTTCAAAATTTACACTTTGGCACCAAACTTTTCAAAGTTTATATTTTGGTCACCAAACTTTTCAAGTTTTACATTTTGGTCACTAACCAGAATTTTGAGGTATTACAGGTTGTTTGCCAATGTGACCAGTCCTGGGTAGCGGAGCAATCTGTCTGATAGTTCGGTTCTCTCACCACTCATTTTTCACCCCGTAGCATATCGTTTAGATAGAGACAATGAGATTTAGGAAGGCTTCTGTTTTTTGAATGTATACTAATATCTATGGAAGTATTTACTTTTCTTTGCATTTTTTGTTTTTTGTATGAGATTTTGATAGACTAATCCCATTATTCTTCCTTCTAGATGCTTGTATTTATGATATTTCCCATGATTTTTTTAATAAAACTCAGTTGCTATTGTCAAAAATAATAATAATAGTAATAAAATAATCAATTAAAAAATACTATCATTTTCATAAATAATATTCTATGAGTGTCATTTTCCTAGATATTTTAAAATTTTATATCATCCATATAAAAACATAACAAATCTAACACAATTACGGGTGTGCATTTTTCTGATATCAGATTCGATCAGATCCAAAAGATCGAATATCTGAAATTTAGAATCAGTAAAATAATGATCCATATATGATTTAAAAAAATTTAGATATTCGAGTATTCAAATATATGATTTGATTTAAGTATTTTTTTTTCAGATTTAACGGTCCTATCTATAGAAGTTTCGAATTTTCGAATATAGCAAGCAACAAATTGTCAAATATAACAAGATTTGCATCTATGAAAATTTTATATTTTTTATTTTTCTTACATAAAAAATATAAAATTACTAAATATAACAAGATTCATATCCATGAAATTTTGAATTTTTAGATATTTCAAATTTCTGGATAATCTAAAACTTAAAAATTACAATCTGTGTTCGATTTAAAAATAAAAATTAAATCAAATATCCAATCTAAAATAAAAAATAAACCAGATATCAAAATTTTATGAACGAATCAACCAAATGAATCATTTAGATCAGCTAATTTTGCACACCATTTTACACAGCGATGGCATTGTAACAAAACTATACATCCATCTCAATTAATCTAATTTTGCTGCACACCCCAAAAGTGAGCTTTTGACCGGTGTGAGAAACGAGTGTCGAGTTATATTAAAAAAATAATTAGAACCCAAATAAATCTATAAATTATTTACGTCTCTCTAACAAGCGAATAACTTTTTCTTCTTTAGGGTTTACGTCGCTCTATATAGATCATCGTAGCCCTTTTCTTTTTAATTTTGTTTAATCAGCAGCGGTTCTTTTTTAATAAAATAAATCTAATTTTATGACACGTTTTTTCTTTATTTTGGCACGTTTTTCGTCTTTTTTTCTGGACATTTAATTGTTTTATTTATTTTATGTTTTTTAGGGTTAGATTTAAAGACACCACGACTGATTAGGGTGACGTTTATTTATGATTCTACTCATCTTCCTTATTTTGGACCCTCGGATTGAATTTGGATACGCGATTTGCGTTCGTGGATAATTTCTCACGACGCTCGGCTCTGATTTGTAATTTTTAGTCTTTGAATAGCTTAATCTCTTTTTGTGATTCGTTTGCCGATACAATCAGCTTTATTCTTATATATTTTTTGTTTGAGTCTTTTGGTTGAATTTTTAATATTTTTCATGTATGATCCTTGTATGAACTAAAATGGTTAATTTCTTCTATCAATGTTATAGGAAAATATCTAAATTATATATTTAATTTACGATGACAGTTTTAAACTCTTATTGTAATTTTAAATATTTTCTACTTTTAATAAAATTAGCGACTTTTATTAAAAAATAATTTACGCGAACAACATAAAACATAATAGTTGAATAAAGTAAAATATAAATTATATGAGATATTATGAATTAAGTAAAATATAAATTAACACGTACAAATCAAATTGAAAGAAAGAATGATAGATCGGGAAAACCATGAATTTAACAACAAAAACAAATTCTTGATTTTAATTGATTAAATAACGTTTTGAGTCAAAATTATAGATTTGAATCATTTTAGACGTTTGAAGTCAATTTCGTTAATTTGAATGTTTGCTATTGTAAATGCTGATTGAGATGAAACCTATCAAATTGAAAAAGCTACTAAGATGAGCTTTTTGGGTTTAGAAGATTTGACACAAAAGCCGCAAAACATACATAGAATCTTAACAATTGCAAAAGTATTGAAATAACCTAAATATATATTTTTGAAGTAAAACATATTCTCATATACAATTTAAATAATTGTATTAAATTTAAAAATAATTATTTAAAAATAACCTAAATAACATATTAAGCATATCCTCTTATATAATTATTTCCTTTTTCTCATATATTTAAATTTAATAATTAATTAAATTATATTAAAAATAATTATATAAATAAAAAATTGACATATAGATCCTTCAAATATGCTTAATAATGTTATATTTAAAAAAATAATTTTCATAATTTAATTAATATTAATAGATACAAAATATTCATAATAAATTATTCAAACATGTATTGAATATAATCATGTCTTTATATGTCATTTTGTTTGTGCAAATAATCAAACAACTATCAGTTAATTTTATCACCACTTTTATACAATCAGCAATTGCAACCCGCTAGTCAAATCAACAAATACAATTTGCTATTAACTGTCAATTATCCACTAATTGCCAAACAATTGCTTTATAATAGAGTTTTGTTTAGGGGTATAAATGAATTGAGCTTGAACGAATAAGACTATTTCATGTTCGTTTATTTATTTTTAAAGTTGTTCGTGTCTCGGTTCGTGTTTATTTAATTTTTTAATATCGTGTTTGTGTTCGCTTATTTATTTTTAAAAATGTGTGTGTTCTTTGTTTAGCGTTCGTGAACATGTTCGCTTATTTATTTTTGAAAAAAATTGTGTTTGTTTGTTTAGCTCTTGAACATGTTCGTTTATATTTTTAAAATGGTTAAATTACACCACTACTCCTTAAGTTCCTTAGGCCTTCACAGTTTGAACTCAAAAATCACCATGTATTCAATTTAGTCTCAACCTTCATCAATATTTAAGATGTAAAAAAATAAAAAGGAAAAAAATCACCAAGTAAATAAGCTTAGTCGATAAACAAGTCAATAAACGATCTTGTTCATGAACATAAACGAACTAAATACACCTTTGTTTGTGTTCGTTCGTTAATTAAACGAACATAAAAATTTTGTTCATGCTCGTTTATTTAACTTAATACACGAACAGTTCGCCAAACACTTTATTCAATTACACCCCTAATTTTGTTTAGCTAAAATTGAGTGTTTAAACTAAAATAGAAATTATTAAATAACATAATCGAATAACATCTGTTTTTATCTTATTTCAGCTCCTCCATCTCCATGAAACTCCTGACTACAATCTTTGTTTGCTTTGTATATTTCCAGCGGGAGAAGAAGTAGACAGAAGTTATCTATGATTTCAACCATTCGACAAAATCTTTCATTACCTTGTCTGAATTTCAACCTTCACCGACGCTTTTGGTAACCCTTTGCTTCAGCTCAACAGCTCTTGTTCTGATGTTTTCATCGCCAAGCAATTGTTCCACCATGCTTTTGATCTCTTCTTTTCCGATGATCCCTCTTTCGTCCCTTTTGAATCTCTGCCCGACCTTCCAAATATCGCAAATGTAGCTCTGGTTCAGGAATTGGTCTGCAAAGTAAGGCCAACACAAGAAGGGAATCCATTGCTTACGCCTTCAAGTGTGGAATTCCATATTGGGGAAACAAAAATTTTCACTAATGTACTGTAATTGTGTATTTTATAGTGCATTTTAAAACTGTGTAATCTTATTGCATTATGAAGTATTCCATTTTTCTCATGCGATAAAATTACAAGAACTCAATGGAGAGGAAATTAAAATTACAAGGACGAAATTAAAAGAAAATTAAAATTTAGGGACCAAAATGAAAATTTTCAGAATTTAGTAAAAGTACACGTATTGATGAAAGCACGAATAATGATGAATATATGTATAGAAAAATTAAAGTAGAAGAGTTAAAATTTTCGTTAAAAAATGAAAAATCTAAAATTGAAAGTCAAAATATTGTTTTTGAAGATAAAAAATGACGATAAGGCGACAACGTTTCGTCTCAATTATACACTCGAGCACAAAGTCATGATCTTTCAAAGTTTTGCACTATACTCATAGTTCAAACAAATATTTTTCTGAAAATTTCTGTTTCAATCACTGTCATTTCATTTTTTTTCATATTAGTTCCTAAAATGAAAAAAAAATCAATAATTAGGGTAAACGCACTGTTTAAATAAAAAAGGAAACACGCATTTTGCTTTAAGTATTTTTACAAATATTCATTTTAACCCTCTAATTTTTATTTTTTTTCATTTTAATCCCTCATCTCATGAAAGTCGTCCTTGAGGACGACTCTCCTTTGATATTATAAAAATGACTATTTCCCTAAACAATTTTTCATATACATCATTTTTTTAATTTTTTAAAATAATGACATTTTTCTTAAATAAGTTTCACAGTTTAAATTAAATATTAGTTGTGTCGATCATATATTAAATTTTCATATTAACAGAATGCTTATATTATCAAAACATGAAGTCTCAACATTATAAAGATCGAATGAAAATTTTGACTATTTTAAGCTAAAACGCTAAATCTTGAGTATTTTTTAGTTAAAATTAACTCGATCGAACCACAAATAAACTAAAGTACTGAAATGGTTTTCCTGTCGACATTTCAGAGTTGTCTCTCCCTCGGATGTGCTCACTGCAATTCAATAAAAATGAAGAAAAATCGGACGTTTCCTTTCCCCACCTGACCGGCATCTGCATTATTAAATGGTTGAGCTGCCATGGCACCTACCAAGCCCCAGTACTTCAATTATTTTTTTATCCCTGCTAATTTCTAGCCACTCATTCGGTTATGGCTTCTGAAGAAATAAAAATATAGCTTTAAAAGAGGACGAAGAAGATGACAAGTAAGGGTAACAAATCCAGAAGAAGATGACAAGGGTAACAAATCCAGTAGGTGGTGATTAGGGGTGTAAATGAACAGAGCATTCGACGAACCGTTCGTATAACATTCGTTTATTAAGTTAAATAAATGAGTATGAACAAAATTTTTATATTCGTTTAATAAATGAACAAACATGAACAAAGGTGTGTTCGACTCGTTTATGTTCACGAACAAGTTCGTTTATAGGTTCGCTTATAAGCTCGTTTATAGGCTCATTTATAGGATTAAAAATACGTATCTAAATATTACTTTTTGTTGTTGCTAAGGATGTTATATAAGTTCATGTTGAAATGTAAGTTTTATTTTATTGCTTTTATTTTATTTATTTATTGTTAATTTAGTTAACATTCCTGAACATATAAACGAACACGTTCGCGAATGAATAAACGAACACATTCGCGAATACTTAAATGAACACGTTCTTTAACACTTAAACGAACATGTTCGCGAACACTTAAACAAACACGTTCGTTAACACTTAAACAAACACGTTCGTGAACACTAAACAAACGAAAACGAACACGAACACCTTCAAAAATAAATAAATGAACACGAACACAATATTAAAATTTTAAATGAACAAGAACCGAACATGAATACTTTTAAAAATAAACAAACGAACATAGTATTGTTCGTTCAAGCTCGGTTCATTTACACCCCTAATGGTGATTGAATATATCAATGTAATGTATAAATAACAACAACAACAATAATAAAGTAAAGCTTTTAAATATAATAATAAAGTTAGGATCCACTTATATCATATAAAACTCATTTAGTTTTATATATTTTTTAAATGAATGAGACTAAATGGATGGTTGAGATTATCCCATTCTTTTTCTCATAAAAACCTTCTTATATTTTATTATTAATCTCAGTCATTCATTTACTCTCATCCAATCCAACATCCAAAAAAATGTAAAACTATTTTTTTTACATAATACAAGAGCTTCATTTTTTATAGAAGCATCTAGTTTTATTAAAAAGAAAAAGTATTCAAATTACAATTAGGGTTTACAATCATAAACGTAAGCTAAAACATATAATTTGGATATTTTCCAATATCAATGACATAAGAAACTAGCCACTTTAGACCATCATACAAAGACCATACAATGAAAAGGATAAAAACTCAATTAAAAGACTCGAACAAAAGATAGATATGAATTTATCTGACTACGTCGACAAACGAATCACAAAAATGGATCATACTACTGAAAGACCATCGACAATCTCAAATCAGTGCCGAGCATTGTGAGAAAACCATCCACAAACACAAATCACATATCCAAATCTAATTCGATATTGGAAGGATAACCAAATAAGCGCTATTTTGATCAGTTGAGACGATGTCAAATATAACCCTAAAAAAATAAAAATGAAAAGAAACGACTAAACGACCATCAATAAAGACAAAAAAGGTATTAGAAGACGAAGAAATATGTGCCAAAAGTTAGAGAAAGAGATGCCAAAAAGTAGAAAAAAAGCTTATCACAAGATAAAATTATTTTTAATAAAAATTAGATAAATAAAAAAATATAAATATAATATAAATTTAAAAAAAAACTAACTATCAACAATCAACTTCAAAATTAATATTGTCCTCAACAATTAAACCAGATAAAAAAATAGAATGTTACTGCTAAAGATTTTTTTTTTTTAGAAAACCCTAGTGGCGGTGAAAGGTTACAAGAGCCGCATATTAATAACCGAATTCATATATACTTGTCATGATCCATCACACTTTTTCCTTTTGGGTTATTTATTCTTCAGTATTTCAATTTTGACCTTTATTTAATTCAATCTCTCTTCTAATTAAGTTGGCACGGTAGAACAATTTGGGGTTTAATAATCAGTTTTCGATTTAGCTACAGAGCAAAAATAATTAACCCAAATTATTGGGGTTCAACTCATGAATATTTAATTAATAAAATAATCAATTCGATTTTCAGACACTTAAGTTGGAATGTTATAGAAATTATCCTACCTTACACGTTCAATTAGAAATTATCCTAGATAATTTAATGGTACTATCTATAAGAAAAACTTATATCACATATAAGTACATGTAATAACCCATTTTCATCCGGGTTACTCAAACCCATAACCCGAACCGGATCCTGGACCAAACCCGACCGACCCAGAACCAAAAGACCCAAAGAAAAACCCTAATCCCTAAAGTAGTAACCCTAGCCGCCGCCGACCTCCTTTGTTGCCGCCGCCGTCAAGCCTGGCCGACCACCATTTCGAACCAAAATAACCCCAAAAAAATCTCTAGAACAAACCCTAAACCCCAAGTCCAGTTAAAATCCAGAAAATTCAAAAAATATATAATAAACAAACCTAAAACCTAACCAACCCTCTGCCATAACCATCACCCTCACCATACCCTTACCCATACCCTAAGAATCCGACCATCCATCATCAGATCTGCAAGATTAAAATAGTGGAGTGGTTATTGTTTTTAGATCGGTTATAAAAAGAAACCGAAATGAAAATGTAAAGGGATTTTTTTTTCGAGTTCAAAAAAAATCAGAGAGTAAGAGGTTCATTTCGATTGAAAAGAGGTCTGTAAAAAGAGGGTAAAAATTGTTCTTATCTTTTCGAATAAAAGCTATTTTGTTTCAAATTTGTTTCTTTTTATTTCGAATTAAAAAGGGATTAGAAGTTTACCTTTGTTATCGCCTTGGTCGTTCAATGATCGCCGTGAGGCCAGGGTGCCGATGACCGACAGAGGAATGCCGTCGTCGTCATTTTAGGGTGATTTGAGAGAAAAAGATAGGAGAGGATATAGACTTAGGGTTTTTTTAGTTGAATCTATTTCGAATAAAAAAACCTATATTGGTTTTTAAGCCGACTGGAAAAAATGACGCCATTTCAGACGCCCGAACCGCGCGGTGACCCGATCCATGGGGAGGATCCGCGTGTTTTAAATGGGTTAATTGCCACACCAGTCCTCCAAATGCTACCCCGTTCATGTTTTTGTCCATGGGTTAATTACGCATTTAGTCCTTCTATTTTAATTTTGTTTTTATTTTGTGTCAGTAGTCAAATTACGCCAGTGGTCCTTCCCTTTCTTTCTCGTTTTCACCTTTGTTCATGGTTTTATTTTGTTTCAGTCCTTATACTTTTGTGCGTGTTTATTTTTTGCTTTCGGCTTATGTTTCATTTCATTTTAGTCATCTGTTTAGTATTTATTTAATTTTTTAGCACTTTTATTTTATGTCATTTATATTTATGCCCATGCATTTTATATTTTGTTTATTTTAGTCTTGTAATATATATATTTTTCATGCCATGTAATTTAGTGTTTGTGCATTTTAGTCCTTAAGTTGTTATTTCCATGTTGTTTTATGTATGTTAGTATAAATCATTTGCTATCGTTATTATATTTTAAGTTAGATTAATATTCATGCATGTTTTAGAGTAGTGTTCTATTTTGTTATGTTAGAATGCATTTTTATATGTTAGATTAATGTTTATTTATGTTAGATTAATATTTTATTTTGTGAGCATTTATTTTTTTCGTATTGTTTGTATTTATGTTTACCATGTTTATTTTAAATTGCATAAAGGAATATAAATTGTCAACGTGATGCCCTTTTATCCGAGCGTAAATGGGGCCAGTATCAGGCGTAGTGATAGTGGTTGGGCATTTACTCTCGGATAACGGGGCTTTTAAAATTTACTCACACATATAACCAAATTTTAATTTAATCGTCACATTAATCCGGAAAGTCTAATATTAATAAAGCAGTAATTGTTAAAGTACCAATTTTGGGCGGTGTGGGGGTGCTAATCCTTCCTCATCCGTAACCGACTCTCGAACCTGACATTTTGAAAGCTCTGGTTTTTTTACGGTGGCCGGTGGCGACTCCATTTTAAACAAAATACGGGTTTTCTAAAATCCCACGAAGACATCATTTTCAAAATAAAAACAGATTTTTTAGCGAAACAGACATCGCTACAGATGTCGACTCTGCTGGGGACATTTTTGTTTTTCAAAAAATAAGAGAGTCGAGCTTTTTCCAAATAATTACCGCTTTACTAATATTAGAAGTTTCGGATTAAAGTGACTATTAAAGTAACATTCGGTTATAATTGCGCGTTTATTTTAACGCATTTAAAATTTGGCATATAAACCCGTCATTTTTAAGTGAGGGGAAAACGCTAATGCTTTCGTGAGGATATCGTTCCTCCATGTAGGCCTAGCAAGTACCTTCGGGGCTCGAGTACCTTATGCTTTCGTAAGGATATCGTTCCTTCGTTCAGGCATAAGCGAATGGGTCCCCCTGAATTGAACTCGGTTGAAAGGAGCCTATAATGGGTGATGACCGGGGGCCTTGCTACTCTTAGTAGAGGAAATCAAGGGCAATTCGGGTACCTCTTAGCACCAAAACTGCATATAGTAAGCCGTAAAAGCCAACCCTTTAGAGCCATGTGAAACTCTGCCCGATTAGTGGTCACCCTATTTAGGCTCTGGTGCCTTATTTCTTGTTTATATACAGTTTTTACTATATTTTTGCCATATTTATCATTTGGTTTATTTAATCATTTTATTCTGTACTAATTCATTTATTTTTTATCACATTGATTTCATCGGCATCGTTGCACAACATCATCACAATCTTAATTTTACATTGCATTTACATAAATCATTTTGCATTTAAGACACATTTTGCATATAGATGCATCAATTTTAATGTCGGTCATCGGGTTACCTCATTAGATACAACAAAGTTGGTCGATTTAGCACCTTACAAAGCCTCTTACAAAAGTTTGGTCTTGGGGCATGTCCAAAAGCACCCCCACATCTTTTACAAACATTATGCCTCTAACAAGGCCTCAGTCTAGGGGCATTCTTTGCCAAGGTCCAACATTCATTGCCAAGTCAAACCCTTGCACCCCTGAAATGTCTACATCGATCACAGTCTACAAAATTGCACCCAATCCAAAAAATAATGAGCTGTCATGGACCAACACAATTTATAAACCCAACTTAGGGGGAAACAAAATGTGCACCAGAGTTTCAAATTTGCTGCAAGAGCAGTTTTAGAAAATGGCAAAGAACGAACAAGTTTTGGGGCATGCACCCAGACGAAAGCTAATTCAAAGAAAGGTGATCAAACCCGAGACGAGGTTGGGGCACTGACAAAAGACCAAGATCCTGACAGGACCAGTGAGGAGTCAGGGGCATCCCATTGAGGGCCAAAAAAAATTTCATGCCACATTCATGCATTTAGTTGCATTCATCTTGCATTGAGTTATTTTTGCATACGCCGTACATTTAGTTTAAATGCATACACCAAAGTCACCATGCATTTAAGATAGACACATGCATTTAGGCATAAAAATCATGCATGCATTTTTCCGTACATAACAGGTCTACGGAAAAGACTGAGTATCCTCAACATGGGAGCAACGAAATGATGGCCAACCTTATTCATGGAAGAGGCCAAACAAAAAATGTTGAAACATTCAAAGGTACCAGTGACAAATTTTTTGAACAATTTACTAATAAATATTTTTTCTCCTTTGTAGGATTTGATTCCTCCGACGATGGCATGACGGACGCCAATATTTTCCCGACTATCACTCTTGCAAACAGAAACAACTCATTCCAGATCTTACCCTCTGCCGATAGAGAAGCAGAGCAGATTTTTCCAAACATTGTCTCGCTGTCAGTGGCACAGTCATCCAACATCTTGCAAATCATGCCTCCGTCAGTGGTGGTATGCCAACTTAATGAAGATCTTGCCTCCGTCGGTGGTGTTGCAAATCAAAATTTCCATCTGGATCATGTCTCTCTGTTAGTGGTGTAGCGGGTCTCACATTTTGCTGATCTAGTCCCTCCGTCAGTGGTAGCAGATCAAATCCTATCCATATCTTGCCTCCGTCGGTGGTGTTGCAGATCAGATTTTCCATTCGACCCTACCTCTCCGTCGGTGGTGTAGTGGGTCTCACATTTCGCTGATCTAGTCTCTCCGTCAGTGGTGTGACAGATCAAATCCTCTCTAGGTCTTGCCTCTTCGTCAGTGTTGCAGCTATACCAAAATTTTACCCATAATTTACTTTTTATTATAGTTGTAGCAAAAAAAGAAGAAAAAAACAAAAAATCGAAAAAAAAACAAAAAAGAAGAAGGGAAAAATAGAAAAAAATAGAAAAAGTCAAAAAAAAAGAAATGCAAAAAAATGAAAAAATGCAGAAAAAGAAAAAGGAAAAAATCAAAGAATCCAAAAAATACGAAAAAGAAAAAATCAAATCAAGTTGTTATCATTTGCCGATCTTGTCCCTCCGTTGATGGTGTGGATAGATCCAACAAATGTAACTTTCGCTTCTGCCTCTTCGTCGGTGATGTAGCTGAACCAAATTTGCAAATTCCGATCAGGCCTCTTCGTAAGAGTCGTAGCTTGATAAAAAAACACTTTGATCCTACCTCTTCATCGGTGTCGTAGCTGGATCAAATTTTCAGACCTTGCCTCTTCGTCAGTATTATAGCTTGGTCAAATTTAACTTCCGGTTCTGCCTCCTCGTCGGTGTTGTAGTTGAACCAAATTCACTAACTTCCGGTCTTGCCTCTTTGTCGATGTTGTAGCTAGACCAAATTCACTAATTCTTGATCCTACCTCTTCGTCGGTGTCGTAGCTGGATCAACATTACTAACTTTAGACCTTGCCTCTTCGTCGGTGTTGTAGCTTGGTCAAAATTTACTAATTTTCAAATTTTATCAATGTTGTTTCTTGAAAAAAAATGAAGAAAAAAAGTAAGAAAAGAGAATAAAAAATGAAAAAACAAAATGAAATTCGAAAAAAAGGAAAAAAGAAAGAAAAAAGAAAAAAAAGAAGGAAAGAAAATCAAAATGAGCTTTCAATCCTTCGATCCTGCCTCTTTGTCAGAGTTATAGCTGGATCAGATATCAGAACTTTCATCCACCGATCCCGCCTCTTCGTCAGAGTTGTAGCTGGATCAAATCTTCAGACCTTGCCTCTTCGGCGGTGTTGTAGCTTGGTCAAATCTAACTTTCGGTTCTGCCTCTTCGTCGGTGTTGTAGCTGAACCTAATTCACTAACTCTCGGTCTTGCCTCTTCGTTAGTGTTGTAGCTAGACCAAATTCACTAACTCTTGATCATGCCTCTTCGTCAGTGTCGTAGCTGGATCAACATTACTAACTTTAGACCATGCCTCTTCGTCGGTGTTGTAGCTTGGTCAAAATTTACCAACTTTCAAGTTTTAACAATGTTGTATCTAAAAAAAGATTTCTAAAAAAAAGAGCAAAATGAAAAGTAGAAAAGAAAAAAGAAAAAGAATAAGTTGTCAGTTTTCTGGTTTTGTCACTTCGTCAGAGTTGTAGCTAGATCAGACATAAGGACTTTCATCCATCGGTCTTGTCTCCTCTTCAGTGTTGCAGTTAGGTCAAATTTTCGTCGGTGTTGCAGTTAGGTCAAATTTTCTTTAGGTATTAGCTTATTATCAATAATGTAGCAAGTTGGACTCATTTTGCTTCCCCAACAGACAACCCACTTATTTTGAAGATTTTGCTTCCCAAGAGTGACGAGGTAGATCAACCAAGACAAGAAAGAAGACTTGCATAAAAAAGAAATAAGATCTACAGAAGAACGAAGACATATGTCAAGAAGGGAGATGACCAGCTAGACCAGATGAAATGGGTCATTTTTAGTCTGGCCTCCATTGTCGTTATACAACAACGAGCAAAGATGGGCAACTGTAATAACCCATTTTCATCCGGGTTACCCAAACCCATAACCCGAACTGGATCATGGACCAAACCCGACCCGGTCCAGAACCAAAAGACCCAAAGAAAAACCCTAATCCCTAAAGTAATAACCCTAGCCGTCGCCGACCTCCTTCGTTGCCGCCGCCGTCAAGCCTGGCCGACCACCATTTTGAACTAAAATAACCCAAAAAAATCTCTAGAACAAACCCTAAACCCCAAGTCCGGCTTAAATCCAGAAAATCCAAAAAATATATAATAAACAAACCTAAAACCTAACCAACCCTCTGCCATAACCATCACCCTCACCATACCCTTACCCATACCCTGAGAATCCGGCCATCCATCATCAGATCTGCAAGATTAAAACAGTTGAGTGGTTATTGTTTTTAGATCGGTTATAAAAAACCGAAATGAAAATGTAAAGGGGGTTTTTTCGAGTTCAAAAAAAATTAGAGAGTAAGAGGTTCATTTCGATTGAAAAAGGTATGTAAAAAGGGGTAAAACTGTTCTTATCTTTTCGAATAAAAGGTATTTTCTTTCAAATCTGTTTCTTTTTGTTTCGAATTAAAAATGGATTAGAAGTTTACCTTTGTTACCGCCTTGGTCGTTCGATGATCGCCGTGAGGCCAGGGTGCCAATGGCTGACAGAGGAACGGCGCCGCCGTCGGTTTAGGATGAGTTGAGAGAAAGAGAGAGGAGATGACATAGACTTAGGTTTTTTTTTAGTTGAATCTATTTCGAATAAAAAAATAACCTATATTGGGTTTTAAGCCGGCTGGAAAAAACGACGCCGTTTCAGACGCCCGACCTGCGCGTTGACCCGATCCATAAGGAGAATCCGCGTGTTTTAAATGAGTTAATTGCCACACCAGTCCCCCAAATGCTACCCCGTTCATGTTTTTGTCCATGGGTTAATTACGCATTTAGTCCTTATATTTTAATTTTGTTTTTATTTTGTGTCAGTTGTCAAATTACGCTAGTGGTCCCTCTATTTCTTTCCCATTTTCACCTTTATCCATGGTTTTATTCTGTTTCAGTCCTTATACTTTTGTGCGTGTTTATTTTTTGCTTTCAGCTTATGTTTCATTTCATTTTAGTCATCTATTTAGTATTTATTTAATTTTTTAGCACTTTTATTTTATGTCATTTATATTTCTGCCCATGCATTTTATATTTTGTTCATTTTAGCCTTGTAATATATATATTTTTCATGCCATGTAATTTAGTGTTTGTGCATTTTAGTCCTTAAGTTGTTATTTCCATGTTGTTTTATGTATGTTAGTATAAATCCTTGGCTATCGTTATTATATTTTAAGTTAGATTAATATTCGTGCATGTTATAGAGTAGTGTTTTTTTTTGTTATGTTAGAATGCATTTTTATGTGTTAGATTAATGTTTATTTACGTTAGATTAGTATTTTATTTTGTGAGCATTTATTTATTTTCGTATTGTTTGTATTTATGTTTACCATGTTTATTTTAAATTGCATAACGGAATATAAATTGTCAACGTGATGCCCTTTTATCCGAGCGTAAACGGGGCCAGTATCAGGCGTAGTGATAGTGGTTGGGCGTTTACTCTCGGATAACGGGGCTTTTAAAATTTACTCGCACATATAACCAAATTTTAATTTAATCGTCACATTAATCCGGAAAGTCTAATATTAATAAAGCGGTAATTGTTAAAGTATCAATTTTGGGCGGTGTGGGGTGCTAATATTTCCTCATCCTTAACCGACTCCCGAACCTGACATTTTGAAATCTCTGGGGTTTTTTTTACAGTGTCCGGTCCACCTTGAGTGGCCGGTGGCGACTCCATTTTTAAATAAAACACGGATTTTCTAAAATCACACGGAAGACATCATTTTCAAAAACAAAGCAAAACAAACCAAAAAACAGCTTTTTTAGCGAGAGAGACATTGCTACAGTACCTAAAGTATTTCTCTTTTTTTATTTAAGTACCTAAAGTAATTTTGGTCAAAATAAGTATTTAAAGTATTTTTTAAAAAAGATATGTACTTAAAATATATTTTTATTCATCTATGTTCTTAAAAATTAACATGTGACATCGATTAAAAAATACTTTATTATCTATTTTGACCAAAAATATATTTTAAGCAACTATTTTGACAAAAAAAATTATATTAAGTACTTGAATAAAAAAGTAATATACTTTATATACTTATTTACGATAGAAGAACACCCCGGACAAATCCATCACATCCGATGGCATTGTACGAAAACTAGATGCCCATCTCTATTATTGTACTCTAATTTTGCTGCACACCCAAAAATTGAGATGATTTATGTGAAAAAGAACATAAAACACAATAGTTTTTTTTTTGAAAAAAAAATGTAAATTGTATGTGATATTATGATAATTAGATTTTATCATACTTACATTATGAATGAAAGAGAATATTTCTATAAAAATGTTTTTTTTTAATTTATTCCACGTGATTATAGTTTAAGTGGTAAAGAACTCGTTTATAAATCGTATTAGACATTGGTTTGACTACTAGATAAATATTTTTAATTATTTTTTAAATATTATATAAAAGTACGGACAAATAATAATATTATTATGATAATATTAATTATTATTTAATTGAAATAGAGATTTAGTCATTTTTAATTGAGTTAATGATCGGTTAATTGATGTCAAATAGTTTAAATAGTAGAATAATTTCTAAAAGCGATGAAATATTTGTGAAATATATAAACCTTCAAATTTAATCTTTCAATCTCTCAATATTTCTTAAATATTTGCTGCTGGATTGGTTAAAATGTTATATCTGTGTATGTATATAATCTTTGCATGTATATTATGTATGTCCTTTTTGGATTCCTTGTTCGACGCCACCATCAATTATATAGGATTTTTTTAAATAAATACTAAAATTGAATGTTTAAACTAAAATCGAAATTATTAAATAACATAATCGAATAGCATCTGTTTTTATCTTATTTCAGCTCCTCCATCTCCATGAAACTCCTGACTATGATCTTTGTTTGCTTTGTATATTTCCAGCAGGAGAAGTAGACAGAAGTTATCTACGATTTCAACCATTCGACAAAATCTTTCATTACCTTGTCTGAATTTCCACCTTCAGTGACAGTTTTGGTAACCCTTTGCTTCAGTTCAACAGCTCGTGTTCTGATGTTTTCTTCACCAAGCAATCGTTCCACCTTGCTTTTGATCTCTTCTTTTCCGATGATCCCTCTTTCGTCGTTTTCCAATCTCAGCCCGACCTTCCAGATATCGCAAATGTAGCTCTGGTTCAGGAACTGGTCTGCAAAGTAAGGCCAACACAAGAAGGGAACCCCATTGCTTACGCCTTCAAGTGTGGAATTCCACCCACAGTGACTTATGAAGCAAGCAATCGAAGCATGTTCCAACACTGCTCCTTGCGGTGCCCAACTCACCATCTTACCTCGACTTCCCACTCTTTCGATAAACCCTTGTGGGTAAACATAGTGTTTTCCCTTTGTCATATCTTCTCTGGCCACCCAAAGAAATGGCCTGTTGGTGAGTTCAATCCCCAAAGCCAACTCTTGGAACTGGATTTGGTCGAAAATAGTGAAACTACCGAATGCAACATATATGACTGAAGCAGGTGGTTGTTGATGGAGCCACTGCAAACAAGTTGGATCCTCGGGCCAGAAATTCCCCAACAAGTTTCCGAGCCGATTGGCTGCTGAAAGTGGACCTATGGGTAGGGCTTTGGGAACCAAGTTGAACCCTTCAGGCTCCAATTCCAAACTTGAGTTGCAAAGTAGCCAATCTGCTGTTTCAACAGCTTTTTTGTTCCCTCCCAAAAAATCGAACATGATTTTCTGTGTTGAAGGAAAGGGATCAAGGTTAAGCCATACAAAGTTGGTTGGGTGTATACAAGGTGTCGTAGGTGACAACTGAAACATCCTATCTTTCATAAGTGGAGTGCCTGCAAAACACATTCAAATACTCAATGACAATGTCGTCGGTACTACTAAGCAGTTAAAATAAGACAGGTGTTTACCATTTTCATCAATCAATCCGTCGTCAATATGCTTCGGGATACTAAGAATATACGCAAGTTGAAACACCGGAGCCGTCGACAATGCCACCGTCGGAATCCCCAGTTCAGCTGCAACATCGAATGCAAACCCCAGGTTTATGTCAGCTAAAACACATGAAATCTTATCATCATCTGATGCATTGACCTTATGAATCAACTCCTTCAGATGTCCAGGCATAACCTGGCATAATCTCTCAGTTAACTTCCCTATCTGATTCCTGTCTTCCCCATCTTCCAAACCATCGGGAACCGAAACAAGATGAAACAAGTCGCTTTCATCCACATTGTTTCCGAATGCATGGATGACTCTCTTGTGATTAAATTCTGTGTTAACAAAGCTGATTTTGATGCCTTGTTTGGCCAAGTGTCGGGAGAGCTCCATTAAAGGAATGACATGACCTTGTGCTGGATATGGGACAACTAAAACATGTGGTTTCCCCATTTCCTAGAGTTTTTCTTTCTGTGTGTAGAATTGAGAGCTCACAATCTGATTTATAGGAACAACTTGTGGCCATTATTCATTTCCAATGCTTATCGGAGAAAGATGTTCTAGACCCACTAGAAACACCTCTTTTCTTCTCCTAAAGTCTTATCTTCTCCTTTTTTTATATATATATAGGATTAAGATTACAATTAAAAAAATTATCTAAAAACGCTTTTGGAAAAAGGTAAAAAGCTAAAAAAATTATGTTTTGAAAAATACTTTCAAACCAAATTAGCAATACTTTTTGCTTGAAAAAACTATTTATTATGTATTATTTTTAACTCTAATAATATTTTTTTAGCTCTAAAAACAGTTTTGAAATACAAAGCAGAACGGAACATTGATTTTGTCCACAAATTTTTCCACTGTTACCTAAGTTATTTTTGTTTTCATTTCAGACTGTTCTCAACATGACTGTGATGTCATCCATATGCTATCCAACTGTGATTTCTTGCCTGTAACTAATTATTGTACTTACATAGTTTAATATAATGATTAATATTTTATAATTTAAATATAATTAATTTCAATATTTTAGTTTAAGCTTATTTGAGGGAAAATGTCATTATTTTTTAAAATTAAAAATTAAAAAATTATTTCAAAAAAATGGTCATTTTCAATAATACAAATGGGAGTCGTTTTCAATTTCATGGGATGGGGGAGTCGTTGATAATCGCCGGCTACTTTGGGACATTTTTTTGCACGTTTGGAAATAAAAAGAAATGAATTAAAATTTGAGTGACTAAAATGAAAATTTTAAAAAATTGACACTATTTTTCTGTAATTGTAATGCATTTTGAAATTGTGTAATCTTATTACTTTATGGAATATTTCATTTTGCTCTTGCGGTAAAACTATAAGGACTCAATCGAAAGAAAATTAATATTACAAGGACCAAACTGAAAGAAAATTAAAATTATCAGGATCAAAATAAAAAATTTCAAAATGCAGTAGAAGTACACCTATTGATGAAAATACGAATAATGATGAACATATATAGAAAATTTGAATTTTTAAACCTAACATGTTAAAAAAATCGAAGTCAAAGTTAAAATTTTGATAAAAACTGAAAAATCCAAAATTGAAGGTCAAAATATTGTTTTTCAAGATGAAAACGATGACAATGCGACTATATTTCTTTGCCGACTATATTTCAAACTTTGGTTTGAACCATTTTTGATATAGCAAAAAGGGGAGAATGTTTTGAAAAATTAAATTTTCAAATGAATAAGGAGAAGGTTATAAGATTTCCATCATTAAATCTCTTATTCAAGTCTTATTTTTGCTAAGGGGAGAATCTCAAAAACAATTTTTCAAGTTGGTTTTATTATATCAAAAATGGGGAGATTGTTAGGATATTTATTTTGATATAATAATTGAAAAATAGTTTTGGACTAAATTGAAAAGAATTCAAAAATGTTTTTAAGTCTAAACAACTTGAAAATAAGTTTGAGAAGTTTTTGAGAGGTTTTGGAAATGTTTTAAAGTTGCTAAACTAACGTTTTCAACACAGGCGTACCGATACGGTATACCCCGTATCGATATGGTTCGAGAGTTTCAACTGCAGTGATTTTTCAGAACCGAAAAACTGTACCGATACGCCCTTAGACATACCGATACGGAAAGGGTTGTATCGATATGCATACATGCGTACCGATCACTGTTTAACTACCCCAAACGGCTATTTTCCAAAGGTCTTTCAAATTGCAGAGCGTACCGAAACAGACCAACCTGTACCGATATTGTTTGCCAAACAAACCAAGACGTACCGATACAGTTAGCAAATAGACCAAGGTGTTTCATTACACTTAATCGAAGTCAAAGTTAAAATTTTTGATAAAAACTGAAAAAACCAAAATTGAAGGTCAAAATATTGTTTTTCAAGATGAAAACGATGACAATGCGACTATATTTCTTTGCTGACGTGTAGATCTCAATATATATATATGTGTGTGTGAATTAAAAAAAAGCTTTTCAATCATACACTTAATCGCAATATAATGGTCTTTCAAAGTTTTGCATTATACTCATAGTTTAAACACAAATAGTTTTTTTTTGGCCATTTCATTTAAGTTCTAAAATGAAGAAAAAAATGTCTCAATAATCAGGGGAAACACACCGTTTAAATAAAAAGAAAAACTCACATTTTGGTGTAAGTATTTTAATAAATTTTCATTTTAACTCTCTATTTTTTATTCTTTTTATTTTAATCTTTCATCTCATGAAAATCGTCGCCAGCTAAAGACGACTCTCCATTAATACTATAGAAAATAATTGTCTCTCTAAATAATTGTTCATATGCATCATTTTCTAATTTTCTAAAATAATGACATTTTTCTAAATAAGTCTCCATTTGACATATTAAATTTTCATATAAACACAATGGTTAAACTATCAAAACATGAAGTCTCGACATTACGAATATCGAATAAAAAGGTTGACCATATTAAGCTAAAAATGCTAATATTTTAGTCATTTTTTAAAAATTAACACAATCGAACCACAAATAAAAAAAGTACCGGAATGGTTCTCCTCTAGACATTGAAAAGTTCCCCCTTCCTCGGAAGTGCTCACTGCAAATCAATCAAAATGAAGAAAACACAATCACTGGGTGAGCCTACGGTACAACGATTTAATTTAAAGTTAAAAATAATACGACCGAGATATTAAAAAATACAAAACTTAAAATATTATCATACAAATTAAAATATTATATTTTTTGATAATATTTTAAGTTGGTAATTTTTTGACAAATTTTGAAATTTGTCATCGACTTACAATTTTAGCAAAAAAATATAAAATTTTAATTGTGTGGTAACATTATAAATTTTAGATTTTTTAACATATTAATTATATTATTTTTAACAGTAAATTAAGCTATTATACGGCATACTCACCACTCAATCACCGGTTGAACTGCCATGCCACCTACCAAACCCCATTACTTCCAACCATATAAAATATTATTTAATATAATTAATTTTTATCACATTTTAAATCAAATAGTATTTCTGTCAATCATATATTAAATGTTCATATGATGCAGTAGTTATTTTATCAAAATCTCAAGTCCCAACATTATGAAGATCAAATGGAAAATCTGACCACATAAAATTAAGAACTCCAAGTCTTTAGTTATTATTCAAAAAATCAACTCCATCGAATCACATACGAATTTCATGACAAAGAGATGATCAAAATTAGCCAAAGATGGTTGATAAAAAAAATAGCCAAAGATACCAAAATGGGTTTCCTCTCAAAATTTTTAGAGTTCTCTCTTCTTTTTATGTGCTCATTGCGATTCAATAAAAAATATTTAATACAAATAAGTGTCTAAAACTATTTTATAATTTAAGTGTCCAATTTTTTTTTATCAAAGTATATGTTTAACATTTTATTTCATTTTGTAAATTTTTTAAGGTTGATAGCTTAAAAAAATTCATCTGATTTCTTGCTTGACATGTAGTTGAGTTTTTAATTTCTTTATTTTTAAATTTAAAACTCTCATTTTTTAAAAAATAACCTCAAATCTCAATTTTTCTACAACATCAAACGTTTCGACGTCACCACAATGAAATCTTCTCATCTCACCGCAAAGCTTAGTCGTCGTTTGCCCATTCGTCATGTTCGTAGCTTGTGAAACCTTGTTACGTTCAACGTTCAATTGACATCTCGTTCGTCAATTTACGACGATAAAAGAGTAAGGTAATCAATGGTGAGGGTCTAGAGACGGAAGAGGTGAGTGATGATAGTGGTGTCATGTGATAGTTGACTCGGTGAAAATAGAAGACGAATTTAAAATTTTAAAGATTTAAAATTACATACTTAGAGTTTATGGGAAAATGAGAATGTTGAGTATTTAAAAAATTAAGGTTTTATAATTTTTTTTAAATATAAATGAAATTAGAAATAGATAATGTCTCATAACGAATTTCATTTATAATAATTAATAGATAAATCTTAATATATAACAAAATAAATATTAGATATCTATTTTACGAAAAGAAACTTTAAATATATATAAAAAAGTATAACTTGAACATTTAATTTGTAATAAAGCACGATAAAAATGAAGAGAACACAATCACTTCCTTTCCCTACCCGAGCGAGATCTGCATTAAATGGTTGAGCTGCCCCCTACCAAACCCATTACTTCAATTAATTTCTTTATCCGTGCTAATTTCTAGCCACTCGTTCGATTACGGTTTCCAAAGATTTAAAAAAAGTATTGGTTTGTCTAATACTTTAATAGGATAGCATTTAATTCAATTATTAATTATTGTTGTAAATTAATCCTATTAAACAAAATAAAAGATCTTTTAATGTGAGTTTAGAGCTTGTTAGTGTTTTAAGATTTAGAGATTAAAGTATATGGTTTAAAGACTGCAGTTTTTAGTATTTAAAGTTTGAGGTTTAGTGAGAGAATGAGAATATTAAATGAGAGAATTAACGATAAAAGGTTCTTTTTTATTTTAGATTGTGGTGAATTTTGTTGTTGGGATGTTTGTTGGTGTTGGTGTTGGTGTTGGTGTGGCTTGGGTTGTTGCTGTTGTGAGGATTTTGGTTGCAATTTGAGCTTATGAATGTTTGGGTTTGTCTTGTCGATCTGTTTGTTATGGTATGCTCGATTTTTTTAAGCATTGTTTGTTTTGTATTTTGTGTCATGTTCGTTATGGTATTTTTGAATTTTTTTTCCAGTGTTGGTCTTTTTTTGTGTTATCCGGAGTATTCAAGTACTCTTTTCTCTCAATTTAGGATCATGAATTTTTTAACGAGGCTCATGATATTTTCTTCTTGTATGATTTTTCCTCTAATAAACTCATACATTGTCGATCAAAAAAGTTATTTTTATGAGTATCTTTGATTTAATCTAAATTACTTAAAGATCTTTAACATATCACTTGTAGTATAAGTTAGACAAAATATTTTTTATTAAGTAGAAATATTATATATTTAAAATAAATATTAAAATTCGAGTCTATACAAGATATGACAATATAAATATTTTTGACCTCAACCAATTAATGGAAACAGCCAAGAAGGCTAGATGATATTTTTTCAACGATCAAACACGATTTTAGATTACGTTTCTTAGGAAATTCAAAGTATAAGGGGGCTAGTTCTTTTTTAGTCACTGAGTGGAGGCTATCTAGTTGAGTGTAGATAGAGGCTTTTGTGTTTGTGTACTGTTTGTACAGACGGTTTAATTTTTTTAGATTCTTTGGTTAATAAAGTAGCATTTATCCAAAAACAATAACAAAGTTAAATTAAAATAGCAAATAGAATATTTTTTATTTTTTTAAATATTCAATTGTGGATTTGTTTTATGTAGTTATATTTAAATTCATCTCTTATTCCATTTATTGTACAATTGATGGCCTGGTGGTTAGAACTGCTCACTTGTTCTCATATTCTTCCCTTAGGTCTCGGGTTTAAGACCCAGCAAAAGTATCATTTTTTTTAGAGTTTCCTTCTTCCCCTTCTAGGTAGAAGTAAAAGTAGTATTTGTCAAAAAAAAATATCACTATTTGAATACTTGATTTTAAATATTTAAATTTATTAGATCAACTCTTTCAATTTAATGGTTATTTTACCCAAATATGCTAATTTTTAACATTATTTATTGATCCAGCACCTTAAATAAATTAATTCTTAATCTATCACTCTTTACAGGAACTCACCTGCCTATTATGAAAATTTCTTTTTCTAATGCAACTCGCCAGACTAATCAGATTGGTATGGTGAATTCCATAAGTTTTTGTTTCTTTAAAGCTTAAAGGCTCTATTGCTCACAATAAAAAATTAAAAATTTATAGAACTCGTCAGACGAGTTTCTGTAAAAAGTGTAGATCGAGAATTATTTTTTTAAGGTGTCAGATAATTAGATACCGTTAAAAATTAACATATTGAGTGCAAAATTTTCCAATTTAATCTTTCGATCTCTCAATATTTCTGAAATATTTGCTGCTGAATTTATTAAAGTCGCATGCTCTCTCTATGTATGTATATATATTTCCTTCTTGGATTAGTATTCCTTGTTCGACACCATCATCAATTATATTAGGGATTTTTAAAATAAATACCAATTCAGTAAATTTGATTGTTTAAACCAAAACCAAAATCATTAAATAACATAATCGAATAACATTGATTTTTATCTTATTTCAGCTGCATGCAATTCCCGACTACAATCTTTTTCCAGCAGGAGAAGAAGTAGACAGAAGTTATCTACGATTTCAACCACTCCACAAAATCTTTCATTACCTTGTCTGAATTTCCACCTTCACCCACACTTTTGGTAACGCTCTGCTTCATCTCAACAGCTCTTGTTCTGATGTTTTCATCACCAAGTGTAGCGAAAATTCAAAAAAAATTAATAGAGTTTCGAATATATGAGATCCCTAAAAAAAAGGAGTAGTAGGTTTCTTTTAGTTTTTTTGCTTTGGAAAATATTTAAAAAATGGGGAATACTTTAAAAATTCGTGTTTTTGAAAAACAATAAAACTTGGAGTCTCCACGGCCACTAGGGTAGGCCAGACACCATAAAACCATATTCGATAAAACAACGTTCGAGAGTCGGTTACGGATGGGAAGATTTTAGCACCCCATACCGCCCAAAAATTAGTACCATAAAAAGAAAATAAATAATTACGGCTTTAAATATTAAACTTTCCGAATTAAAGTAACGATTAATTTAAAATCCGGTTATACATGCGAGTCTGTTTTAAGGGCCCTGTTATTCGAAAGTAAACGGCAAGATCACCATCACTACGTTTGAAACTGGCCGCATTTACTTCCGAATAAAGAGGCACCGCATTAACAAAATTAAGTCAAAAATGAAATAAGTAAGTATGGTGTTTACAAAATATAGCACAAAACATAAATAAGGTTGAATAAAGTAAATACGGAAATTAGAAGTTAACAAAAATTAAGCAAGAGAGGAAGAAAGTAAATGACATAAATAAATGCGAAAGTTGAAATGGTACCGGATGTAGGACCGGATTGAACGAAAAAAGATATGCCAATAAACAATAAATATGGATATTTAAGTACAATATATTATAACGATATATACATATTATAATGAAATATACATATTATATGACCAATTTGAATATATATGTAAGTATAACCGCACAGTAGTATGTAAACAATATATACAATAAGAAATTTATAACGTGTAGTGATTATAACATGGAATATAATATGCACAGGTACATAAAATAAAATACATACATATATTAGATATATGTTAGGATATTTGTTTTGATATAATAATTGAAAAATAGTGTTGGACCAAATTGAAAAGAATTCAGAAATGTTTTTAAGTCCAAACAACTTGAAAATAAGTTTGAGAAGTTTTTGAGAGGTTTTGGAAATGTTTTAAAGTTGCTAAACTAACGTTTTCAACACAGGCGTACCGATACGGTATACCCCGTATCGATACGATTCGAGGGTTTCAACTACAGTGATTTTCCAAAACCGAAAAACCGTACCGATACGCCCCTAGGAGTACCGTTACGGATAGGGTAGTATCGATACGCATACATGCGTACCGATCACTGTTTAACTACCTCCAACGGCTATTTCTCAATGGTCTTTCAAATTGCAGAGCGTAGCGAAACATACCAACTCGTACCGATACGATTTGCCAAACAAACCAAGGCGTACCGATACGGTTAGCAAACAGACCAAGGTGTTTCGATACGGTTAGCAAGACTGAGCGCAACAACTAGTAGTTGTACCGATACAGGTACACGTGTACCGATACGGTTAGGCAGCTAAGAGCTTAACGACTAGTTTCCAAGAAGGGCGTATCGATACGGGTAACTCATGTATCGATACAGACAGCTGCAGAACTGCATTAATTGCGATAAATAGAGGCTTCAACGGCTCCAATTCAATCCCAACGATCTCCAATGGCTATGAACTCATTTGGGAGTATAAATGGGACCTTCAAGCTTCAGCAACAACTAATGATCTTATTTTCAACAACATTATGATGTCAAAATTGTCTTAGGGCTTTAAATACACATTCTTTGTATAGACAACACTTGTGAGCTTTAATTGTTAGATTTGCTCAAGTGTTTTAGGTTTGGGTGAGTACTTAAAAGAGTGCAAACATCTACCTTGTAGAGAGGATTCTTTGTTTTCCTTATTTCTTTGTTTGAGAGGATTCCTAAAGCTTGGGTTGTAAGCTTTGGATGCTAGACTTGGTAATTAGGTATAGGATTGTAAATGTTGCCTCTTTAGCCTATAAAAGGGGAAGAAATTCTTAGTGATTTTGGGAAATCCTTAGTAGGAGCTAAGGTAGTGGATGTAGAGCTTGTTAGAAGCTTGAACCACTATAAATCATTGTGTCAAATTTTTCTATATTTTTGCTTCCACCACATACACCCAAAAATCGACTTATCCACAACTTGGCAAGCATATCGGTTGAAGGAATTCGAGCCTAACAATTAGTATCAGAGCGAGGCTCAATCGAGAAGGTCTAACAACCTATTGAGACGATCCAGAAGCTCGATCAACTAACAAGTCAACCGGAGATAAATGAAGCAATCAATCGACAAATCATCTTTCTTTGACGGGACCAACTATGCCTATTGGAAGACTAGAATGATGTTCTTCATCAAGGACAAAGATTATAAGCTTTGGGACATTGTTGAAGATGGTCCATACGTACCACAAAAATGCAAGGCAAAATGGAATGTGGATGATCGCAAGAAGATGGAGCTAAATTGCAAGGCTTTGCACATTCTCTTTTGTGCATTTATCCCCAATAACTATGAGAAGATGTCTTCTTGTGAGGATGCCAAGGAAGTTTGGGACAAGCTTAAAGTCATGTACGAGGGAACAAATGAAGTAAAGGAGACCAAAATCGGCTTTCTCAACCTTGAGTATAAGAACTTCAAGATGGAACCAGAAGAGGACATCACAAAAATGTTCAATAGATTCTCCACCATCACCAATGGACTCAAAGGCTATGGAGAAATCATTCCGGAAGAAAAGCTTGTCCGAAAGCTTATCTACTCTCTTCTCGAGTCATGGGACTCAAAGAAGATTGCCATCATCGCAGCCAAAAATCTTAAAGTTCTAAAGCTAGATGAGCTCATGAGGTCTCTTCTCACTCATGAAATCATGAAGAAAAGAAAAGAAAAGAAGAGGAGAATAAGAAGAAGGAAGATATAAAGAAGATGGGGAAGATGAAAATCATGGAGCTAGGCATTAATGTGAATGTCATTGCTCTTGAATCCTCTAAAAGCGACCGTGAAGAATCAAGTGATGAGGAAAGTGAAGATGAAAAGATGGCCTATCTCTTCAAGGAATTAGCCCGATTCATGAAGAGCAACAAATAAGAATCCAAGCATGAATCGAAGAAGAAGATGGTGGATTCCCCCAAGTGTTCGAAATGCAAGAAGACGAGGCACACCAAATTCGATTGCCCTCGCTTCAACACGAAGGGATCATCATCAAAGAGAGCCTATGTGGCTACATGGAGTGATGAAGACTCCACCGATGAAGAGATAGCCCACCTATGCATGATGGCCCTCCAAGAGGATGAGGTAACTTCTAACTCATCTTGTTCTAATTCAAATTCATATACATTTGATGAGTTGCAAGATGCCTATGACAAATTGGTTTTTGAGTTTAAAGCCTCATTTTTAAAAAACAAAAAGTTAATTTCTAAATTGAAAAATGAAAATGATTTGCTTGTGAAAACCAATTTGGAATTTGAAGCAAAACTAAAGGATTTTGAATTTAAAGTTTTAGATTTACAAAATTTGCTTCAAAAGAAAGAAAAAGATCATCAAATTGAAGTAGATGATCTTAAGAAAGAAAAAGATTTGATTTCCAAAGAGCTTGAAAAGAAAAACAATTTAGGAAAATCAATTTTTTTATCAAAGACAATATAGTGCCCCTAGATTTTTTAATGGAAAAGTGTTTAGAAGTATTTGGGTCCCAAAAGGACTAAGTACTTTAAATAAAAAGGATGAAATTGAAAAATAGATTCTTAAGGGGACTAAGTTATGTGCTACTAATGCCTATGGATCCAAAGCAATTTGGATATCAAAAATCAATTGATTGTCTTTTGTAGGTGTGATGGAGCTTTTATCAACACGTGATAAGATTGAGGGGGAGCTCTATACACACAAAGGATGAACACTTGAAGAAGGAATGCTTCGCATCCTTCATTTGGTTCAAGTGTGGTAAAATTAGTTGATTTTTTTAATTTGATTTTTTTATTTTAATTCAACTAGTTAAGCATATATGTTGGACTAACATTTGAATGTTGCTTGAGTAAGGGAGAGCCAATTTTAAAACAATTTTTTTTCATTTGAAACTCTCCATTGTTATAAACTTTAAAGTTTTCAAACATTGGTTTGAATCATTTTTGATATAGCAAAAAGGGGAAGAATGTTTTGAAAAATTAAATTTTCAAATGAATAAGGGGAAGATTATAAGATTTCCATCATTAAATCTCTTATTCAAGTCTTATTTTTGCTAAGGGGGAGAATCTCAAAAACAATTTTTCAAGTTGGTTTCATTATATCAAAAAGGGGGAGATTGTTAGGATATTTGTTTTGATCTAATAATTGAAAAATAGTTTTGGACTAAATTGAAAAGAATTCAAGAATGTTTTTAAGTCCAAACAACTTGAAAATAAGTTTGAGAAGTTTTTGAGAGGTTTTGGAAATGTTTTAAAGTTGCTAAACTAACGTTTTCAACACAGGCGTACCGATACGGTATACCCCGTATCGATACGGTTCGAGGGTTTCAACTACAGTGATTTTCTAGAACCGAAAAACTGTACCGATACGCCCCTAGGCATACCGATACGGATAGGGTTGTATCGATACGCATACATGCGTACCGATCACTGTTTAACTACCCCCAATGGCTATTTCCCAAAGGTCTTTCAAATTGCAGAGCGTACCAAAATAGACCAACCCGTACCGATACGGTTTGCCAAACAAACCAAGGCGTACCGATACGGTTAGCAAACATACCAAGGTGTTTCATTACAGTTAGCAAGACTGAGCGCAACGACTAGTAGCTGTACCGATACAAGTACACGCGTACCAATATGGTTAGGCAGCTAAGAGATCAATGACTAGTTTCCAAGAAGGGCGTATCGATACGGGTAGCCCGTGTATCAATACGGACAGCTGCAGAACTACATTAATTGCTGGAAAATAGAGGCTTCAACGGCTCCAATTCAATCCCAGCGGTCTCCAACGGCTAGGAACTCATTTGGGAGAATAAAAGGGACCTTCAAGCTTCAGCAACAACTAATGATCTTATTGTCAACAACATTATGATGTCAAAATTGTCTTAGGGCTTTAAATACACATTCTTTGTATAGAAAACACTTGTGAGCTTTAATTGTTAGATTTGCTCAAGTGTTTTAGGTTTGGGTGAGTGCTTAAAAGAGTGCAAACATCTACCTTGTAGAGATGATTCTTTGTTTGCCTTGTCTCTTTGTTTGAGAGGATTCCTAAAGCTTGGGTTGTAAGCTTTGGATGCTAGACTTGGTAATTGGGTCTAGGATTGTAACGGTTGCCTCCTTAGCCTATAAAAGGGGAAGAAATTCTTAGTGATTTTGGGAAATCCTTAGTGGGAGCTAAGGTAGTGGATGTAGAGCTTGTTAGAAGCTTGAACCACTATAAATCCTTGTGTCAATTTTGTCTATATTTTTGCTTCTGCCACATACACCCAAAAATTGACTTCTCCACAACTTGGCAAGCATATCGGTTAAAGGAATTCGAGCCCAACAATATAACATAGCATAAATAAAACAAGGGAATATATACATATAGTAGTTTAATAATAAAGTATACATTTTTATATATACATACAACATATAACGTATATTGTAAATTAATACTATGTAAACAAAAGTCTAGCAACAATGAATATGTACAAACACATATATATTTCATACGATATATATATATATATAACATACGAAAAAAACATACAATATAAATATAAACCAAATCGAACAAAAAGGCATAAAAAGGTAAATGAAATAAAATTCAAGGCAAAGATTAAATATGCAGTGCAGGGGACTAAACCGAGAACAAAAAAGAAAAGAGGAGTTAAAACACTGGAAAGGGTTAATTGAAATGAAAGTAAAAACTAGGGGCTAACGATGATATTTACCCATTCTAAAACAGATTCAATTGAAACTGGGGACGAAATTAAAAAAATTTAAAATATGAGAGACCTCGGGCGTGTTTTAAAAAGACGAAATGGCTAAAAAATTATTTTAAAAACGCGGAAGGACTATACTGGGTTAAACCCCTTTTTAAAAATTAGATCAGCTTTAAATCAGAACGAAATTATAATTTTTCAAAATATTTGAGGGACTTATGCTGTAATTTAAAAAAACAGAAACCCTCGTGATTGTAAATAAGCTAGGACGGAAGGCCTTAAGTTGTTAAAAGCTCATTTTTAAAACAAGGACGTGGTATAAAATATATGTTTCTGGCAAAAAAACCTTTAGCCATTTTTGGAAAACCAGAAAACCTCTGAAACTGGGATGAACACGGCGTTCATCCCAGAACCCAGAAACCACTGCATAGCCCAGAAATCGACCATTGTAAAACTTTTTCGGCCACCATACACCGGTGCCGGAGATCCACCAAAAATGACTAAAAACCTCTCCTCACCTCTCTTAACACGCAACCGAACCCAGACTCCCCAGATCTATACCCTAACTCTCCAAATCTACCAAAACTGAAACCCTCTTTAGACCTAGGTTACACGTTTTGAAAATGAAGGGTTTTAGTTTCTCCAACCGGTTTACCTCTACGGCCGAAGGCTTAGGGTTTGTCACCAGTGAAGGAAACAGTAGAGACGAGCGGCGGGGGAAAATTGAAAAGTCACAGCTAAAGGGTAAAACATATATTTCTTTTTTCTATTTGCCAAACATGCATGTAAAATGAAACGGGAAGAGTATACCTTCGAAAGGTCTTTTTTCTTATATTGATTTCAAATTCTCCTCTTTTGCAATATTTGTTTCGATATTATATAACCGATCCTCATGCATAAAAAATAAAACTCATGTTATAACTATCTGAGATCCGCCGAAAGCTTCTGTAATATTGCTTGTTTAGGTTCGATCTCTATTTTTTTCTTTTACTAATGCTTGCTCAATTTTGTTGCATGTGGTGGCCGGGAAGATGGGACCAACAAGGAGACGGACGTGGAGCTGGAGAGTTGCGCGTATGGCAGAGGAGGAGTCAGGGGCAGCCAGACGTCAGGCATGTGGGCGCGTGAGGATCCTGAGCGTCACGCGTGTAACGCGCGCGCGCGTGAAGGAGATAAAAGGTCGGGGCGTGCCCGCGTAAAAGTTCTGGAGACTTTTTCTATCGGATCTGGGTCGTTGATCAACCACTTGATATGACGGCTACGTTTGATGAGGTGTCAGGGAAAATGGCTACTCCTTAGGGTTTCCCTTGATATGTAATCTGGACCGTTAGATCAAATGGGCTGATCTAACGGCCAGGATCCAGCTGCGTAAAGAGCATAAGATAGACATTAAGGTTCAGCTTAGGGTTTTAGTGTTGGGCTCAAAACGGGTTGTGTATTTATTTATTATTTGTTTTTTGGGCTTTTAAATGTATAATGGACGGATTATATTTGGAGTTTAATATTTATTATATTATTGGGCTTTGATATTTAATTAATGTTTTATATTTTTTTGTTTAATAAAAATAATAATATAATATAACAATAATAATATTAATATAATAGTAGTATACTAATATAATAATAATAAGAATATAACATTAATAATATAGTAATATAAAAAGAAATCATAATAGAAACTGAATTATATGTAATAACATAACAATAGTAATAAATACAAAAGCAAACAGTAATAACAATTTACAATCGAAAAATCGAAGACAAAAAATATTTAATAATAAAATAGATAATAATAATAATAGTAATTTTTTGGGTTTTCATAAATAATAATATTTTTTTTATTTTTTTAATATAAATAAATAATAATTATAATATTAATTAATTCTATATAAAATGGGTAATAATTAAAGTCCATTATTTACAAAAAATAAAAAATGGGTTAATACCCCGAATAAAATTAGTGATTACAGCTGCCCCTCTTTACTTATCCTTGTAGAAAAATAACAAATCAAAGACCATAAGCATTAATTTTATCCTACTTTCCTGTCTGAAGATTCTGAGCTGCGAGTCCCTCATATATAGAACTGTTCACCATTCCTCTTCCTAAAATCCTGGTGCTGCGAATTCTTCCCATGTAAGGCCTGAAGAAGTGAAGCCCCTAAAGTGATGCCTCGATCCTCGATCGTCTTGACACCAAATGATATCTCGCTTTGAGTCTTCTAGAATGCCCTCGATCTTCATTGCCTTGGCCTGGAGTGGTCTCTCGCCTTGAGGACCCGGGAGAATGATGCCTTGCTTTATGGTCGTCTTGACATTAAATAATATCTCGTTTTGAGTCTTCTAAAATGCCCTCGATTTTTCTAGTCTTGGCATGGGGTGATACCTCATCTTGAGGATCCCGAGTGATGATGTCTTACCTTCTGGTCGTCTTGACATCAAATGATATCTCGCTTTGAGTCTTCTGGAATGCTCTCGATCTTTATCGTCTTGATATGGGGTGATATCTCGCCTTGAGGACCCCAAAAATGATGTATTGCCTTCTGGTCGTCTTGACATCAAATGATATCTTACTTTGAGTCTTCTGAAATGCTCTCGATCTTCATCGTCTTGGCATAGGGTGATATCTCTCCTTGAGGACCCCGAAAAATGATGTCATGATCTCTAGTCGCCTTAACATCGAATGATATCCCGCTTTGAGTCTTCTAGAATGCCTTCAATCTTCCTCGTCTTGGCATAAAAGATGCTTGTCACTCTTGAATTAACCGGAGATCGAAAGGCCATTTGAAATCCTAATCATGCAAGTCAAAGGACTCTTGACTCTTTGTTGAGATCTACTTCTCTTATCATAAAGCTATAGATCAGATTTTATATCAATCTTCAAATACCTATTTAAAATAATCAAAATGCTATGATGGTATGAGTTAACATGCACCTAGCTTAAGGACATCTATCTACAAATAATGCATGAGTAGAATTATTTTTTTAGTATTGTTGGGGAAGACCCTTGCTTTTCGGTCAGTCACCCTTAGCTCCCATGGGCCCTTTGTCTTTATGGAATCTTCATCTCTTGTCTTGTCTTGAAAAAGTGTGGCTAATTTGCACTGGTCAGAACACAATCTGTTACTTCCTTGAGGTCTAATTCTAGATCATTGTCCCTACTTTACTAGGGATTAAATGTTCTCTTCCATGACTCTTTATGACGAGTCTCCTTCAATCTTAGTATCAGGGTAAACACATGCCCCAAGTCTCAAAACTCTTCTTACTTTGCTGAGGTTCAATCTTCATTTTCCTGAACCAATCTTTATCCTTACTGGATCTCTCTCCCTTGTTTTCTCTTGAAAGGATCATTGACTTGCTCCGGTCAGAATCGAATCACCCTTACTCAACTGTTATTTCTTCTACGACTCTTTATGATGAGCCTCATACTACCTCGGCATAGGGATGAATACATGCCCCACAAGCTTCCAAGCTTTTCGTACTTCGATAGGGTCTAATTTCCAATTTTTTGAACCAAGTAAAGTAATTCCTCATTCTTTACAGATTCTTCAATTTTCGTTTCAATCTGAAAAGACATTGTTGTCCTACACTGGCATGCAAAATCTATCATTTTTCGTCTTGTGATGTTGCCCTCACTCAACTTGGGCTCAATTGTCACCTATTCTACGACTCTCCACAACGAGCTTTCTTCTATCTTGATGTTGGGGTGAACATCGTGCCCCTAAGTCCCCAAATCTTCCTTCTTTTTGATAAGGTCCCAAATCTTCATTATTCTGAGCCATATGATATGTTATGGTAAAAAAATTCCATGAATCTTTGAATTGTCTAGAATATAAAATCATGTTGTTATTCTTAACACAATTTTTGACAAATTATTCTTTCATGCTAGGTCGACCATGTAGATCTAAAACTTCATCTCTGAAGTTATACAGAGACACATTCTTTCGCTTCTAGTTCTTTGCCCTTGGGTTTGACTATCATTCGATCTTGACCCATCGGTACGATCTTTATTTTATCTCAATGTCGGGCTGAAATCATGCCCCTAAAATTTCTTCAGTAAGACTCGGTCATCATTTTACAGATCCAATCAAGTTGAGTTATTGAACTGTGTCCAGCACTGAGTCGTGCTATTATTCTCTTCGGAACCACTGACGGGTTTTGTATTAGGTCGACCATATACCTCCTTGACTTAAAACTCTATCTTAGAAACCATGCAGAAGAACAATTTTCTTCTCTTTGGATATTGGTAATAACTTATCTTGTCTTCGGGTTCGACCATTAATTTCTACCTCTGATCCAACATAATGGTCTTTTTTCTGTCTCAATGGTAGGCCAAAAAATATGCCCCTTTGAGTATTTGTAGCATACGAAGCTTTGCTACTGTCTTATTTAGAATCACAGACAGGTTCTGTATTAGGTTGATCACGTGCATCCTTGACCACGCATTCTAAACTCTATACAACAACACAGAGAAACCTTATTCTTTCTCTTTTCCCTTTTTTTTCCTTTTCTCTCTTTTTCTTCTTTTTTTTTCTCTTTTTTCCTCTCTTTCTTTTCATTTATATGTCAGTTTGCTAACTATCATTTCAACAAAGGATGCTTTTTGGATTAATATAAAAAATCAAAATCAATAAAAAGAATAGAATGCCTCGGATATCAAATGCAAGAGGGGCTTAGATTCAATCCCCTAGTGATCAATAGTTTGCCTTTGAATGTTGTGGCGATATTTAAAGTTGTGAAATTCCTGCCAGATTGCTCGATTCATCCTCATGATTATGGTATTTGCTTGATCTGTTCGAAAACTACTCATTCTAGTTCTCTTTGTTTTTCTCAAAAATACATTCATTGTTTAACACATTGAGTGTAAAAAATATCAAATTAAAAATTTTAGTACAAGTATATGCTTTCAATTACAATTAATATCATGTCGGTGCCTTCAAAAAGTCATCTCTGACGCTAGGGTATTGAACAGGTGGAGCATAGCTCCTTATTAGATTTGTTCTCCCCCTCACAACTCCATTAGGATGCTCCGAGACTTATTTGATTGTTCATTCATTTCTTAACTAACTTTTAAAATGCCTTTTCTTTCTCGAGAATTCAACTCATCACATTCCTTTGTCTTGAGAATAATGATGGAGCAAACAACAATACCCCAAGTTACTCGGCATAGTCATGATTTGAAAATTTACTCATACAACCAAGGCTTTGGACTTAAGTGAAGCAAAGCATCCTTATTTAGCCTTTTTGCTATACTAGAGTACCCTTTTAATTTAATTTACCTATTTTAAAAACATAATTTTTCCTTTTCTCTTTCTTATATTAAAAGAATTTTCACGTCCTAGCAACTTTATTGGGCCATTTAGGAGATTTTCCTATCATCGAACATTATCGAAGAAGTAGTAATCTTACGTCTCGCGCTTTACTGACCAGAGGAGGCTGAGCAAGAAATCATACTTTATCGTGATCACAATATTCAATTGATCATTTATTAGAATCGATGCCACATCATGCACGTGATATCCGAGGATCTACGAGGTAAGAAAGAATATGCATATATATATTTACTCAAAAGATGCATTCTTTCATTGAAATGAAAAAGGCAAACATAACATATGCCCTTACAAAAGGTATTTGCTACTTTCGGGCAAAGAGTAGCAAAGTTGATTTCACACAAAAAGGACAACCAGAAAAAACATGCAAAAAAAGCGAAAAATGTGACACCTAAAAACATGGGTATGATGCATTAGAAATCCTTGAACATTGCAATACTAGTCAATCAGCTTGACACTTCAATCATTCCCACAAACTCAGCCTCTTTCTTGAACTTAGGCTTTTCCATTCTCAAAAGAAAGTATCATTTTCTCGACAAGTTCATAGATTTTTGCCTTTCAAAGGCATGCACTCTTTTGTTGTATGGCTAAGATCATCTTCATGATATTTGCATGGAACCTTGGTACCAAACACATCAGGATTGAAATAAGTATTTCGCCTCATGGGAGGCGGCCTCAAAAGTTTGTTCTGAATTAACAGGGATAGCAGCTCAGAATTCGACATCGGGAAAGATATCTTCGTACTCTTGTTACTCCCCTTCGCATCTTTTTTATGCCTTTTAGCCTTTTTTGCCCCATTTTCCTTAAACGGAACTCCCCTTCCTTGAGAACGTCATTATTCTCAAGCATTGTCACTTTTATGGACTCTTCTAGAACTGCTCTTAACTTCTCAAGCGGGTTCAGAACAACGCTTTTTATAGGATAGTTGGGTCATGATAATTGTTGACATTTTTAGATTTTGATGATGTCAGCAATTTCGCTTTAATCACCCATGTTATTGTGGCGACTTGACTACCCTCAATTTCATAGTGCTGGCCACAGTTGGAAAATTAATCTTCAGACCTGGACCCATTGTCACAAACTCTAACACTCCAAGATCTAGAAGGCGTTGAACTTTACGCTTGAAACTCACACACTTCTCGATGGAATGACCATGAATTCTGGCATGGTAATCGCAACTATCTTTCTCATTAAACCATCTCGGATATGGAGGTGACTGAGCTTTGACAAAGCATGGTGCAACCAGTCGGGCGTGTAACAACTTAGAGAACAAATCTTAGTAGGTGAACGGGCTTGGAGTAAACTGAAAGTCCTCTACTTTCTTGCCTTTCTTTTGAGGACTGAAAGTTGGGCTTGCTGACAACTGAAGAGATCCTTGTGGTTCTACCTCATCTGTCTTTCCGTTCATTGGCGAAGATAAATCTTCTAAGAGAGGGCCATCGGTCTTATCTATTACCAGTTTGGCGGGACATTCAGAGGCGACACCGCATTTACTCTCGAATAAAGTTTACATAGCATGTGTATCAAAGTTTTTTCCTTAATTAATTAGCAAGAAATGTTGTAAACATTTTCATTGGTGCGTTGACGTATGGTTAGAATACCGACCCAGAGCCATTCAGTCCCTTCTCGGTGTCCCTTTCGATTAAATAAAACATAATTTTAAATTTTAAATCATAAATTTTAAAAAATACACCTTACCTACAATTTCATCAAATTTAATCTTAAACATTAACCCTAAATCTATTTTTTTAGTGCGAAACATAAATAGAGCTCCAAAAAGGAGCGGAGAATCTCTATTCTTCAGCCCTAGTCTTGTTAACCAAACATTACTTTCTAACCATCCCTACAGGTAAATTCCTTCCCTCATCGTGTTATATAGAGCAAAGAATTTTTCAAACTCGTGGTAACCCACTTTTTCTTCTACATGGACAGCTTTTTTTTGCATATATATATATATATATATATATATATGGCAGATTGTGAGCTAAAACAGGAATGGAGATTGTTAAAGCTTTTAGATTTCATAGAGATGTAAACGGAATCCTGTCGCAAGGGAGATGGTGTATATTTCATTTATGTTTTTGAGATACACATCATCTCCCTGCGCCAGGATTCATGGCAATCTCTAATCTTATCTGGTTTGCTTGGTCTGCAGAATTCTACAAGGTTGGTGCACTGTATCTATAATCAAATGGATTCAAAATGCTAGAATTCGAGTTCTCGACATTTTGAATGTTTTCTTTTAAAGTAGTTGTATGAATTAACTGAATTAAATCTCGGGTTTATATTCTTTGATCTCCTGCAAAGTTTATGCATTGTTTTGTTTCTGTAAATTGAGACTTGAATGTTACGCATATATCATTCAATTTTCTGGATTCTTTTGGTTCATATTTCTCTAACTTTCTTGCCTCAGCCGCCATTGGTTTAAACATGAATCTTATGTTGTGGGAGTAATATTTTTTACTCATGTTTGAGTATATGAATTAACAATAAATTAACTTCATTTTGTAATTTTTAGCCACTTACATGGTTTAGTTTAGATAAATTGAAGGAGTAAATATTGTTTCTTTAATATATATTATTTTTAGCTTACTCAACATTGCAGCACATATACTCACTGCTTCACCGAAATTGGTCCGTTTGTTTCAGCATGTTTATCGTGAAGGAAATAAGGTAAGTGGACAGAATGTCGAAATTCAATCGGTCACTTGAATTAGATTGTCGTGTTTATCGCAGCCCTAGATCAAATTTTTAGTATTTTACATGAGGATTGTAAGAACTTGATTATTTGATTTTTTTTATTAGTAATGTTGCATCTTAGTTTATCAAAAAAAAAATTGAGGTATTACTTGTGTACCATAACATAATTATTTTAGTTACCAAATACTCTCCTAACTTGATCTATATACAATGAACCTTATTATTAAAGTTGATTATGTAAGTTTGAGTCTTATTATTCAAGGACCGTCACGTGTGAACCTAATACCAATATATTTCAAAGGAACTATTTGGTTCAAATTTCCCCATATCAAAGTTCATGACTGAGCAACTCATTTTTCATGTTCTTGTTGGCATCAACGAAATGGACAATGCACGAAATCTCTGTGGTAGAGGTCAGTTTCAATCCAGTAATATTTAATCATATATATTCATTTATAAATGTAAGTAAACTGCCAGCAAGCTTCCATGGGAAACGATGAAATAGAAGAAGAAGAAGAAGAAGAAGAAGATACTCAACTTTGTTGAATATTCGAGTATGGAACTTTTTGGTTTTTTCTCGTCACCTTCTTAGTTTTTTTTTTGTTAAAAATAAAACAAATTTTACGCTATAAATCTCTATGACCAGAAAAAACAAAAATACAAGTAAAAGAAAAAGAAAAAAAAGAGTTGAAGGTGTGATGTCGCAGAATGACTGGCACTGATATGTTATTTGAGTTATTGTTTTTTTGTTTCAGTGTTATTCTTCTACGACATTAAACCTTTTTATTTATTTATTTCATTTCTATTTTGTTTGTCATTAGATGTTTAAGGAGGTATGTAATATCACAATTTTTATTTACCTATTCATTTATTATTATTTTATATTTTTAAATAGAGATTAATATTTATGTTGCCATTTTCAATAATGAAATTCTCACTCTGGCCCTATCGACACTACATTATGTCTTGGCCCATCCACCAGGGCCCAAGCCCAAACCAAACGAGTCCAATATCTGTTAGGACTCTACGGGCAGCCCAAACCCGGATCCAACTGTCTCACCAGTTTGGTAATGGATTTAGCTAAAAATGAACTTCAACAGGTTTATTATTTTCATATGTTATACATATTGTCACGGCCCGCACATTTGGGTCCGAGACAGATGCGCAACAAGCAACTCAAGAGGCTCTAGGCTTGTCAAGAAGACCACCAGACTTGGTCCGATCGTTGGAGACTGAAAGAAAGCCCAAATGCATTGAGCCTGGTAAATTAATAGATGGCATCTTACCAGGGAATATTCCAAGGGATAAGAATATCTCTCAATGTAAACACAAACTTAAGGAAAGAATTTCATAGTGATAGAGTTTCCTTAGTTAGTGTAGATTTGGTAGGTGGCTTTCAATCTGGGCCGTTAGTGTGATTCGATCTCGTCCGTTCATTGTATGGGGATTCAACTATAAATAGAGGCCTCCCCACCTCACTTGTAATCATCCATCATTTGAGTAATACACTTGACATTTACTCTAAAAACACTATGTAGTGTTCTTCGCGTTCTTGAACATTCTTTCTTTTGTTCTCGTTGCCTTTCTCTTTTGTTCGGTTCCTCTTGGAACGATCTTGTGTTTGTGAGCATTGGAAGTATTCGATCTTTCGGAGAAGGATTTCAGGCTTACTTAGTCGTTTGTCTAAGAACATCGACTAAGGTCGCACGTTGGGTTGGTTCAGAAGTCTAGCCCCGTGACAGTTGGTATCAGAGCGAGTGTTCGAGCGCAAACACTGATTGGAGATGGCAAAGAAAGGAGGGAATGTTGCAGCACAAAAGGGTGCAGAAACCCAGGCTGACGATGGAAAGCGAGATAGTCTGAGCAACACTGTGCCTACGCTGGAAGAAAGGTTGAGAAAGCTCGAAGGATCCATGAAGGATGCCCGCGAGGAGATTGACGTTGTGAGAGTACGTCTTGACAAGCTGGACTCTTGGGGAGAGGAGGTCGAAAGCAACGTGCAGGATCTAAAGAACAACGTGCGAGACCTTGACCAGTGTGCCGACAGTGCGGATAGATGGAGTGATGCACTCGAAGCCGAGCTAAAGGCTTTGAAGGCGGAGATGATGGAGGAAATTAAGGGGCTCAAGGGAGAGCTTCAAGTTTACAAGGCTGTCGTGACTGGAATGTTAAACATAGCAACAATCAGACCAAAGTTAGACGTGCCAAAGCCGAAGGAGTTTAGTGGAACTAGATCGGCCCAGGACGTGGAGAACTTTGTGTGGAGCATGAAACAATACTTTCGTGCTACAAGCATCAAGGATGATGCAGATAAGGTAAACATTGCTTCTTTTTACTTAACTGACGTTGCACTTTTATGGTGGCGACGCAGATGCTCTGAGGAAAAGAGCAAGGATATTCCCATCGGGACTTGGGAAGAGTTTCAGGCCGAGTTCAAGGAACAGTTCTACCCAAAGAACGCCCAACAGGAGGCTCGAGAGAAGCTGCACGAACTCAAGCATGAAGGTTCCATCCTAGAGTATGTCAGATGGTTCACTGAACTCAAACTCCAAATCACGGACATCACTGAAGCCGAAGGCCTCTTTATCTTCAAGAACGGGCTTAAGCGATGGGCCAAAATGGAGCTGAAGAGGATGGGAGTCGAGGAACTCTCCAAGGCTATGGCCGCAGCTAAATCCATAGCCGAGTTTGAGATGGCGGAGTCCCTCAAGCCTCGAGGCAAGGGCTATGGTGGGGGAGTCAAAGATGGGGAAGGTCTTGTGTGCTGTATCTGCGGAGGGAAGCACATGATGAAATATTGCCCCAAGAATGATCGTCTTAATGCTGTCAAAGGTGATGAGTCCGAGGAGTCGGATGAAGAAGTGACGAGACTTGGTGCGATTGCGAGTGTCAAAGCAATCAAGCCGAAGGTAGAGAAGCAACTAAAGTGCTACCAATGTAAAGGGCCACACAAGTTGCGAGCATGCCCACATCGAGTCAAGCCATCCAATGAGGTGGACGAGCCCGAACAGAGCGAGGCTGCGAGACTTGGTTCGATGATACTGAGTTCTGCTAAGGCGAGAGTACGCAAGCAGAAAGGGTTGATGTTTGTCGACATCAACATTGCGGGACGATCGAGGAGTGCTCTAGTGGACACCAGAGCAACCGATCTATTCATGTCCAAGAAGGCTGCCGACAAACTTGGTCTTAGAGTTGTGGGTTCAATAGGAAAGATCAAGACTGTGAATGCTAAGGAAGTTCCAATTGTTGGAACGGCACGGAAGGTTGAGCTGCAGATTGGTGAATGGAAGGGCAAGGAAGACATCAAGGTAATCAATTTAGATGACTTTGATTTTGATTTGGGACTAAGCTTCCTTGACCGTATAGATGCTCTTATCGTTCCTTGTGCCAACGCCGTCTATGTTTTGGATCGCAAACAACGTTGCGTTGTGTCCTCGTACCGAGACAATGGTAAAGGAACCAAGACGCTGACTGCCATTCAGCTTGCCGATGATGCTCTAAGCCAAGGAGACATCGCTTTGGGGGCTACTGCTGGAGGGACTACTTTAGTGGGGCAAGAGTTGCCCGAGTCAGTTAGCGACATGAGGCCCGTGGAAAAAGCACATTTGGGCAAGGTGGAAGAAGCATTGAACTTCAAGTATGAAGAAGGGTCAATGCGGGAAAAGTTGCCAATGGGCAACGAGGCACCAAACTTCACGAGGGAAGGGTTGATGCCGGTTAGAGTGAATGCCACGAAGGAGGTGCATCTCAAACTTCATCGAGATGTGCGCAATGATGCAGAGCGAGAAGTTACACAGCGGAAGGAACCAAGGCGAGCAGTCTGTATGGGAAGACAACCCAGTCCGAGTCGAGCGCTCCTTATGGGGGGAGCCGTTCTTATGGGGGGACATCGTTGCCCGATTCTGAGTTGGGAGCAAGCCAAGGTACCATGGAAGATCCAAGATCAGCCAAGAGAAGTCTTTTCTGAGACAGTGATGAGGGCATCGCCGGATTTGGTGGGGGAGAATGTCACGGCCCGCATATTTGGGTCCGAGACAGATGCGCAACAAGCAACCCAAGAGGTTCTAGGCTTGCCAAGAAGACCACCAGACTTGGTCCGATCGTTGGAGACTGAAAGAAAGCCCAAATGCATTGAGCCTGGTAAATTAATAGATGGCATCTTACCAGGAAATATTCCAAGGGATAAGAATATCTCTCAATGTAAACATAAACTTAAGGAAAGAATTTCATAGTGATAAAGTTTCCTTAGTTAGTGTAGATTTGGTAGGTGGCTTTCAATCTGGGTCGTTAGTGTGATTCGATCTCGTCCGTTCATTGTATGTGGATTCAACTATAAATAGAGGCCTCCTCACCTCACTTGTAATCATCCATCATTTGAGTAATACACTTGGCATTTACTCTAAAAACACTCTGTAGTGTTCTTCGCGTTCTTGAGCGTTCTTTCTTTTGTTCTCGTTGCCTTTCTCTTTTGTTCGGTTCCTCTTGGAACGATCTTGTGTTTGTGAGCATTGGAAGTATTTGATCTTCCGGAGAAGGATTTCAGGCTTACTTAGTCGTTTGTCTAAGAACATCGACTAAGGCCGCACGTTGGGTTGGTTCAGAAGTCTAGCCCCGTGACAATATGTTCTAACCTATTCAATCATGAATAAATAAAATAACGTAATTTCAAGGCAAAATAAAATTTTATTTAAAAAAAAAATTGTTCAGTTTGTGATAGTTATTTACCACTACAAATACATATATCCATCAATATATCCATCTTAGCCAATCCAAAGATATCTACTTCCTGCTCCTTACCAGAAGGAATACGGAACACTTGATGCGTCATCTTCGTCTTCTGATTTATTTATAACAGAGACCTAAGTGGCATGAATGCCCCACTAACCAAGTTTCTGACGGCATCATTTGCATTGCCGCGGTCGGAAATTGTCATTGGATAGAAGAGAACTGATCAGTCTTGCCAACCTCGTTGCTCCAGGGCCAGGCTTGATGACTGTTGTATTACCAACAACAGAACAAGGATCACTCCCATTTTGCGCACTTCCTACACACCAACCACCGGGAGTAAACATGTCTGGACCCCGAGACAAGAGCTCGGAGTCGATCTTGTCTAGCACTGGATCATCCCGAGGGAACTTTCTCGCGAATGGGGCATTGCTGTTGATCATCCGTTGCACGTCGGCGAGCTTGAGGAGATGAGGATGCTGCTTAGGAGGGTTATCCCATGATATAAAATGGAGGTCACTGTTTACTGTAGTGTTATGGAATTCTTGAGCATTACAAATCACAGTGTGGAAGTAACCTTCCGGGGAAGATAAAAAGTTAGCATAGTACATGAGGACGGTTCGAGGTAGGTTGTCCCATCCCCAAATGCAGTAATCGATAAAAGATCGAGAAAGTGCCATCCAAGCAGAACCTATTAAGGAAAAGAGATGCTTGTCAGAGATACCGCCTAGTGCAGATATGGCGAACGTGCTGAAATTCTGCCATATTTGTTAATGAACTTATTTTACAGATTTCAACATGGGAAGATCGGTGATGATAAACATGCATAAAACTATCTGTCTAGCACATTCAAATTACTAGACATTGGCAATATCAGTAAAAACAATTTTAAAATGACACTGCAAAATTCCCAAGATGCATATTTCTCCTAAAAGACATGGACTTCACCACATAATCGACATTTTCCACGGCCATTATCAAACAAAGTAATGATGCAATTAGAAATAATTTAGTTCCTTTGTGTTTCTCGCTAGCAAATCCTTCATGCAGGAAGCAACAGGTTCTTTGTGTGCATTAGTATGATACTGCAAACTCGGCGCTTTAATCAAGTGAAGCAGTTGGGACATGTCATTTACAAGTCCACATACCTATCCACTTCCTTTGGAGCAGAAACTCCAAAATCTTGTGATATTATAAAAAGTACAAAATTTTGGGTAAGCTCCAACGATCCTTCTTCAAGTGAGCCTTCTTTCTACAGTTGTAGCACTTTAAATTCTTCTTATTTCTTGACTTTGATCTGTCATGATTGTAACTGCTAATTTGGCCACGCTCTGTTGATCTTCCTCTCATCACCGTTAAGGCCTCTGCTTGTTGCAGATTTTCTTGTCATCTTTCTCATTCTTGTACCGATTTTCTTCTTCCAGAATAGTAGCTGTAACATCATCGAAGACTAGATCACTGGTAAGGTTGTTGTTTATCAAGTACGAATCAAGTAGACTTTGAAGTAGGAGTTCAACACGTTCTTCTGACTCTATTTTATAGCTTAGAGATGTAATCTGAGAAAATAGAGTATTCAACGTGTTTAAGTGCTTTGTTACTAAAGTAGATTCTGAAATCCATAGAGTGTAAAATTTCTTCTTAAGGGAAATTTCATTGTGTAACGATTTGGCCTCATACAATTTGGTGAGGTGATCCAAAATCTCCTTGGTTGTCTTCTTCTCTTCAATGCTCGACAGTACTTCATTTGCTAATGCTAAATGAAGGTCTGCAATAGCATTCTTATCCTTCTTGTTCCATTTCTTTTTATCTGTAAAATCTATCGGTCTTTCGTTGATAGCCGCTAGACATCCATTTTCCTTAAGATAACCTTTATCTTCAAGTTCCACAGTGAGAAATTTCTACCGTTGAACTTGTTAATATCAAATTTCGTTGCCATAGCTTCTACTTTAGATAACTCCCACCATTTCACCTTTTTTGACGTGAATAATGCCTACCAACTTCAATGAATGAGTAATATATAACTTACTTTCTTATGATGGAAGATCCACTTTTCAGTGGCAACCAACAGAGAATACGATAAGTAGATATACACATCCAAATTAAGCTTTGATACCAATTGTTGCAGAATACGGTAATCGAATAGAGCAAAATCGCAACTGACAATTTGAGAAAATAACAATAAAGACAAAGAAGACACAAAATTTACGTGAAAAACCTCTAAATAATATAGGGTAAAACCACAGACAAAAGTAGAAGAATTTCACTATGAGAAAATAGAAATTACAATTTCTCTCTATCTAATAAGGAGAAACAATGACAATTCTCTCTTGATAAAAAGGAGAAAACAACTTTATGAAAACTCTCTAATTTCTCAGTATTGGGAGGATGTTAGAATGATTTGGGATGTGAAAAAATGGCAAATAGCTAGACTATTTATAGTTGAGCTTTGGGGACCAACATATAAATAACCTAAAGTTTAAGGGCTAACAAGTTAATTTCCCGATGCCATTTTCTACTGTAGCTACAACTACCCATGGTAAAAATTCTTTTACAATGTAAGGTGCATTAAAGTACCGAAAACCTTTTTGACTTTCAACACAAATAATTTTAGCAGTAGCTAGTACAAGATTTATGTATTTTCAAGGCTTGTTTTGAAGAGGCAAACTGATCACCTGATCAACTGCTTTCCTGCTATTATTATTAAGCATGAATGTTGCTCTCAATTTCTTTTCTTTTAAGTCATAATATATATTGTGCATTGAACCCATTCTAATTGGCAATTAAGTTTGATTTTAATGTAATTTAAGTGGTTTAGATTATTTGGTAATCAAATTTATTTAATAAGTAAATAGTTATTTATTTAATAAATAAATACTTATTTTAGAGATGTAATATTTATAGACAAGGACAAAATTAGGATCAGATATTAGGAGGAGCTAATTGTCTATGTTTAAGACAATAGAGACTCATTAAGTATTTAATCTCAAAATTAGAAGGACAAGAGACCTAATTTAACTTAAATGTAAACTAATATAAACCTAAAGTGCCAGTCCTTTCCCACTCTCTATATGCCTCTACTTGTGTGATCCTTGTTTGAGAAATGGGTTCTGTAGGCATGTAGGAAGAGTTTTGGTATTATACCGATTTTTGGGATACAGAAGTATTTCATGTATTTGAATTCTTTTTAAGCTCTATGTTTATGTAGTAATTTTTTTATATGTATATACACATATGATTGAACCACGTTAAATATTGTTTATTGTATATAATTTATTTTATGTTGAGTTTGTTTTTATTATTTTTCTCCTTACAAAGTCCTAACAATATAGATGTGTATGTATATGTGTTGGTCAAAGAACTGAGACTAGAGAGAAGAAAATGGTGCTTTGAGCTTACTTTCTGACAAAGGTAAGATAGCTGCTATCTTTATGACCAAATCATGATGCAAACTGATGACAGATTTGACTTTGAATTCCATGAAAGCAACTTTAATTAATGATTAGAACTTTCATTTTGTAAAATTAATTTTACATAAGTTTGTATATTTATATTATAAAAATAGAAATCTTAAATTTCTAATATTAATCCTAAAAAACTAAACCTTACACTCTAAACCCTAAATTTTAAACACTAACCTTAAATTCTAAATCCTACTACCTAAACCCCTAAACCTTAACCCTTAAAACTAAAAGGCACGTGTAAACTAAAGTTTACACGGCCTGTGTATCAAAGTTTTTTCCTTAATTAATTAGCAAGAAATGTTGTAAACATTTTCATTGGTGAGTTGACGTATGGTTAGAACACCGACCCAGAGTCATTCAGTCCCTTCTCGGTGTCCCTTTCGATTAAATATAACATAATTCTAAATTTTAAATTATAAATTTTAAAAAATACACCTTACCTACAATTTCATCAAATTTAATCTTAAACGTTAACCCTAAATTTATTTATTTTTAGTGCGAAATATAAATAGAGCTCCAAAAAGGAGTGAGAATCTCTATTCTTCAGCCCTAGTCTTGTTAACCAAACATTACTTTCTAACCATCCCTACAGGTAAATTCCTTCCCTCATCGTGTTATATAGAGCAAAGATTTTTTCAAACTCGTGGTAACCCACTTTTTCTTCTACATGGACAGCTTTTTTTTGCATATATATATATATATATATGGCAGATTGTGAGCTAAAACAGGAATGGAGATTGTTAAAGCTTTTAGATTTCATAGAGATGTAAACGGAATCCTGTCACAAGGGAGATGGTGTATATTTCATTTATGTTTTTGAGATACACATCATCTTCCTGCGCCAGGATTCATGGCAATCTCTAATCTTATCTGGTTTGCTTGGTCTGCAGAATTCTACAAGGTTGGTGCACTGTATCTATAATCAAATGGATTCAAAATGCTAGAATTCGAGTTCTCGACATTTTGAATGTTTTCTTTTAAAGTAGTTGTATGAATTAACTGAATTAAATCTCGGGTTTATATTCTTTGATCTCCTGCAAAGTTTATGCATTGTTTTGTTTCTGTAAATTGAGACTTGAATGTTACGCATATATCATTCAATTTTCTGGATTCTTTTGGTTCATATTTCTCTAACTTTCTTGCCTCAGCCGCCATTGGTTTAAACATGAATCTTATGTTGTGGGAGTAATATTTTTTACTCATGTTTGAGTATATGAATTAACAATAAATTAACTTCATTTTGTAATTTTTAGCCACTTACATGGTTTAGTTTAGATAAATTGAAGGAGTAAATATTGTTTCTTTAATATATATTATTTTTAGCTTACTCAACATTGCAGCACATATACTCACTGCTTCACCGAAATTGGTCCGTTTGTTTCAGCATGTTTATCGTGAAGGAAATAAGGTAAGTGGACAGAATGTCGAAATTCAATCGGTCACTTGAATTAGATTGTCGTGTTTATCGCAGCCCTAGATCAAATTTTTAGTATTTTACATGAGGATTGTAAGAACTTGATTATTTGATTTTTTTTATTAGTAATGTTGCATCTTAGTTTATCAAAAAAAAAATTGAGGTATTACTTGTGTACCATAACATAATTATTTTAGTTACCAAATACTCTCCTAACTTGATCTATATACAATGAACCTTATTATTAAAGTTGATTATGTAAGTTTGAGTCTTATTATTCAAGGACCGTCACGTGTGAACCTAATACCAATATATTTCAAAGGAACTATTTGGTTCAAATTTCCCCATATCAAAGTTCATGACTGAGCAACTCATTTTTCATGTTCTTGTTGGCATCAACGAAATGGACAATGCACGAAATCTCTGTGGTAGAGGTCAGTTTCAATCCAGTAATATTTAATCATATATATTCATTTATAAATGTAAGTAAACTGCCAGCAAGCTTCCATGGGAAACGATGAAATAGAAGAAGAAGAAGATGCTCAACTTTGTTGAATACTCGAGTATGGAACTTTTTGGTTTTTTCTCGTCACCTTCTTAATGGTTTTTTTTTTTGTTAAAAATAAAACAAATTTTACGCTATAAATCTCTATGACCAGAAAAAACAAAAATACAAGTAAAAGAAAAAGAAAAAAAAGAGTTGAAGGTGTGATGTTGCAGAATGACTGACACTGATATGTTATTTAAGTTATTGTTTTTTTGTTTCAGTGTCATTCTTCTACGACATTAAACCTTTTTATTTATTTATTTCATTTCTATTTCGTTTGTCGTTAGATGTTTAAGGAGGTATGTAATATCACAATTTTTATTTACCTATTCATTTATTATTATTTTATATTTTTAAATAGAGATTAATATTTATGTTGCCCTTTGCAATAATGAAATTCTCACTCTGACCCTATCGACACTACATTATGTCTTGGCTCATCCACCAGGGCCCAAGCCCAAACCAAACGAGTCCAATATCCGTTAGGACTCCACGGGCAGCCCAAACCCGGATCCAACTGTCTCACCAGTTTGGTAATGGATTTAGCTAAAAATGAACTTCAACAGGTTTATTATTTTCATATGTTATACATATGTTCTAACCTATTCAATCATGAATAAATAAAATAACGTAATTTCAAGGCAAAATAAAATTTTATTTAAAAAAAATTGTTCAGTTTGTGATAGTTATTTACCACTACAAATACATATATCCATCAATATATCCATCTTAGCTAATCCAAAGATATCTACTTCCTGCTCCTTACCAGAAGGAATACGGAACACTTGATGCGTCATCTTCGTCTTCTGATTTATTTATAACAGAGACCTAAGTGGCATGAATGCCCCACTAACCAAGTTTCTGACGGCATCATTTGCATTGCCGCGGTCGGAAATTGTCATTGGATAGAAGAGAACTGATCAGTCTTGCCAACCTCGTTGCTCCAGGGCCAGGCTTGATGACTGTTGTATTACCAACAACAGAACAAGGATCACTCCCATTTTTGCGCACTTCCTACACACCAACCACCGGGAGTAAACATGTCTGGACCCCGAGACAAGAGCTCGGAGTCGATCTTGTCTAGCACTGGATCATCCCGAGGGAACTTTCTCGCGAATGGGGCATTGCTGTTGATCACGTCGGCGAGCTTGAGGAGATGAGGATGCTGCTTAGGAGGGTTATCCCATGATATAAAATGGAGGTCACTATTTACTGTAGTGTTATGGAATTCTTGAGCATTACAAATCACAGTGTGGAAGTGACCTTCCGGGGAAGATAAAAAGTTAGCATAGTACATGAGGACGGTTCGAGGTAGGTTGTCCCATCCCCAAATGCAGTAATCGATAAAAGATCGAGAAAATGCCATCCAAGCAGAACCTATTATGGAAAAGAGATGCTTGTCAGAGATACCACCTAGTGCAGATATGGCGAACGTGCTGAAATTCTGCCATATTTGTTAATGAACTTATTTTACAGATTTCAACATGGGAAGATCGGTGATGATAAACATGCATAAAACTATCTGTCTACCACATTCAAATTACTAGACATTGGCAATATCAGTAAAAACAATTTTAAAATGACACTGCAAAATTCCCAAGATGCATATTTCTCCTAAAAGACATGGACTTCACCACATAATCGACATTTTCCACGGCCATTATCAAACAAAGTAATGATGCAATTAGAAATAATTTAGTTCCTTTGTGTTTCTCACTAGCAAATCCTTCATGCAGGAAGCAACAGGTTCTTTGTGTGCATTAGTATGATACTGCAAACTCGGCGCTTTAATCAAGTGAAGCAGTTGGGACATGTCATTTACAAGTCCACATACCTATTCACTTCCTTTGGAGCAGAAACTCCAAAATCTTGTGATATTATAAAAAGTACAAAAAAGGAAAATTAATCCTCCTCTAAATAACCATATCGATAAGCTGCTTTCAGACAATGGGAAAGAAGAGAACACGAGAAGGAAAGTTGTACATTCTCCGTACTCCGTAGTCCACAAAACTGACCTCATTTCAAATTTTAGCTCAGTTAAAAACTGTTGAAACCCAGATCATGAAAATTTAACATTCAGATTTGTAATTGTGATCTCTAATTTGCTCAAAATAAATAATCACCAAGTGAAAACTAGATATTCATATTCCAATTTCACTGAAACGTTATCTAAAAGGATCATTCAAATCTATCAGAGATCATTAAATAACCATTAACAAATCATAACTAAATATAGTAACTAACACAAAACTTTAATAAAATTGAAGGTTTAGGATGTTTGCCTGTAAAGAGTTTGAATGCAGTAGGCACACTTCTCCTTTGAGTAACCCAAAACACATCAGATTTTTTCACACTATACAACCCTGGATCTATAATAATTGGCTTTGCTCTATGAAACCTGCCATTTACAACAACAACAAAAAAACCCAATAATAACTCAGTTTCCATAAATAAAATGATACCCAAAAGTGGAAACTTTGAGGAAAATTACTCACTCTTTCCACCCAATATTGCTTGTATGATCAATGAAGTTCAGATCCCTCGGCAAGTATGAAAATGTGTGGAAAAGATCTGAAAAAAAAACAAAACAAAACCCCAAAGCCAAATGTCAGAAACTACAAAGAAATGAACTAAAAAAGTAAAACTTTTGCTGAAAACGGGACAAAAAAAGGGGGGATAAAATCAGTTTCACCATCTTGAGCAACAAGGGGATAATCAGAAGCACTGAGATTAATAAACCAATCCCAGTCTCCACCTTCTTTCAACAAAATTGCAGCGGCGTGAAGCGTATTAGCAACCATAGTTGGACCTCTATAAGTAACCAAATTAGCTTTCACGATCATCCGAACATTCCCAAATTTGTTAAACACTTGATGATTTTTCACATACTTCTCCAGATCGAGCCTCTCTTCGGAGCTAGCTTCCCGGTCAAGATGAACCACGTATTGATTCAGAGGATGGTAAAGGGCTAAAAGGGTCCTCCTCAGCATCCGGCCGTCGCCGGCGGAGCCCGAAATGAGGTAAGCGAAGCGGGGAGGTGGAGGGAGAGTGGAGACAGGGATGGGTTTGAGTTGGCTCTCCACGAAAGGGGAGGAGGAGCCGCCTATTACGGCGGAGGGATGGTAGAAGAAAAGGAGTGGGGAGCCATTGAAAGAGGTCAATGTTGTTAAAAAGAGTAGAAACAATGAGACGATGGAGCCAACAGCTAATGGCAAGATCCATTTTCGCTCCATTGCTTGATTGCTGTTGTGGCGAAACTGCGTGTAATAGGTTCTTAATTTCTTCATTATTTTTTAGCTTTTTCTTTTCTTTTTTGATCAAAGTTTTCTCTCCTTTTTCTAGTGTTTGGATCGAAGGAAAGAATGGTAGAAAATCTAAGAGCTGATCTACTCTATCGGTGAAAATTAAAATCGTTGCTTCGGGAGTGAAATTTAAGAGAGGCTTTTATTCTGCTCGTGTGTGTTTGAATACAGAAAAGGAATGTTTGTCGCCGTGAAACACGGGATTTTAGGACAGTTTAATTAAGTGTTTTTTATTATAATTAAGTGTTTAATCTTTTGAATGTTTGTAGCTTTTTAACTAAAATCCTGATATTTTAATGTTTGTTGGGGTGGGGTGGACTAAAGTCGGATAAAATTTATTTTAAAAATAAAAAGTAAATAGATAATTAATAATTTGATCTAATGTAAGTCTGTTAATTTTATAATAGAAAATTTTACAACGCTCAACGAGTACCGTTGAACACTATTAACGATGAATATTACTGAACATCATTAAATTAATTTATAAGATTAAAAAATTAAAAGACTCAACTTATAATTATAAATTATTTAAAATAAAATATTAATTAAATTATTTTTTATATATATAATATTTTTAATTTAAACGCTAGCAGCTTAAAACCTAATCCTTAAACTCTAAACCCTAACCCCCTAAAACTTAACCCTTAAATAGAACCAAACTTAATCGAACCAATTTTGATTATTCTAATATTTGACAAACAAGCTTAATCGAACCAATACAAATATCTTATTTGTCCAGTTTGAAAAATAAAATTTAATTAATTGTAATATTTGTAATTATTTTCCATTTCGATTATTCTAATATTTGACTCAATTTTGACAAACAAGCTTAATCGAACCAATACAAATATCTTATTTGTATTTCAAAACAATTTCGACAAACAATTTTTAACTTTAAAAATAAAACTTCTTCGAATTTCTCATCAAGCTCAAGTTTGAACTTTGAGAAATTAAGCATGGAAAATATAATTAAAAATTGAAGGATACCGAGGGTTTATGGTTAGAATTTAGAGTTTAGAGTTTGGAATTTAGGTTTTAGGGTGCTAGAGTTTGGAATTTAAGTTTTAGGGTGCTAGGGGTTTAAGGTTGATGTTTTAGGGTGCTGGGTTTAGATTAAAAATATTAGATATGAAAAATAGTTTAATTAATATTTTATTTTAAATTATTTATAATTATACGTTGAGTCTTTTAGATTTTTAATCTTTATAAATTAATTTAATGGCATTCAGCGGTATTCATCGTTAGTGGTGTTCAGCGGTACTCTTCGTACGTGGTAGACTCATCATTTTATAATTTAATTATTTAATTTGAGATTTAAGTTTTAGATTTAGAATTAAAATTAGAATTTTTTATTTTTTTATAATATTAAATTTTATAATTTAAATAGAGAGAATTGTGTATTAAATCCCTATAATATGACACTTAACTGTGAACTAAAAATAATGCTTTTGAGCAGAAATAAAAGTAACACTTTAATGAATTCACATTAAATCTTCAAAGTTGGTATTCTTTGTTTAAAATAAGTAGTACTGTTTTAAAAATTATGTATAAATCAAATTTTAAAATATTTATTATTCTACTTTATATTTTCACCAAATAATTTAATAATTTCACTTGATTGATTATATCCAACTCAATTAAATAAAATTGGTATATGTAAATAAATATTAACATGGACAAGTTGATCTTAGAGTTGATATATATATATATATATACTCTCTGTCCATGAAAATTGTCTTTTATTAATTTTTTTGTCAAATTTTTTCAACTTTGACTCTTAATTATTTAAAGCTTATTATTGATAAAAATATGAAAAATATATTTTAAAAACCTCTAATTAAGTAGTTTTTAAATATATATCTTATAAAATTTAATTATTTAAAATAATTAATATAATTATATTCAAAGTTTAAAAATTTTAACTTTCAAAAAATAAATAAGAAACAATTTTCTTAGGACGGAATGAGTATATTACTCGTAGATTTGACAATTTAAATGTTGTGATGATACAACCAAACATTTGGGTCACACTTTTTTTGGTTTTTTTTCTCCTACTAAAATGCTATAAATTACATCCTATCCAAGACACTGTATAACCTACGTCTCAAATAAATAATAACAATCCCAATATACAAGGAGAAAATTACCTGAATCATCAAAAATATATATATTTGAATTATATTTGAGCATAGGTTTACTAACTCAACTCTAAAAATAAAGTAAACCAAATGACAAATATTCAATTTTTTGAATATTTGAATTATATAAAAATTAAAAATTACAGGGAAAATGAGTGCAACTAATAATCCTTTGATCCATCTCTGACGACAAGTAAACCTAATGACAAATATTCAATTTTTTGAGAAATTATATCATAGATCATCCTATCATTTAAAAATTTTATTTCATATCAGCATTTTTTCATATCATTTTCTAAAATAATTTTAAAATATCAAATATACCATCATCTTCTCCAATTTACTCATTTTCCTTTCCTAATCGCAACCTTCAACCACAAAAGAATAATAAAATTGAATTATTTTATGACGTCACATGTATTTGTTGTAATGACTAAAAATGGAATCAAAATGACAAATAGAATGTTTTAATTCTATGAGTTTAATACAAAATGCTGGTACTAAAATTTGAATGTCTTGGTTTTATTAATTTGAATTTTATCTGATGTTCATATAAGTCTTGAGTTTACTCCTTGTATTATTATAATGGAAGCTCCTTTCATGTTCATCGAAATTAAAAAAAAAATCACAGTTATTTTGTTTTTTATTCACCATATTCTCCAAAATTTAAGTTGAAGGATACGATTTTTTTACAAGAATACGAGCCTTATTAAAAAAATCTTCATAACTAAATTTAGATAATATCAAAACTTGATCAGCGAAAAAAAAGAGAGTATCTTTAACTTTTATTAATATTCGAAACTTACAATGTCTTAAAGATACTTACAATGTCGATAAGCGATACAACCGCACCACCTTATACTAAAAACACAATTCCTAACCAAAACTGGGCTGAAAAGCCAACGAGCATGCATAGGAATAAAAAATGTTGGTAAAATAAGGATGGCAAATGCAAATCGTTAGCACTAATTGAATAATTATCAAATAAAATAAACACGAGAACAGTAATTGTGTTGTGGTAGAACCACTACCTTAGAAACGAATTCTTTTCGATGTGTGTAATTATTGCAGTAGGTGGTTGTCCCTCCGAAATTAGAACAATCGCTCTAAATATTCGTACACCCGAATATCATAGTGGACAAACGGTGATACTACTCTTCTCTTAGCACCAAAAACAAAGAACTCGAAAGAAAAGAAAGAGTGTTTTAAGAGTATAACATATGAATTTCAGATAATTAGAAAAGCTGAAAATATCAGCTATTTATAGCGTAAAACTCGGGGTAAAATGGTCTAAAGAACACAGCAATAATGTCCCATAAATTTTGAGATAATTGACTGTCAAAAAATTTGTTATAATCCGAACGAACCTGGCCTCAAACCTATCCACGTTCATGCTGAAAAGAGCTGTTAAAATAGCAGAACATCAGCTAGCAATTAAACGTGTAACTCCTGTATTATTGCAGTAATACAAGCTTAAAACAATCCAAATTTATCCCAAAAATACTGCATATAACAGCAGCAATTACAACTGTGATTTTAAACTTTCAATTTTGGAAAAACAGTCTATAAAATTCGAGAATAAAATTCTTTCACAGTTTCAAAAGAAGAAGAACGCGCACTAATGTGTTACCACGACCGACAGGGCGGCGGCGACGTGCACGTGCGAGAAGTTTGTCTTGCCACATTCAACAAAGGAGAAAAAATAAGACTCTTTAAATACCTTCTTAAGAGATATTCTCTTCCAATGTAGGATAAATGCTCTTACACTCTTTGAGCATTACCAACAAAAAAAACACCACAGTAAGGATCACGTACTTTTCTAACACTCTATCATGTGGAGAATTCAGACAGCAAACCATACCAAGGGAGACGAACAGGATATACCATCTTTAGCTAAGCTATCAGCACACAAATTGGCTTCGCGATGCACAAATATAAATTTTTAGGATAGTGCCCTGCCAAATTGCCTGAACAACTGAATGTCTTGTGCAAAAATTGCTGGAACAGAAACCTGATATTAATCCACTCTATCATCATTTGACAATCAGATTCGAGTATTAAAGAATGTGAAACTGCTTATTTTGAGTAAAAAAAAAACCAGACAAGCTTCCTTTAAAGCTAAGAGTTCGGTTCCAGTCGGATCGAGCAGCCTCACACATTTGGAAAAGCGACAAAGACAAATCCCATTATGATCGTGAATAGTGCCTCCTATACTTGCTACGCCGAAACTACCGTGGGCCGCGCCATCAGTGTTGAACTTCATCCACCCGCGAGGTGGAGGAGACCATTTTAGAATGATTTTAGGAGCCCGTGCCTCTTTAATACAAATCCTCGCAGATAGGCATAAGGCAAAATGAGAAGATGAAAAGAAAGATGAAGGCCACTTCGTATGACACCAACTGATTCTCAGCAAAATAATGTCAAAAAGCTGATTCTCATCACAGATGAAAAAATTAAGTTAAAAATGACATAAAAAATTCTGATATGAAATAAGATTATTAGATAGAACCATTGCTGAGATGGTAAGAAAGTCTATGATATATTTTCTTAATGTTTTTGCTTATTTTGATTTAGAGCCAATTGGAGATTTTTGAACTTTGTAGGTAAAATAAATACTACTTTCTTTATCCCATTAAATTTGTTTCTTATTGATTTTTTTTGGGTTAATTTTTTTTCAATTTAATCTTTTATTAATTAAAATTTATTATTAATAAAAAAAAATATATATATAATATATATATATTTTACAAACCTTGAATCAACTAGTTTGTGAATATATTTTATAAAAATTTATTTCTTTTTTGGGGATGAAAGTGAGGCTAAAGCCAGTACATCATGAATCACTCATAATAATATAAGGGGGACCGTGGACGTCCCGGTGCAGGAGATCAAGAATCCCAGGTGAAGGAACCTCGAGCAACAGAAGTGAACCATCACTACGGCGTCAAACTTTTCCATGAAGTCAGCGGTCATATTCGTCTCACGCCGGATGTGAGTAATATCAACCATCCAAGCCCTATCAAATAGAGTCGAAATGCAGCGGACAAGACCATGGGGCTAGTAGCAGATGGCGAAGACAGGAGCTGAGCTACATCAGCATTGTCGGTTTGCAAGATAACGCAGTCCTTCCATGTCCCCCAAAGCTCAGCTTGTAACACCGAGGTTCTCCCTAAAAACTTCAAGTAGGCGAAGATGAAGTCACCGTGAGTCCCTGCAAATACCCCCTACAGAACTGCGACCTGAAGAGAGTGAAACAGCGCCATCCGTGTTTATGCATAGTATTGCATACCCAACGTGGAGGAGGTTGCCATTGCAGGAAATCCATGTTTCCACTTGCCGGACCGTGGCCTTGCCCACAGGGTGCGATGTAAATAGAAGCCTAGTGGATGCTGGTGTGCAACAGAGCAGCGGGGTCCTAGGTCACATTCTGAAAGACAGTAGCATTACGCCTTTTCCAAATTTGCCAAATTAAGGAGAATAGGATATTCCAGGGACCTGCATATAAACCACACATCCGAATGGTTGATACCCCTTGGATAATCCAGTCTTGAAGGGGAAGGTTAAAAAAATCTGGTGTCACGAAAGCACTAGGAAGGGACTTCCACGAGGCGTTAATAGACGGGCAATCACGGAGAATATGGAGGAGCATCTCGTCCGAGGCATGGCAAGCGATACAAGAAGAATTGTCATCAATATGGCGAAGGCACCTATTCGAGTTGGTCATCAATTTGTCTTGGAAAGATAGCCGTAAGAAACAACGTAGTCTTTCCGGAATCTGGAGTTTCCGTATAGCTCGCAATGTGGATCCTGGTTATTCCGAGATCCTTCGAAACGTTTGTATAAGCACTTTTGACGGTGAAAGTGCGCTTGTTTTCTAAACTCCAATAGCAAAAGTCAGGACCAGATTCAACAGATGGTGGCCAAATACCTTGTATGAAGAGAAGAACCAGGCGACAGGCTCGAGCGAAGAGTATCCCAATCCCATGCACCATTCGGCAATGCATAATCGCATACATGGGATGTATCAGTAGAACTAGGCACTAGCAGCAGGGAGTTTCCAAATATAAAGGCGCCCAAGTTCAGGAATCCATTTGTCAGCACTACCATCCCCGACTTCCCAAGCAAGGCAGCTGTAGAAAGTTGGCCAAATTTGGCTAGTGAACGCCAAAAATGAGAGCAATTGGGTCGTGAGATCGAGGTCGGGCAGTGTTCAAATATCTTATATCTCTCGCGAAGGAGGCGGACCAAAAAAATTATTTCTTTAAATATTTAAAATAATTATGATTAAAATTTAAAATAATTAATTTTTAAAAAATTAATAAGAGATGATTTTAATGGGACAAAAAAAATAACAATATCACAAAATTCTCTTTTAAAAGGTATTCGTTTTACTACGTAATCTCTCCCAAGCATTGATGTCCATTGAAAGTCTTTGTCTATCGGTACCAGATATCATCACATTAATTTCAATTATTGTTCTCATATGCTTCGAATTTTCTATAGATTTTCATTTAGCGGTTTAATTATATGTTTCTGTTATTCTTTTATACATTATTTATCATTATATGATTAAGACGTGTTAATAACTAAATCCGTTTATTGTCAAAAAAAAAACCCATATGCTTCGAATTTTCTATAGATTTTATACGTCCAATCGGAATGAAAATCATTTTCGTAAATAATTTTTTAAGCTGCAACTCGACTAAGAGCTCGTTCGGTAATACTTTTTCAACGAGCGTTTGACTGTCAAACGAGAAAGCAACATCGAATTGTCATTCTAAACGCTTCAAACGAGCTTTTTTTTTGTCTGATTTGATTCAAAAAGTTAAAATTTTCAACTTCTTCTCAAACAAAGATTTTCACCCAATCTAACGTTGAAAAATCCACACCGAACAAAGCCTAAATCAGGATACTATTGGCTTCTCAAACAAAGTAATGTGGAACGTGATAGTTCTCCCATCTGGAAAGCCATTGCCCAGCTGCCTACGCTTCCAAAGGTAAGGAGTTTTGGATGGCGCTGACTCTTCCTATTAGGTGACAAACTGCATGCGACTGGGCTGAGAGATGGAATATGTAAGACTTGTAAGTAGCGTTGTGCAAAAATATCTGATTCAATATGTTTTATTAGTTGGCTCAACTCAAAATTTCGAATATTCGATTTGTTTTTGAAATTATTTAGATTGAATACGGATCACAATTCACACTAGGCGATCCTGCACTTGATTTTTCCATTGTAAGGGTTCACTAGCTCGAAGCCAGGCACATGCTTAGGTTCCGCGTTGCGTTCTCTCCTCGAGGGGCAAACCTAGTTGCACATAGTCTTTTGATATTGATGTACCAGATTTTATTTCAAACCATGTACTTGATGAAAATGGGTAATGAATTAAATAACTAATTTAAAATAAAAATAAATAAATCTTACATGGCCCAAAAGAGGATAATATAATGGGGCGAACTCTGTTATATAAAGCAACGAGCCCAATTCAATCACATAATCAAAAGATTAATGAAATCCAATGACTACGTGGCATAATATAATTGCTCCTTTTGTTCCAAAGACACTTCTAAAACAAACGTACCGGATTCCAATCCCACCCTCCCTATTTTCGCGCCACAACGACATAGGTGCGCAGTACGCATCCCTTCCCACCCTATAAATACCGCAACTCCGCACCGCCCTGACCTTTTTTCATTCCCTTCTTAAATCTCTTCACTCACTTTCTCGCGTCATTTTGGAAATCTTTCCCTATTTGTCGGAACCGCATTGACGGCCATGACCGACGGCCATCTCTTCAACAACATCTCCCTCGGCGGCCGGGGCGGCACGGTCAGCCCTTTCTCTCCGGAACTTTCATTTTTCTTTCATCGATTGTTTTTGTATCTTAATCTGTTGTTTTTACTCTTTTGGATTCTCTTTCTCTTTTGAAATCAAATCTAAACCCTAATTTTCTTACTAGTACTTTCTCATCACTTCTCTGCTATGTGTTTAGATCATATTTCGGAGGAAACTCGATTTAGTTCATTTTTTTTCTAATATTGTATACTTTAGTTCTGTTTTCGATTTTCAGTATATTTCTTAGATCCTTATGTTTGATTGAAGGAAATGTTCAATGGCTTTTTATATGTGTGGTTGATTCGTTTTACACCGTAATTCATTGAGGTTTTGTAGAATCTCTCTTTTATGGTGATTTTTTTATGCGAAGGGGCTTAGCAAATGTTGGTATTACAGTTTCTGAATTCTATATTAGTACATCTTATACATGACTTGCCTGAAAACAGCTGAGGAAAGTATAAATTTCTGAAATCTTGTGGTTCCGGTCATTTTGTTTGGCTTACTAGTAAGATCTTAAGATATATACAGTGTGACGGTTTTTTTCTGTTTTTCATAAATATTTACTCAATTTCTTTTTTCCACTTTACTTTTCATAAACGTGGAAAGAGAAAAATGGAATCTTACATACCTGTCATTTATCTGATGAAATGCAGAATCCCCGACAGCTTAAAATTTATTCAGGAGGTGTTTTATGGAAGAAACAAGGAGGCGGTAAAGCAGTAGAAGTTGATAAGTCTGATATATTAGGGGTTACATGGATGAAAGTCCCTAGGACAAATCAACTTGGTCTTAGAATCAAAGACAGGTTGTACTACAAGTTTGCAGGATTCCGTGACCAGGTTAATAATCAACTTTCTCTCTATAAGCAAATTATTTTCTCATTCTGCATGCTTAATGGTTGCCAGTAGTGTTTATGAACCATGTTAAATGAAAAACAATATTAGAGTTGTATTTATTTTCCTGATGGGATTGCTATCAACTCATGATTCTAGTTTGTTATGTTAATTTTTCTGTGTAGGATGTTGCCAGTTTGACCAATTTTTTCCAGAATAATTGTGGAATAACACCAGAAGAAAAGCAGCTTTCTGTCAGTGGACATAACTGGGGAGAAGTTGATTTAAATGGTTGGTGAAACCTCACGTCATTCGTTGAAAATTCTGTCCAACATACACTGTTTTCTGTTTGTGGCCACAGAAGCAGATTACACAATGTTCTTTCAAACTGTTCTGCATCTTTTGTGTTCTACATTTGGTCAATCTTGTGCATGTCTAATTATCTGCGTGTGGATGTTTGAGATTTAGAATATTTTTCTTATTTTGTGAACAACTTCCAATTCCCATCATTTTAAGGTTTGCTATGCTTCTATGCCTCATGGGTCCATTCGCAGGATATAATCAATAATCTACTGAGGCATTAAGCTTTTGACGTTTAATTTTTGTGATTTTGTGTGCCTTGTTTCACTTTTATATACTTTGCAGTTTTCTGTCACTGTACTGTCTTGCCATTAGTGGATAGTAGTGTACATTTCTGATCTTGAAATATTATAAAAGGCACTAGCAAAGCCGAGGTAGGGTTTTTATCAACAGAAGAAGCTGATATAGCCGCTGTCGAGCTTCTTTAGTTTTCTATTTTCCTTCCTTTCAGATCTCGAGGTATTAGCGTTCAAATTTTCGTTGCGAATCGCGTTTCTAGATTATTGAATCCTATCGTTGAATTGTTGTTTCTCTGGTTTTTACGCGAATTTATGCTTCAGTTTGCTACATTTTTGCTGCCTTTTAATTGAGATCCCGAGGTTGGCAACATTTGTTTTGGTCCTTGGATGGTTGATCATTTTCCTTTATGGCTGGGTTTTGGATTCTGGAATTCAGCTGGTTTTTGCTATTCCATAAACTGTCTATTCTTATAGTTTTGATAGCCTCCATTTGTGTTTGTAGGGAATATTCTTACCTTTATGACTGGTTCGAAACAAGCTTTTGAAGTTTCATTAGCAGATGTATCACAAACTCAGCTTCAAGGAAAAAATGATGTCCTCTTGGAGTTCCACGTGGATGATACAACTGGAGCTAACGAGGTTTGTCTCTCACTGCCCTTTTGATTGTTTATTAATTTTGAAAGAAGTTTCTCTCTTTAAATGCTTGTGACCACCTTATTGATATGAACATCACTGATAAAGGAAAAGTTTTACCAGCAATAAATTTGTCCAGGAACAAGGCACATGTTTGATTTTCCCCCTCTAAAGTTGTTTATCTTTCTTCGATGACAGAAAGATTCCCTTATGGAGATAAGTTTTCACATACCTAATTCTAACACCCACTTTGTTGGTGATGAAAATCGTCCACCCGCTCAAGTAAGTCTGCTGTCACTTGTCTATTAGTAATATGTGAATGTACAGTTAATGATTACATTACTGATGCCATGCATGAATAACTTTCTGCTAGGTTTTCCGTGAAAGTATCATGTCAGTGGCTGATGTTGGTACTGGAGTTGAGGAAGCTGTTGTCACTTTTGAGGGCATTGCAATCCTCACACCAAGGTAGGTCTCCCTGAAACACATTGACATAGGGATGAAAAATGTCACACCTAATCACATTCAATGTGTCTCTTTATATAGGGTTTGGTATAGTGTTGAACTTCATCTCTCATTCTTGCGACTCCAAGGACAGGCTAACGATTTCAAAATTCAGTATAGCAGTGTTGTGCGCCTGTTTTTGCTTCCAAAGGTTCAGTTCTTTCCCTGATATGAATACTAATGTTCATTGATATAAGAGTCTCAACATTTTGTTTATAACCTCTTAAATATTTTTCCCACTCGTTTGTTTGTTTGGCAGTTCAACCAGCCTCATACTTTTGTTGTTGTTACACTGGATCCACCTATCCGTAAAGGGCAAACTTTGTACCCTCATATTGTCTTGCAGGTATTGCTTGTTTTCTAGATTTGTGTTCACCGGATATGCCATGAATGTTTTGGACTTATCTTCTCCTTGTTCCTTTTTTGCAGTTCGAAACTGATTATGTTGTTGAAAGCACCTTGTCGATAAATGAAGATCTTTTGAATGCAAAATACAAAGACAGGTTGGAACCATCTTACAAGGTAATACTCCCCCCCCCCCCACCCTCCTCATAAGATAAGCTCTTCCAAAGCACTGAATGCCCTTGATTTACGAGAAATTACATCTATGCTTGATAAAAACAGGGGCTTATTCATGAGGTGTTCACCACAATAATGCGTGGTTTATCCGGTGCCAAAATTACCAAACCAGGAAAATTCCGCAGCTGCCAAGATGGTTACGCTGTCAAGTCTTCACTGAAAGCTGAAGATGGTGTCTTGTATCCACTTGAGAAGAGCTTCTTTTTTCTACCCAAGCCTCCTACACTTATTCTTCATGAAGAGGTATAAAAGTCTAAATTGCCTCTTGAACGATCTGTTGGTGTAAATACAAATAACAGATATCCATTTTTGTTGACATGTTTGGTTGTTTCTCCCCTTTTGCTCAAAATGTTAGATTGACTATGTTGAATTTGAGAGGCATGCTGCTGGTGGCTCAAATATGCATTACTTTGATCTTCTCATAAGATTAAAAACTGAGCAAGAACATTTATTCCGGAATATTCAGAGAAATGAATACCACAATTTGTTTGACTTTATCGGGTATGATTAATATGGTCTTCCATTTGGTTAATAATTGTGGTCCCCTTTGGGTATCAATTAACTGCTGTTTTACCACGCAGTTCGAAGGGTTTGAAGATTATGAACCTTGGAGGTGTACGAACCGCAGATGGCGTGGCCGAGATTCTTCAAAATGAGGATGATGATGCAGTTGACCCACATCTTGAACGCATTAAGAATGAAGCTGGTGGGGATGAAAGTGGCGAGGAGGTATATATTAAATCAAGTGTCTGAATTTATTAATTTGTAGTTTGAAGTTTATTCTGGTAGTTATGCAGTATGGGGAAATATGTATTGATTGCAGTCTTTACTTGGGTGTCAAGTACTGGTTAAGCACATCATTTTTTAGTGGTCATAGGAAAGATTATAAACCATTCTAGACATTTGCATCTGAGATTTTCGTTTCTGCCCATCTCCATTGATGATGTTGTAAACATGGTGAATGAGTGCAGGATGAGGACTTTGTTTTAGACAAGGATGATGGAGGTTCTCCAACTGATGATTCCGGGGAGGATGGATCCGATGCTAGTAAAAGTGGAGATAAGAAAGAGGCAAGTCATTTTGTTCCTTAAAATAACATACCTTTTGAGTTTTATCTTACATGGGAATTTGGTAAATACAGAAACCTGCCAAAAAGGAACCACCCAAGAAGGAAGGTGGGGCTGCTGTTGCTGCATCATCTTCATCTTCGAAAGCATGTAAGAAGAAAGGTAGAGAGGGACAAGATGAGGGGAAGAAGAAGAAGAGGAAGAAGGATCCGAACGCACCAAAGAGAGCACTGTCGGGTTACACATTTTTCACATAGATGGAGATGGAGGTAGGGTCGCATAGTCCTTTCTATAAATGCAAATGAATTGAAATGAGGTTTTTATCATGTGTGTTTTAGAAGCGAGTGAAATGTGGATGTTGTTGTACAGAATGTGAAGAAAAGTAATCCGGGAATATCACAACCAGAGGTGATGAAAATAATTGGAGACAGGTAGAGTAAGTTGTCAAGTAAGTATATTATATTGTTGGGGTTTTTTATTTTTATTGTTTTGAAGGATGGATAAGAATTAAGAATGGGAAGTAAAAGATGGTGTTGTTGTGGTTGCAGCGGAGGAGAAAGAACCATATCAAGCCAAGGCTCGAATCGATAAGAAGCGATATGATGATGAGATGAAAGGCCATAATAATCCTCAGCCAGTGAACATTGATTCTGGAAATGAATCCGACTGACCTGACCACCATACATACATATGTATGCGTCTCAATTCAAAATTGGCGATCTCAAATTTTAATATTCCATTTCTTTTTTTTTTTCAAGCCAATTCAGTATCATGTCATATGTTATAAAATTAAAAATAATAATAGAAAAAAAAAACTAGTATCTCGTTTTCATTACTGGATTTCCAATTCTCCCATTGTTGGGTACAATTTTCCTATTGTCATTCTCCACCTTTCTTACTTTGTGTGCATAACACGGATATAAAGCCACACTGTTATTTGATTTACTCCCCTGCCATGCTACATGTTATTTGCTTGTTGATCACAAACAAATTATAAAAAGGAAAGGCATCTAAAATAGGTGAAATGAAATCAATAGAAATACAAACGTATGGGAGGACATGGAAATCCAGTAAATGCAAATGAATCAAGTTTTTAGATACAATGTTATTACGGTCTATTCATTTTTAATTATGAAATATAACATAACTATCGACTTCATCCCAACTCAAGTAGCTTCCGACCATCCAAAGTATAGCATCTAGTCTGATCAATTTCACTAAATTTTACTCTCAAACGTATTTTAGTCACTAAAGTTTTAGAACGTTTTATTTACTCACTAAAGTCTAGATATTGAACATTTTTTGTCACTCTTCCATTAAATTTTTGACGACGTCTATTTATAAAGAAATAAAAAATTGAAAAACAAGCTCTATCTGATGACGGATGAGAGAGATCGACGAGAGAAATATCAAAAAGTTTTTAGCCGATTTGTTAAGATATTTGATTTTGATATAACTTAAATGAAAAATATTTTTGGACTTAAACTAATTTGTAAAAATATTTCAAAAGTTCATTAACTTAAAAAAATATGTTTGAGAGGTTTTCAAAGGGTTTTTGACATGTTTAAAATAATTTTATATAGCCAAAGTGTCAAAAATATAGCAGTGGTATTGATACACTTGTTAATGTATCGATACTAGTCAGCCGTACCAATACACGTTTTACCTGTATCGATACGCCCTTTTGTTTTCTCAAAATTCCAAATTTCAGTAGCCAAAATGAGTATCGAATACGGCTTAAACTGTACCGATACGGAAGGGTCTGTACCAATACCCAGTGTAAAAATGCCCAACATCTTTTTCTATTTTGAGGCAAGTACCGATACCCAAAGCTCGTGTACCGATATGCCCTGCACTAGACTGCATTTAATGCTGGAATTAAAGTTTCCAACAACTCTAATCAACCCCCAACGACTAGTAACGGTCATGAAGTCGTTAGAGGGTTTAAAGGACCTCTCCAAGAAGCCATGGAAGAACAAGAAACTAACTACCAACATTCAATAATAGAGAAAGTGTTTTTAGTGCTAAATTTTGTCATATTTTTTTATAGAACATACTTGTGAGCTTAATTGCTATTTTTGTTCAAATGTTAGATTTTGGATGTGAGCTTAAATTGTAAACACATTTGTCTTGTAAGCTAATTTTGTTTTCTCTTGTGAGAAAGTCTTTCAAGACTTTGGGGGTATAAGTCTTGGTTGTAAGGGTTATCTCCTTGAGCTATAAAAAAAGTGTTAAGATGATCAATCAATGTCGATGTTGGCCAAGATGGGGTGAATTGGCTATTTTAAAAAGTATGAAAGCAAATCTAAAAGATAGACAATGAGACACAATGATTTATAGTGGTTTAAAATTCTAATAAGCTCTACGTCCACTACCTTAGCTTCCTATTAAGGATTTTCAACCAATTTCACTAAGAAATTCTTCCCCTTTTCTAGGCTAAGGAGGCAACTGTTACAACCGATCAAAGCTTGATCCAAGATCACTCTTTTACAAGAAAGAAAATAGCAAAAAGAAAATGACCTCACAAGATATATATTTGCCCAAAATTACAAGAACACTCAACCCCAAACTTGAAATAAAATATTACAATGAAGAACACAAGTTGGGTACAAAGATTTGACTCTAAGAACACAAGGGTTGGATTTTTGCTTGAGAGCTTGAATGTTGTTCAATCTAGGTTCATTAGTTGTTGCTATACCATTGGAGACTTGTATTTATACCCCTCATTGAATTCTAGCTGTTTGGGTGGTTGAAGTCATCAATAGAGCCGTTGGGGACCATTTTTCCCACAATAAATGTTGTTTGGTGAGGGCCCATATCGGTACACGAAGGCCCGTATCGATACCTGTTACAACAAAAATATAGCTGTTGTACAAGTCGTATCGATACGCGGGAGGCCGTATCGAAACGATCATAGTGTTAAAATGGGAGTGTATCGAAACGGCAAGACCATATCGGTACGGATTTTGCTCACTAGAATCCTGGATGAAAAAGCGTATCGATACGCATAGGGGCGTATCGGTACGGGTTAACTAAAATTTAAAGTTTGGGGATTCCAATAACTGACATGCAACGGTCGAAAAATTTAATGCAAGGATCTTTGAAGATCTTGACAAATCGTATCGACACGGGGTTAACCGTATTGGTATGTTTTGAAATTCCTTAAAAACATATTTCAAACCGTATCAAAATATAGTGTATCGTATCGTTACGAGTGTAAATCACTTAAAACCAGATTTCAAACCGTATCGAAATGGGTCTGAGCCGTATCGAAACACTACACTTAAAATGTTTATGCAGATGAAGACCGTATCGAAATGGCCTAAGCCGTATCAGTACGCTTTGAAAAAATAAATTCTAGTAGCTAAAAACCGTATCGAAACACCAAGGGGTGTATCGATACGCCTGGGCGTATTTGTGTATTTTTGGCTTGAAAACACTTAGGAAATTTTTGGGTTTAAGTTTATAACTTTGGAAAACTTTTTCTTGTCATTTTGTGATACTTTTGAATACTTAAAAATTTATTTTCCTTTATAATTTAGTCCTTAAACAATTTGTTATATCAAAATCAAACATAGGCTTTACAATCTCTCCCTTTTTGATATAACAAAACCAAAGTGGAAAATTTTTAAGTATTAGAAAACTCCCCCTTAATTTAAGGCTATAATAAAAATTTGGCTTTTTAAAACTTCTCCCATTTTTTGTTAGATCAAAATCAATGTAATAGGGATAAGACAAGAGAACAATAACAACTCCAAGCAATTAAATAAGCAACATAAACATTAAAGATCAAATAAAAGTTGAAGCAACATAGTTCAATCCAACTCAAATCCTAAAAAAACATAAGCCAAATAAAAACAAAGCATATGAGTTCATAAATCAAATAAAGGTGCATAACCTAAATCCTAATATGATATGCCATGAGATGCAAGATGTCTAAGAGTCCATGTCATCGTATCCATCGTCTTCATCTTCTTCATCCTCATCCTCATCAACATTTGTGGTCGAAGGTCCATGGGATTGACGCCATTCACCATGAAAGGCGTTAAGAGTTAGGTCCATAGATTTTTGTCGATTTTCAATAGCCACTACTCTTTCTTCCAAGGAGATGAAGTGTGTGTCAAATGCGGCAAACCCGGGATCTGTGGTTGATTGCAAAGAAGTAATGTTGGTGTGTCAAATTTGTGAATTTCTCATTAAGGAAAACCATGAAAGCATCTTGATTTGGTTGGGCCACTGGAGCTTGTGGAACTTGAGCCGCTTGAGGAGCCTCCATCGGTTCAAGCTGAACACCTCTCGAAAGATCGGTGTTCTGATACCATTCACCATTGAAATAGGTGAACTTGGCATGACGAAGAGAACGCTCATCGATTGGATCCGTGAGAGGTTTCGGAAGATCATATGAACAATCAATACCCATCTTATGGAAGATAAAGCTCAAGGCCGTACCATATGTGAATGATGTAACCAATGAGGTATGACGATGTTGAACAAGGAAGATGATCTCGGCAAACATAATCTGAGCAAGGTTGGGTCGCCTCTTCTCTCGAAAGCATCGAATCCAAAAATCATCAACTTTGCGGATGGTAGAGTATTTCCCACCAGATGGACAAAACCACCAAGTGATCATGAGATACAAGATACGATCATGGGCATTAAGAACGGTCACGAAACCACTAAGGACATATCCTAACGCACTCTTATCATCTATTACCGTATCCTCAAGACCCAAAAAGTTTGCTAAAACACTTGAATTGATTCGAAATTTCTTACCCATTAAATAGAATTCAATGGCAACAACCAAAGTTTTCTTTTCATTAAAAATACATTGGGCATTGGAATATAAGATTAAAATAATATTTCGGTATAAAATCCCGAGTATACTCAAAAAGGCCAATTGATAAAACTTAAAAGTTAGTAAATTTTGACCAAGCTACAACACCGACGAAGAGGCATGGTCTAAAGTTAGTAATGTAGATCCAGTTGCGACACCGACGAAGAGGCAGGATCTAAAATTAGTGAATTTGGTCTAGCTACAACACCGACGAAGAGGCAAGACCGAACGTTAGTGAATTTTGTTCATCTACAACACCGACGAAGAAGCAGAACCGAAGGCTAGATTTGACCAAGCTACAACACCGACGAAGAGGCAAGGTCTAAAAATTTGATCCAGCTACGACACCGACGAAGAGGCAGTATCAGAGAGTTAATTTCTTTGCGATCAAGCTACGACTCTGACGAAGAGGCATGATCAGAATTTGGAAAATTTGGTTCAGCTACATCATCGACGAAGAGGCAGAACCGAAAGTTATATTTGACCATGCTACAACACCGATGAAGAGGCAAGGTCGGAAGATTTGATCTAGCTACAACTCTGACGAAGAGATAGGATCGGAATTTGGCAAATTTGGTTCAGCTACATCACCGACAAAGAGGCAGAACCGAAAGTTATATTTGTTGGATTTATCCACACCATCAACGGAGAGATAAGATCTAATTTCAGCATTTGGACTCCACTAGACCATCAACAGAGAAGCAGAATCGGATGACATCAATTTGAACACGGCCACACCATCAACAGAGGGACATGATCAGATAACAATTGAAAATTTTTCTTTTTTCTCTTTTTTTGGAATTTTTTGAATTCTTTCTTTTTTTGAATTTTATTTTTTTTATTTTTTTCTTTTGATTTTTTTCTTTTTGTTTTTGTTTTTATTTTTTGACTTTTTCTTGTAACTAAAAAAACAAATTCCAAGGAAAAGTTTGGTCTAGCTGCAACACCATCGAATAGGCAAAACCTGGAGAGAATTTGATATGGTACACCACTAACAGAGAAACTAGATCAGTAAAATATGAGATCCACTACACCACCGACGGAGAGATATGATTCAGATGGAAAATTTGATCTGCATCACCACCGACGGAGGCAAGATCTGGGTAGGATTTGATCTGCTACACCACTGACGGAGAGACTAGGTCGATAAATGTGAGATCCACTACACCACCGACGGAGAGATAGGATCTGGATAGAAAATTTGATCTGCAACACCACTAACGGAGGCAAGATCTAGATAGGTTGGCGTACCACCACTGACGGAGGCATGATTTGCAAGATGTAGGATTGTTGTGCTATTGGTAGCAAGAGAATGTCTGAAAAAAATTTGCTCTGCTTCTTTATCGGCAGAGGGTAAGATCTATAATGAGTTATCTGTTGGAAAGAGTGATAGTTGGGAAATTGTTAGCGTCCGTCACACCATCATCGGAGGAATCAAATCCTACAAAGGAGAAAAAACATTTATTAGTAAATTGTTCACAAAATTTGTCACTGGTACATTTTATTTAAGTGTTTCAGTATTTTTCTGTGTTTGGCCTCCTCCATGAATAAGGTTGGCCATCATGTCGTTGCCCCCATGTTGAGGATGTTCGATCTCTTCTCTGAACCTGTTTGTATGTACAAACAAAAATGCATGAATACATCTAACCTTATGCCTAAATACATGTGCCTACCTTAAATTCATGGTAACCTTGGTGTATGCACTCTAAATGTATGACGTATGCAAAAATGGTTCAATGCAAGATGAATGCATGAATGTGACATGATTTTTTTTTGCCCTCAATGGGATGCCCCTTACTCCTCACTGGTCAAATCAAGCTCTTAGTCTGTCGGTGCCCTAACCTCCTTCGGGTTCAATCACCATTTTTTTGAATCTTTCATCAGGGTGCATGCCCCAATATTTTGTTCATTCTATGTCATCGTCTGAAACTTCTCTTGTAGCAAATTTGAAACCTGTATGTTCGTTTTTCTCTTTTTTTTCGAGGGGCTTTCATTGTCCTCATGAAGATATTGTGTTGCCCCCTAGGTCGGGTTCACAAATTTGTTGTGTTGGGTAACTTATCTCTTTCTGATCAATGCGGAGCAGTGATGATATGTAGTTGTCGAATGCTTGTTTCTGAACCTTGATGGAGAATGCCCCCAAATTGAAGTCTTGTCAGAGATATGGGGTTTGCAGCAGACGCTTTCGGATATGTCCCAAGATCGGGCTCTTGTAGAGGTTCTGTAAAGTGCTAGATCGACCAACTTTGTTGTATCAGATGGGGTAACCTAGGGACTAATTTCGAAATTTATTTTTAATTTTTTGAAAAACAAAAAATGTCCCTAGTGGAGTCGCCATCTGTAGCGATCTAAAAAATGAGGTCTTAAGGTGTTAAGGGTCTTTTGGGGTATTTTAAAAAATGTTTTTCATTGGGGTTTTAAAAAATGCATTATTTCAAAAATGGAGTCGTCACTGGCCACTTAAGGTGGACCGGACACCGTAAAACCATAGATTTTAAAAATGTCGAGTTTGGGAGTCGGTTACAGATGGGGAAGGATTAGCACCCCACACCGCCCAAAATTGGTACTTTAATAATTACCGCTTTATTAATATTAAACTTTTTGGATTAAAGTGACGATTAAATTAAAATTTGATTATAAGTGCGAGTAGATTTTAAATGCCCCTTTATCCGAGAATAAACGCCCAACCACCATCACTACGTCTGATACTGCCCCATTTACGCTCAGATAAAAGAGCACCGCATTGACAAAATATATATCCGAAATGCAACTTAAAATATGGCGAACAAGAATAAATACGATGCGATGATCATATAAATAAATACTAACATTATAAAATACTAATTTAACACAAATGCATAAATACCAATCTAACACATAAAAATGAATCTAACATAAATAAAATACTAATCTAACTAAAAATAATTAAGGCGAGATATTTAATACTTATACTTATCAAAAAAATCTAGATATATTTAAAGTTAATAGTTTATATGTTATTTTTACAAAAAATAGGTATTTATTTATATAGTGATTAAATAGAATACTATACAAAAATATAAAAATTAATAAAATACATAATAATGTATGTTACTCATTATATATATTTAAGAAATATGATAAATATAATATAAAAAATTATGGATATAATATTGTATACATACATAAGGTACATAAAGACATATACATAGGTCTTTTTTTAATATATAAACATACACTAAAAAAAGAAACATAGTATATACATATATATTACTTAGTATATATATATAGATAAACATGACGTAATGCATAGATATATATTAAAAACCATATATACATACATATACACATAGGAACAGTTATACAAGAACAAATAAAATACATGAACAAATACATATCATGATAGAAAACATATTAGAGATGAGAAGATTGAAAAACAAATATTAAACAACCACGAATAATTAATCTAAACACATGCTAACAACATATAGAAACATATGAACATCAAAATCATATAAAAACGTAAGAACTAAAAATAAATAAAAGATTACTAATAAAACATCATATGTATTACATCATAAAAAGGGATTATACCACAAACATATACCAAAAAAATAAATACCCAAAATAAAATGAGGGGTGAATGGCGGCTCTCTCCCCCTTCTTTTTTTCAATCTGCCGTGAGCTCCATTGTTTCCAATTTTCCTTCAATGCGAAGAGCCCCCAAAATGGGTGATGGAGTGGGATATATGGATGGTTGAGGTGGAGTGGAGTGTGGGAAAAAGGTAATAGGGAATGTGCATAGGGTGATCAAGCATGGGGTGCATGTTTTTGGTAGGGTGGGGGCGTGCGGTAGGGTATGGGGCGTCATGCCCCTTTTTTGCTATTTTGATTTTGTTTTTTTTAATTTAGTTTAACTATGGTAAGTGGTTCGAATATAATTTAGGGCCCGGACAAAAAATGGGTATTACAGGTAGCTCACTTCATTTTCCTCTAGATTCATATCTCTCAAGGCTACTAGAGATGGATCTTGTGCTTCTTCTTCTTTGGTTGGAACTTCATCCACCTTTGATGTTTGTCCATTATCATTGGCTTCAAAAATCCCTACATCATCATCATCACAAGAACCCTTCCTCGGAAGGAGGTTATCATCGAAAACCACATGAATAAACTCTTAAACAACTAAGGTTCTTTTATTAAATACACGATAAGCTTTAGAATTTAAAGAATATCCTAGAAAAATAGCTTCATCACTTTTAGCATCAAATTTGCCAAGATTATCTTTTTCATTGTTTAAAACAAAACATTTGCAACCAAATGAATAAAAATAGCTAATGTTAGGCTTTTTGGATTTTAAAATCTCATAAGGAGTTTTCTTCAAAATATGTCTAATCATTACTCTATTTATAATATAGCAAGTCGTATTAGTGGCTTCCGCCCAAAAATATTTTGGCAAATTGTTTTCACAAAGCGTGGTTCTAGCCATTTCCTCCAAAGTTCTATTTTCCTTTCAACAACCCCATTTTATTGAGGTGTTTTAGGAGCTGAAAAATTGTGGCTAATACCATTTGAGTTACAAAAATCCTCAAAACCTAACTTTGAAATTCGATTCCATGGTCACTACGAATGTGAGAAATAGTTTGACCAAGGTCATTTTGAGTAATTTTTGAAAATGTGATGAATTTTTCTAAAAGCCTTATCTTTGGTACTTAATAAAATAAAATCCAAGTGTATCTAGAGTAATCATCAACTAAAACATATGCATATGATTTTCCACCCAAGCTAGTAGTTCTAATAGGACCAAAGAGATCTATATGGATCAATTGTAAAACTCTACTAGTTGAAATATCATTAATAGGTTTAAAAGAAGCTCTTATATGTTTGCCTTTTGCACAAGCATCACAAATTTTATCATTTGAAAACTTTATTTTAGGCAAACCTCTAACTAGATCCTTTGAAACCAATTTTTCCAAAACATTCATGCTTGATTGTCCTAATTTTCTATGCCATAACCATGAATCATGCTCATCATTTGCAACAAAACATGCATGAGAAATGTGTATGTCATCTAGATGCACCATGTATATATTTCATATGCGATGACCCACAAGCGCAATTTTATTTGTTTCAATGTTAAAATTTTGCAACCATTATAATCAAAAATAACATTGAAACCTTTGTAACAAAATTGACTAATACTTAAAAGGTTATGTTTAAGACCATTGACATATAGAACGTTTTCAATAAGTACGGAGGAGTGATTACCGATAGAACCTATTCCTTCAACTTGACCTTTGGAGTTGTCGCCAAATGTCACCAATCCTCCTCTTTTTAGTTCAAGTTACATGAATCTACTATTGCATTCTGTCATATGTCTTGAGCATCCACTATCAATGAACCACGAATTTACACTTGAAGCTTTGGCCTTGTAGCAATGCTCCCCCTACAAACAAAGATTAATTATTGATTTTTGGTACCCAAATCATTTTAGGTCCATGAGTATTAGCTCCCAAATACTTGGTTCCCTTAGGAATCCAAGATGCAATAGCCTTAAGATTGTTAGAAGTGACAAGTTCCTTGGGAACCCAAACACTTCTAATTTTCTTATCTTTAGAGGTCATTTGGAAGCCTCTTTATTTGTGGTTCCCAGAGTTTCTTTTAACATAGTTGGGTTTTGAAGATTGTCCTTTTTCAAAATTTGATTTCCCAACATTGTTTAAGCATGCTTTGAGATCATTTACCTCCTTGAGGTAATGACATTTCAATTCGGAAAGAATGTTATTTAAATCAACATTTTATTGTTCAAAATACTTTTGATTATCTTTTAAATCACTAACCTTCTTTTCGAGTTCCGAATTGGTTTTAGATAAGGAATCGTTTTGGTTTTTCAAATCAAGGATAGTTTTCTTATTTTTCAAAACGGATTCCTTATACTTCTCAACCAATTCTTCATAAGCCTCTTGTAACTCATTATAATCATCAAATAATTCATCATATGTAAGATCATTTAATGAGCTAGAGGTTACCTTTGGATCCTCCACAAAGGCCATAAGACAAAGGTTGGCAACTTCGTGCTCCTCATCACTTAAAGACTCTTCATCGCTCCAAGTTGCTACATGGGCCTTGTACTTCTTTCTCTTCTTGAAGCCCTTCTTCTTGAGTTGGGTCAATCGACTTTGATATGCCCTGGCTTTTTGCATTCGTAGCACACAATCGGATCTTTCTTTTCTTCTTTGTTCTTGAGATCCCTTTTACAATTGAATTTTCTTCTTCGATTGGATCTTATGAGACGAGTGAATCGTTTGGCTATCATAGCCAATTCTTCATCTTCATCTTCCTCTTCACTCGAATCACTCTCTTCTTGTGAAGCTTTGAGAGCGATTCCCATCTTTTTCTTCTCTATTTCCTTCTTCTCGACCTTCATTTCCTCCTTCTTCTTTTCTTCCTATCTTCCATTCTTCATTATCTCATGAGTTAGGAGAGAACCCACAAGAGCATCGAGCTTCAAGGTCTTCAAGTATTTTACCTCAATGATGGTCATCCTTTTCCCATCTCATGACTCGGAAAGAGAATATAAGAACTTTCGAACAAGCTTTTCTTCGGGAATAACTTCTCTGAACCCCTTGAGACCATTTACAATGACGGAGAAGCGATCAAACATCTTGGTGACGCTTTCATCGGGCTCTATCTTGAAATTTTCGTAGCTTAGATTAAGGAGTCCAATCTTGGTCTTCCTAACATTGTTGGTACCTTCATAGGTGGTCTCTAGCTTGTCCCACACCACATTTGCACTCGTACGTAAGGACATCTTCGCATATTTGTCGGGTCCAAGTACACAAAAGAGCATGTGCAATGCCTTATCATTTATTTGCAACTTCTTTCTTTCTTCATCCATCATTTTATGCTTGGCCTTAGGAACTTGTCTTTCTCCTTCTTGCTTCATTGGAATTGATGGTCCGTCTTCGATCACATCTCATAAGAGATAATCGTTGGATTTGATAAATAACCTCATCTGGTTCTTTCAATATGGATAGTTATCTCCATTAAAGAAGAGAGGTCTAGTGATGAATTGAGACTCGTATATGTTGCCGGAAGTAGAAGCCATGGTTGATATGTCGATTGATTGAATCACCTTTTAGGATTGCCTCAACGGTTGTTAGACCTTCGATTGAGTGTGGCTCTGATACCAATTGTTAAGATGATCAATCAATGTCGATGTTGGCCAAGAAGGTGGTGAATTGGCTATTTTAAAAAAGTATGGAAGCAAATCTAAAAGATAGACAATGGGACACAATGATTTATAGTGGTTCAAGCTTCTAACAAGCTCTACGTCCACTACCTTAGCTTCCTACTACGGATTTTCAACCAATTTCACTAAGAAATTCTTCCCCTTTTCTAGGCTAAGGAGGCAACCGTTACAACCGATCAAAGCTTTCTACCCAAAGCTTGATCCAAGATCACTCTTTTACAAGCAAGAAAATAGAAAAAAGAAAATAACCTCACAAGGTATATATTTGCCCAAAATTACAAGAACACTCAACCCCAAACTTGAAATAAAATATTACAATGAAGAACACAAGTTGGGTACAAAAATTTGACTCTAAGAACACAAGGGTTTGATTTTTGCTTGAGAGCTTGAATATTGTTCAATCTAGGTTCATTAGTTGTTGTTGTAGCATTGGAGACTTGTATTTATACCCCTCTCTTTGAATTCTAGCCGTTTGGGTGGTTGAAGTCATCAATAGAGCCGTTGGGGATCATCTTTCCCATAATAAATGTTGTTTGGTGAAGGCCCGTATTGGTACACGAGGGCCCATATCGATACTTGTTACAACAAAAATATAGTTGTTGTACAAGTCGTATCGATACGTGGGAGGCCGTATCGAAACGATTATAGTATTAAAATGGGAGCGTATCGAAACGGCAAGGCCGTATTGGTACGAATTTTGCTCACTAGAATCCTGGATAAAAAAGTGTATTGATATGCATAAGGGCGTATCGGTACGGGTTAACTGAAATTTAAAGTTTGAGGATTCCAATAACTGACATGCAACGATCGAAAAATTTAATGCAAGGATCTTTAAAGATCTTGACAAACCGCATCGATGCGGGGTTAACCGTATCGGTACGTTTTGAAATTCCTTAAAAACATATTTCAAATCGTATCGAAATATAGTGTACCGTATCGGTACGAGTGTAAATCACTTAAACCCAGATTTCAAACTGTATCGAAACGGGTGTGAGTCGTATCGAAACACTGCACTTAAAATGTTTACCCAGATGAAGACCGTATCGAAACGGCCTAAGCCGTATCGGTACGCTTTGCAAAAACAAATTCCAGTAGCTAAAAACCGTATCGAAACACTAAGGGGTGTATCGATACGCCTGGGCGTATTTGTGTATTTTTGGCTTGAAAACACTTAGGAAATTTTTGGGTTTAAGTTTATAACTTTGGAAAACTTTTTCTTGTCATTTTGTGAGACTTTTGAATACTTTAAATTTTATTTTCCTTTACAATTTAGTTCTTAAACAATTTGTCGTATCAAAATCAAACATAGGTTTTACAAAAAGACAAATTAATAAATTTGTGGAAAATTCTTAGTGTGAATAGCTAAGGTAGTGGAGGTAGACTTGGTTTAGAAGTCAAACCACTATAAATCATTGTGTTCCAATTTATATTTCTTAGCCATTCATCCACCAAAGCAAAAATCCAGTTCACCCCCTCTTGGCTATTCGGTTGATCATACGAGCCTTCCAACACGATTCGTGAACTTTGGAATATTTTTCAGCAAAATGAAGGTCAAATTCAGACTCAAGGAGCGAGACGAAATAAGTTGTGAAATTGGAGGCTGAATGACTACCATCTACGACCGTTTGACGTTTAAGAGTGACAAAAAAGTTCAATGTCTAAACTTTAGTGAGTAAATTGAACATTTTCAAATTTCAGTGACCAAAATAGGTTTAAGAGTAAAGTTCAATGATAATTTATGTAATTTACCCTTTTCTTTATATATTCTTCTTTTTAAGATTTTACATTATTTTCATCTGCACTTTATATGGTGAATTGCATGAAAAGAGATGTATGCATCATTCTTGACAGTTGACAATGGATCAAGAGCTTTTAAAATTTTATTTTTTTAAAATTGCCTGTAAAAGCATCAAATAAAATACAAGAAAAAATAATTTAATTTAGTTTAAAAAAACTGCGAAGTACACCAGCAACTAGACCCGGTGGGGCCGTTGGGCATCATCGCCTAGTCCTCATAATAATCTTTGCATATTAAAAAAAAATAAAAAATAGGAAGGAAAAGAAAGAAAGCAATGAAGATGCTGTAGACTCCATTGTCAACACTTGCTCCCCTTTTTGCAGTCAATAGCTCCGGCAAAACGAGTAAGTCTTCCCACAAATGTTGCTGGCTTCGCACTGATCATCTCCATCTTCGTGAAGTCGTAATGGGGCGATTTTAGCGGCCCCGACGTCCGAAAACGGGCTCCGTTCAACAACAAATCCCCTTCCGACCGCCATATCCATTTGCTCCATTCCGATTCCGGTGCATAATTCCTGTTCGTCACCTGCACATGTGACATGCAACATTTGTATAGGTTGATTAAATTAAACATGAATTAGTATAAAATAACGATCATAACATCGTGCCGGAATTCTGTTCACCTCTTTGGCCTTGTTGTCGTCTGGAGCAACGAACCTGTTGCCTTGACTGATAATGGTAGGATGCATGCTGCCCCCAACGGCATACATTTTCCAGTGTGTGTAATCATTGTTAACAACATGGAAGAAACCCCATCTACATCTTGGCATTCTTTGGATCAGTTCCTTGCCGAAATGGTTAAACGTCACAGTGACTTGCATCAATTTATCCCTTTCGAATTTATCGCTTGCACCCAATAAGATCACCTGAATAATGAATCGAATACCGGTAATTATATAATATACAAAAACACGTATGTGAAGAACATGTAGAGTGCATGTGTTTACATCGTTATGGTGGGTGAAATGGCAGTTTGAGATTGTGATGGCAGTGGAGCCTTGGACTGCATCGATGAGTCCGTCTTGACACTCGGACATCGAGAGGTGATCGAGCCAGATGTTTGTCGATCCGAAAATGTTAATGCCGTCCCCGTCGCCCATCGTCCGCATACCATAGTGATCCATAGAGTCCCTTATCATGCAACCCTGGCTTGGAAGAATGTGATGAATATGAATGCCATGGATGATGACATCTTGTACAAATTGAAGTGTGATGCCGGCTCCATATCCGATATGGACATTCGCTCCGCGACCGTCGATCGTCTTCTTACTTTGAATAATTAGCTCATGTGACAACTTGATGTGCATGTCGCGAGCGAAAATGATCCACAACGGCTCGGTTCGGATCACGGCCCAACGTAGAGTTCCCGGTTTGGGGTTCAACATGTCATCATCGGAATTATCCGTCACCACATAGAATTCCCCGTCCTTTCCTCCTTCCGTCTTGTGACCAAAACCAATGACGCAGTTGGCTAGCTTCTTACGGTTGTCGGCCCAGTCTTCCCTACACCGCCAGCATTTGTCGATGGGGTTGGTCGCTTCACATGGACCCTTGTACTTCTTGTGTTTTCCCCTCAAGCTCCTCCTGGTGGTGTTACCACCGTCACTCTCACCGTCCAAATCCCCGGTCCGGTTGCCGGATTTTTGAAGAGCCCTGAACAAAGTAGTCCATCAAATACAATTAATCATAGCATACATACATATATATATATATATATGACGCGAATATATAGTTATGATTAAGAATTACAGGTTAACATGTTGATTGAGTGTTCTGGTGACGTTTTCTGGGTCGGGATCATAAGCTGCAAGCGTGTTCTTCCAAGCCTGAAGGGCTCGTTGCCTCCAGACATCATCGTATTCAGCAATGTTACTTCCCCATAGGGTCGGAATGAGTGCGGCGAATGAGAACAGGAACACCAGCCTGACCTTACTTGTCTCCATTAGCGTGTCTTTCTGATCTCTTGTTTTTGTGGTTTGTTTGGTGTTGGTTGGGCCCTAGGATTTTAAAGACTGAACGTAAACTAAAAGTTCAATCCCAGTTAACACCAATAAAAAAAATGGTGTAAACCTTAATGATCTAAGGCACTAAAGCTGCAAAGTGCCAACTTTTGAAGGTTGGCCGAAGATCACTTCGTTTATTTAGATATATTTCCAACACCCTTTTCTGGGGTTTAAATAATGTTTCTGGGGAAAACTATGTGGTTCTACACAGATGCCGGAGACACCAATTCCCCCGATTGTGCCGGAGGAAACAGAACCAGTATCCAAGAATATAATAGGGCAAACTACCTTGTGAGCCACTAAACGATTAGGTGGTTCTCTTTTTACCACTAAATTATAAATTTTGTCAAACAAATCATTAAACTATAAAAATATTTTCACTCAAATTCAATTACAAGATGAGTGTTCAAATATACTCATCTATACACCGTAGAGTAGTTATTATTATCCTATGTACTGGCGGTAGAAAAAAATCACAAACGCTTAATTTTTAGGATTTAGATGCTAGAGTTTAGGGTTTTAGTATTTGTTGTTAAGTTTAATATTTAGAAATGGCTTTTATGATTTAAATTTTAAAATTTAAGGGTTAAGATTTAAAGACCTTAAAAGGATACGTGATAGTTTTAGAAACCCTATTATAAAGAAAAAATTTTCACCGACGGTGCACTAAATACTTATCTTATAATAGTTTGAGTAGTACTTACAACCATTCGCAATTAAAATAAATTATAATCTCTTGTACATATTTGATTGAGAAAATGTAATTGAACAATATTTTTTTTGGATCCATAAATTAAAAATGAATAAAAATTCTAAAAGAGGTTATAATTGATTACATTGCAATTCATCCCATCTCAACCCCTATAAGAAATAAGGGTGTAAATTCTAGGGGTGTGCAAAAAAATCAGATCCGAGTGATCCGATCTGTTTTTCTGTTGATCTAATCCGAAATTTTGGATATTTGATTTGTTTTTTATTTTTCGGATAATTCGGATTGGATATCCGAAAATTTTAGATCGGATACGGATAGTTATTTTACATTTGGATCGGATACCCGATTATCTGATATTCGAAAATTCAAATTTTTTATAGATATGAATCTTGTTATATTCGATATATTTACTTATTATATATGGAAAATTGAAATTTTTATGGATAAAAATTTGTTATATTCAATACTTTGTTGATTGTTATATTCGAAAACTTAAAATTTTCATGGATAAGACCGTCAAATTTAAAAAATACTTAAATCAAGTCATAAATTCGGATACTCGGATATCTGAATATCCAATCCGAAATTTCGAATATTCGAAAATTGGGTATCCAATTTTTTCGGATCGAATACGGATCACTAAATTACCTATTTAAAAATTTTAGATATTCGAAATTTCATATCGGATCGGGTCGGATATCCGAAATGCATACCCCTAATAAATTCAAATCAACGAGACCCAATGATTACAACGGTTGCTTATACTTTAATATGATCACCTTTTTACCCTGTAAGTCTAAGTATTATGTGTAAATTGTGTATTTAGTCCTTATACTCTAATATGGTCACCTTTTTACCCTGTTAGTCTAAGTATTATGTGTAAATTGTGTATTTAGTCCTTATACTCTAATATGATCACCTTTTTACCCTGTAAGTCTAAGTATTATGTGTAAATTGGTATTTAGTCCTTATACTCTAATATGGTCACCTTTTTACTTCAGTACTTTTTTAATTTTTGAATATTTATTCTTGACTCCGATAATAGTCGTTAAACATATTAAGTTAAATTCTGCTATAGTCTTATACGTGAGTTAAAAATTTTGATTTTGTTCTCTAATTTCATCATTTAAAGTCCATGTAATTTAGTCATGTTCTCTTTGAATCAGAGGCACGGCTTAAATTTTAAATTTTAAAAAAATATAAAACCTAAAATTGAATAATTTAAAGTACCGAGATTAATGTTTAATTCCAAATTTTAATAATGTTCTCTTTCATTCCTTCATTTGTACATAGTTAAAGATTTTTTTAATTTTACATGATTATGTCATATTAAGAGGCAAAGCTAGAAAAAGATTTTCTAGGGGCATAATTAATTTTTTTTTTCAAAAATCAAAGTGAAATTTCTTCATTTTAATATATAATTATTTTTTAACAGATGTATGATTATTCATTTTTTGTGTAAAATTCACAAATAATTACTAAATTATTTTAAAATTTTTATTTTTATTCATTGAACTTTTAAAAGTTACAACATAAACATTAAACTTTAAATTTTGTTACAGAAGGGCATTGAGCCGTTAGATACCTTTAACAGCTTAATGGCAGCTGACTGGACAATAATATATTAGTTGTTACAAAATAGTCATTAAACTTTGTAAATGTAACTAAATGGTCATTGAACTATTTAATTGTTACAAAATGGTTGGTTATTATAAGTTATATTGTAAATTTGTGTTGTTGATTTCAAGAGACTTATTTCAAAAAAAATAGTTCAATGATCATTTTGTAACAATTAAACAGTTCAATGATCTTTCTATAACATTTACAAAAATCAGTGACCATTTTATAACAACTAATATATTACTTAAGTTTCCAGTCAGTCCACCGACATCTAGCGGTTCAATGTTCGTTTTTGTAACAAAATCCAAAGTTTGATGGATATTTATAATTTTTGAAAATTCAGTAACTACAATAAATATTTTTAGAATAGTTTAGTGAAACCGGTTTTTTTCGCATAAAAATACTGACATAACAAAGTTTAAACGGATTGATGAATTTATAGACATATAATTAACCATGTAATAACATATAATTGAAAACTCATAACAAATATTAAAAATAAAATACAAATGGCTGATTCATTCATGCTTACGGTTGATACCAATTCATTTTAACGGTCAGTAACTACCTATTTTAGACAAAGTTTGAAATTCGAAACCCTTTAAATTATGGTTCGAGTAGATGATTAGATTTTTTTAAGTGTCAGATACGAATATAAATTCTGTACGAAAATTTAAAAACTGCAAAATTTAGAATCGGTCGACTGAGTCATCAATCTCATTCACTTTAATCTTACTGCTGCATTTCATATTTACCGTTGATATCAATTCATTAACTGCCAGTAACTACCTTCTGATTTGAAATTTCAGACCCTTTAAATATCAAACCATCACCCCACAAGTTTCTCTTTTTTATCATAAACAAAATGGAGCAAACTGACCATGGAATTGGCATCAAAGTTTACACTGCAACACCATCACAGGAGGACCCTACACCGATCTCCTCCCTCCCTTGTCTGCCACCGGAACCCGGCCGGAAGAGGAAAGTCGTGGCCAAAGGGGTTCAGAAAACCATATCCAAAACTTCCATGCTTGTCAACTTCCTACCGACAGGTACTCTTTTAACCTTCGAATTGGTTCTGCCTTCTGTTTACCGTCATGGTGTTTGCACTCATGTTACCACCATGATGATTTACTCCCTCTTAGGCCTCTGCGCTCTCTCTTGCTTCTTCTTCCATTTCACCGATAGTTTCCGAGGTCCGGACGGGACGGTTTACTACAGTTTCGTGACTCCCAACGGCCTGGCACTTTTCAAGCCTGGTCTCGAAGTCGAATCCCCGAAAGATGACAAGTACAAGGTTGGACTCACGGATTTCGTTCATGCAATCATGTCGGTGTTGGTGTTCATGGCGATTGCTTTCTCGGATCACAGAGTTACCAACTGTGTTTTTCCGGGACACGAGAAGGAGATGGATCAAATTATGGAGGGTTTTCCACTGATGGTGGGGATTATTTGCAGTGGCTTGTTTCTTGTTTTTCTCAAAACTAGATTTGGCGTTGGTTGCATGGCTGCCTGATATTTAACATATTTTGCTCATCTATTTTAGTGTTGTAGTATTAATAAATTTCTTCGACAATTCATGGCTTGTGCCTGCAGAAGAATGTTGCATTGTTACTGGTTTTGTAAAAAAAATTTCTGATTTATGAGAGTATTTGATCAAAGTATAGTCCGAATCCGAGTAACATAGATACATATACATCCAACACTTCGATGCCGCCGTTTACGATTGCCTTGCTTCGATCTCAACAATGAAATGAAAAGGAAACTAACAAAACTGAAGAGAGAAAGCAAATCCAATATAATTCTTTTAGCAAGCAACAGATCAGACATACCAATGACAGCACCGCGCAAACGTTCAAAGATAAGATTATGAAATTAACCCACAAAATAGTCCGAAAAATACGAGTGGAAAAGATTTTAATACACATCTAAATCATAGACTTGCAAAGGATACATTTTTTTCTATATTTATAACTCAGTTGCTAGCTCTATGTAATAGAGAATTCTGTCGCAATCAAACTGTGAAATACGAGCAACTCGACAAGAGCCCTGCAAAACCCTTTGATACCTTCGATTGCACAGGGAGACTTCGAAGAACACATTGGACTACTGTGTTTGGCAATTTCCATGCAATCATCGGACGAATTCTGGGGAGGAATACCTTCCCTATTAACCGATCTGTGTGCAATCAACCTACTTCTCTTAGAATTCAATGAGCAATTCAAGTCTGGCGAGTTCAAGAAGTGCGAATCTGAGGACTCCGTATCGTTGTCATGACATTCAGGCAATTTTTTTTCATCCCAGGATATACTCTTAATCCCGCCACGTGATATCATTATAATATAACATTAATAATTTATTGCCAGTCCATATAAGCAAGAAACTTACACAAAGGTAAATGTGAAAGCTAAATACGACATACCAGGCAAAGTGTCCTCGTATGCACACGACTGCGACTCGAGATCGACACAGCAACAGAAAACGTTTGAATCTTTGTTGGATCCCGAAATTCTGCAGTGGGGAAGCAAGCAGTGATAAGGGGTTTCAGGCATCTAGGTATAGTGTGCATGCAATGGCCTTGTTTCTATTAAAACATTCCGAAATACGTCCAACTAACATAGATAAAAACGATCACAATAAGAACTCGGAATCGTAGCCTAAAATAAACCATGTAGAAACAATAGCCATCAAAATTTCCACAATCAAATGTAGTGCTGAAGTATTGAAACCAAACCTGTACATATGCTCCACAAAGTCATCAATCAGAACAGGCCAAGCACCTGGAAAATAACCGAATAACTAAGATCCAAGTGGCAGAGATAGAAAAGATGAGCAGTAGGACAGGTTTAGGGAAGCTTAATACCTTCAGGATCATACCCTTCCAGATTTTCATGTACACACCTACTAAAACTTGCTGCCACGTATCCTCTGAAATATTGTGACGCTGATTTTCCTGAAAGGGAATCAAAGACATTAGTAGCCTTAATCAAGAGATTGACAGAAGTCATTAGCGGGTATACTTTCAACCTATGGTGTGAGTGTCAGAATATGCGTTGTATATGGACGTCAGACACAAGTATTTCAATCAGAATGAAGAGTCAAAGAAACATAGCTTTCAGCTTGAACTAATACCGCAGTAACAGAACAAATGTACCGCCCAAGAGACTTGTCATCCATTTTCAAATGCTTGGCATGCATTATAAGGATTTTCAAATGCTTGGCATAAGGCAACTAAACTAAAATGCAGGAACACTACTCCCTCACTGACAGACAACTGAAGCAGCAGATGTCACTCCATATATGCATGAATGCAGGACATCTTCTACCCATACGGTAATAAATAAATTATTTAAAACCAATATCACAATTCTGATGAATATTAGTCCAAAATTAAAGTGGCCTACATTGGAATGACAACCAATAGTTTCACAAGATGTCTCCAATACAAACATAAAATGTTAGGCTGTTAGCAGCTTGGGATCAGTCATGCTCATACCTCAACAAAGTTGCACCATTTGTTAAGTAATCGAAACCTGCCAGCTAATACTAATCTCCATGCAGCAACCGCCCTGCTTATAGCTATCAATCATGACAAAAGCAACAGAATTAAATATGGTACGAAAGAAGTTCCTTGTAATTTAAAGCTTAGATAACCTCAATGTTATTCCAAGGAAAAAATCAGTAAAATTATTTCCATGTAACAAATTAGCATGAGATAACTTACTAATATTCTTTTGACCATTTTCTCGGCACATGAAGAAAACAAATTCATAGAAGCACGGAAATTCAGAAAAGTCCGTCTATAGGAAACAACAGCAAGCCATTTTTTAGTATGAAGAACAAGATACTATAAAATAAAATCAGTGTACCAACAATGAAGAACTTTAAAGATAATCGATACTAAAGGCTAAAATACTAGTTAAATCCGTCCTTCAAAGAACTTCAGTGAAGAGGAATCCCACCGTTAGGTCTAGTTGTAACATGAGCTTGTGAAGTTCGTCAAAGATCGTTGTCCTGTCAAAGCAAACATAACCGATACTCAATCACTAGTGTATGACCAACTATTAGACCAAATAACCAATAAACAAGACTGGCTACAGAATCTTGTTTGGACATTCACCTCAATTTGACAACGTCCTTGGGAATAATATATTTCTTTTTCACTCAATGCATAATCATAAATGAAACAGTAGCAATCTACACACATGTTGGGCAATTGCCACTCAAGCAAATCAGGACCAAACGGGAATTCTCAAAATTTAAGACCGGACTCGCAGATTCGAAAACTTGTGGTATCTTAGACAAGAACCACCAAGAATGGTAATAAGTTCACATGGCATCCCATAAATATCAAACTTGATTCTTTGATTCTAACAATTTGTCAAGTGTCTAAGACTCATCAACCAATTTTCAAATCTTCCTAAGGCCAAACACCATAAACTTATATATACGGATAATAGATATGAACACCACCAACTACCTCGTGTGCATCCTTCACTCCACCATCTTTAAGAGCTGATTCAATCCATCCCTCGAGTACTTGGCTCTTTGCGATTCCTCATCTTGTTGGTACCCTTCTTCACCGCGAACATATGCATTTCCTGTTCTAAGTTCTGCAAGACACAGTAAAAGCTAACTAAATAAAGCAAACAATATTTTTTATAAATATGAAAAAGGTAACATCCCAATCACAGCACAAACATTTCTGAACAGTTCAAATTCAAATTCTAAAGCTTTAAGCATATGAGTAACAGACCAAAATCTTAAACATTTTTAACTAATTCTTTGATCAAATCAAATTACATTATTAACTGTAATTTTCGGATACTTAATTACATTAAACTTTTCCACAGTTAAACTTCAAAATGACCAAAATTGAACTAAAAAATCAATCCCCCCCCCCCCGGCCCAATAATTAGACAATAAAAGTAACCCCAAAAACCCTTATTCACTTTCCAATCTTGTTCACCCAAAATTTACATGTAAAAGTGACAATCTTTCCTATTATAAACCAACCGAAACAAATTTCCTTTATAAACAAATAGAAATAATAAAGGAGAAATTTTTCATAACAATTTTTTTTAAAAAAAAAAGTGAAAATTTTACCACAAAACAGGCGGTAAATCTCGAAGATATCAAACTGATTCGAACCCAAATAGTCCATCGGATTCTCGACAGTCTCTGGAGCTCGGGCGAGTTTGGGTATTCCTTTTTTCTATTATTGTTGTTGTGCGAGTTTCAAAGGAAAAAAAAAAACCGAATAAGGAATATTGGAAGTTGGTCTTGACGGTGGCGTTTGGAAGAGTCTCCCTCTCCTCCTCCCTGTATTTTACGAAAACCAGACGTCAAATTGTAATCATTTTCGAGAATCACTAAAAATAATCACAATAATTAATGAGAAAAACTTTAATATTTAGTTAGTGCTTAAAGTTTAATTTTAAAGGCTAGAAATTTAGTTTAGTGCTTAAAATTTAAGGGTTTAAGTTATAAGGTTTATAATTTAAAGTAATATTTAAAATTTAGAGTTTAAGATTTAAACTTAATTTGATATTGTTTTAAAAAGTGCGGTTGAAAAAATAATTTTAAAAGTGCGGTAGAAAAATGATTTTAAAAAGATGGGTTAGAGATTTTAGTGTTTATTATTGATGTCAAAAAGTAATTTTGAGAAGATAAAATGTTTATTTTAGAAATGATATTGTAAAGTAAAAGTGAATTTGGGTGATGTTCAAATTTGTTAATATTATGATATATGAAATAAACCAACTTAAATTATAATAAAAAATTTATTTTTTGTAAAATTTTATTTAAAAATATAAACCGTATTATATATTATATATGAACATAATAATTACAAATTAATAATAAATTTAAAATAAATTATAAGTAAAATAATTTTATTCTCAATATAAATATTATAAAATATATATTATTTTATAGTTATGTATGCATAAATATTATTTTAACATTAAATTTTAAGGCTAAAAAAGTAATTTTATTTTGAAACTAACTTTTTTACATTTTGATAGAAAAACACTTTTAAAAGCAACTAAAAACAACATATTTTAAGTAAAAACACTTAAAAAGTGCTTCTAGGTTGCTAGAAGCAACCAAAAACATAAAAGTTTAGGTTTAATTTTGATTTAGAGTATAAATCAACAGGCTTGTGTAAAATTTATTTTACACGGCTGTGTTATAAATAAAGTAAAAAAATATAAGAGGTAAAAAATTATATTATGTTTTTAATGTGAAGTTGTGTACAATATTTTTTCCAAATTTTATACTTTTATATATAAGAAAAACTCTAATATTAATAAACATTTTTTTGTTTTTGACAAAAATTATCAATAAACATCAAATCCTAATAATAAAAAGATTAATATTTGATACACTGATAGTGTAAAAAAACTTTACACAAACATGCATATTTTCAAGCCTAAATTTAAAATCCAACCTTCTAACCTTAAAACCATAAAAATCTAATCATAAACCCGAAAACCTAAATTCTAACCACGAATCCTAAATTCTAAACCCTACAAAATAAACCCTTAACCTTTAAACCCTAAACTATAACTCTAAACCCCTAAATAACCCCGTTTGTGAAAACTTTGTTTTCCACCGCCAGTTTATATGATAATAATCCATAATAAAATATATTAAAGTCTAATATCCATCATTAATAAAAACTCATAACAATTTTTTGAGTAAAATTTTGATACACAGGCTATTTTACACAAGCTTGTATATTTACATTATAAAACCAAATCCTAATTTACTAACCCTAACCCTAACCCTAAAAGCTAAACCATAAACCTTATACCATGAATTCTAAACACTAACCTTAAAATCTAAACCGTAAAACATAAACCCCTAAACTTTAAATCCTAAACTAAAATATTAACCCTTAAAACTAAAAGGCACGTGTAAACTAAAGTTTACACGACATGTGTATCAAAGTTTTTTTTTTAATTTTTAATTTTGAGAAAAAGGAAGGTAACGGTACGGGTCGGGTGGGGTTTTGGCCGTTCGACCCGACCCAAAATTCAAAATTCTAACATGAACTCATATCATCCCAAATTTAGTATATTTTTAATTTGATGTGAAGTAACATAAAAGAAACAACTTCATTTTCTAATCGACCCGAAATTTTAATAAAATCCTGAATAAACACATCCCGCCCCGAAAAGATAATAAAATACTAAATATATTATATAAAAATATAATATATATATATATATAATTAAAAATGCACCAAGTATAATTTGATCGAGAATTTTTTCATCCTAAACCCTACTCCGACTCAATCTTACTCAAAACCCATCCCACTTGAACCCAAAATTTAAGATAAAAAACTTGATCGTGTCGGTTGGAATAATGTCAAGTCAGGTCAGTGACTTTACCATTTTATATCTTCTTACCCTATTTTATTACCAATCACCTCCATTTCTGTTTGATTTTTCAGATAATATTGTTTTTAAATTCGAGCAATTTTGTTTTGTTTGTTAAATGTATGTGAATTTTATTAAAAAATAAAATTTTTTTTCATCTTTGCTTGGTCGACAGCAATATTACTTTTGATGTTGATCACTGACCACCGATAATTCTTTTTTTATTTTATTATATCTCATATTTGTTTTTCTAATTTATAATGCACTAAAAACTAAATAAATAAGTATGATGTATAAGTATAATTATAATGCGCTCGATCCGGCTTGATGGTTTGGTGTGCCAGACTTTTTCTAAGTTCTAACCCACATTTCTTGGGTTCAAAAAACTCGAGTTCAATTCGCTTTATACGTCAAAGCTGATCAGACTCGTATATGAGACTCAAACTTGAGTCCAACACAGCCTGATGGCCAAGCCTTTTAGCTCAACTCCAGTCCCATAAAAAGCCAGTTTTCACATTAATTCAGTACATAATGCAATAAGTTGTACGTTGGCTAAATAAAATCCTAGAGGACCCACGAGGCACAAAAATGGTTAAACCAATACATAAATCAAAATCCATTTATGATCTGGTGCTGGAAGAAAGTTAGACAACAGATGAAAAACGAGTTTCGAATGTCATGATGCTACAAAATTTCGGTTTCCGACTCATAATTCACAGCTTAAACCAATAAGAACCAGATAGACTTATAAACAAAGTGATACATTCCAATGAGTCATGGAAGGGAAGAAATGAAAGGAAACAAGTACACAAGTTCGTCTCACCCGAGTCGAGTAACATAAATAAGTGATATAACTTACGAGAAAGAACGGAATATGGATTTGGATACGAGAATAAGAAAACACCATGATATGAAGTTTTTTTTTAACGGTAACATGATATGAAGTTAAAATTGCTGCACTGGAATGAATCTACTCACACAACACTATATTCTCCAGACTTGCACAACAACTGAAAATCAAGATTTGGCAGATGATATTAGATGTGCTATCACAAGAGACACTAACCTTCTTGAAATATCTGGTCCGGAACCTTATTAGCTTATAACTCTACCGATCGCTGGATTGAGTTCTTGTAATTTGTGAGGTACTACTATGAAGCTCAAAATGCACGCAAAGTTATGGTTTCTATGCCATGGATGTATCTGATTACAGGAGTTCGGAATATGCGACGAAAACTACATTGCTGATGACAAAAATAATATCTTATTCGATATCAATCAAAACATAACACGAAGTTTTAGCAAGGATAAACAAAAGACAACAACCTAAGACTCCTCAATTCTTGCCAGGATTAACGAAAGAGTTCAGAATACGTCAAACAGATGTCCAAAATATAGCAACACGAGGATTGGTAATATAAAGGAATAGATGAAGAATCTTGTTTCTATCATCTGCATCAACGAAATATAAAGCATTGTTCGTATCGAAAGAATATATTTAAACTTTAACCAATTGGCATCTCAAGAAGTATATAACAATCTTTCTCCTATTATATTTTATCACCACCCCTAATCAAACAGTTCACCATGACGAATAATAATCTACTGCCTAAAATGTTTCAAACTTTCGACGACCACCATAATCGATAAAAAAGAAATCCTAGAAACTATAACTGCATTAAACAAAATTGTAAAACTAAGAACCCAAAACATAAGTTTCAATGACTAAATTACCATTAAAATGGTGATTAAATAAATGAAAGGTAAATATTCTTATGTTCTCCACTATAACCGTGTATAATAATCCTCTTACAACTTCTGGCCGTAAGAATTGAGAGCTTATTTAAAGACAATGTAATTTCTGATTAAACTAGCCAGAGAAGGCATACCTCACTGCATTATGACTACTTTCTGTATTGCTCTTAATTACTCTATCTACGATATTCTTATTCCGAAATCCTATTTCTTGACCTTTCTCTTCTTCGGACCTGGAACCTCCAATCTGCCTACAGAACATCCGCACCTAGCTCGAAACATGAGCACCGCTCGTCCGTTAACCGGTGCCATCTTCTTCAGTTCAGCTTCCAATTCCTTATGATGATCGCAGGGCAATTCGAAAAGTCCCCTCTTAACACCATCTTTAACCAGAGTGCTCGATTTCTTGACACATTCCTCAGTTTCCAACTGAATATCGAATTTGGCTGCCTTCCTAAGCCCTTTACAGTTAGGGTTCCTGCATTTCCTAGTTGTACATAAAAGCAAAATCCAAGCAGCTAATGCAGCGCAAGCAAAACCAAGTAAAATAGATCCATATATCATAGGAGCTATCATAATTTCCTCTCCAATCACATAAAAGGCAGTTCCAATGAATTCGATTAATTTCAGCGATATACACTTTATACTTGGAAACAACAAGAATCCACAAGCAGAAATCACAGCAATTAAGATGACAACATCAATGGCAGCGGATCTTGATCTTTCACAAGATGGGATTTTTAAACAGCTTGGTGAATTGGATACCTTTTGTTTCTTGTGAAAATGGTTCCTCGATGATGACGATGCTGATTTGGAGTTCCTCGCAATATCATTTGAATTCACGGAATTCGCCATGATTGTAGCTGAAGAAGCCTGATCAACCGAGTTGCAGACTGGGATTGAGCTATGGAAATAGACCATTTCAAATCAACCCAGAATTTTAAATCCAAAAACAGAATCCCAACTTGAACCTCCAATCAATTCTCTTCCAACCAAAACACCAAATCCAGATCCAGATCAAAACCAAACCCACCTCGTAAAAACCCGAAAAGGAAACAACTTTATTATTCCCACGTCAATATCATGTGATATAATTAGTATCCAAATCACAAATTGAGATTTGAGATAGAATTAAAAGGGTCGAGAGACGAACTGGAATTGATTTAATTTAAGAAAGGCCGGCTATTGAGAGGAATAGAAGGGGACAAAGGAAGATTTCTTTTTTGGAAAATATTTTAAGTTTATATAAATTTTTTAATTTTAGTGATTAGATATTTAGGTTGTGGTTTAGACTTGGAGTTTAGGTTGTTAGGAATAGAATTTTAAGTTTATGATTAGAATTTTAAGTTTAGAGTTTAAGATTTAAGTTTTAGGTGTTAGCCTAAGGATTTAGGTTTTAGATTTTATAACTTAAATATTAAGTGTTGTGTAATTTTATAGCTTAAACATGAAGTTTTTTTTACACAGCTTATGTACCAAAATATAATATTTTTATCCTTTTGGCATTATTATTTCTCGGGTAAACTACACGGTGTACCACTGAATTTTAGATGTTATATCGCCCATATTATTGAACTTTTAATTTGTTCAATTATAGCAATAAACTTTAATTTTGGTTTCAATTATACCAATGAGTCATTAACTTGATAACGACGCGATGACATGGATAGAACAGTGTCGTTTTGACGAAGTCGTTTTAAGCATTGAACATTAAAGGTGTATCGATTTTGCCACTAAACTTTAAAACGATTATATTTTGTCATTGGACATTCCAGCTGCTGCTGCCGACTAATTGCCGACCGTCACCGATCACTATTCAAAATAAAATTAATATTAAAATATTTATATTTTACTCATCTTTCTTCTCGTCATATTGATTTTCTATGAAATCCACACAAAACCAATAAAATAAAATCGAAAAGTGTAGTGGCAAAAATATAATTATTTTAAAGTTTAGTGAAAAAATCGATACATTCTAAAGTTTAGTTTTGGACATCAATAAACACATCGAAACAACGTCGTTTTAGCCACGTTGACTACTGTCGTCCGCATCATCACGTTATTATCGAGTTAGCGACACAATAATATAATTAAAGTCAAAACTAAATTTTATTGCTATAATTGAACCAATTGAAAGCTTAATACTATAAACAATGAAATACCTAAAATTAAATGGTGTTTAGTGTAGTTTACCCTGATCTCTTTTTATCATGTTTCTGCTGTAAAAAGGAAGAATCAGACACGTTTAAAGAGAAAACGGAAGTGAAAGGGAAGTTCTTTTCATGGGCTTTTAATTGTAACATTGGGCTTTTTGAAGAACTGTGTAAGTTGTCTGGGATTAATAATTTAGAAGTGCCGCTTTTAAAAGAATTTAAGATGGTTTTTACACTACTAAATCTTAACGATGTTAAGGGAATTAGACAGGATAATAAGAGTTTTTTTTTATTTTAACCAATTCATAAATTTAAAAACTGTTATTTTGACTAAATAGTTATTTTAGTTTTTATTTTTTTAAAATTTATTTCTCAATATCTTATTTTGGGTCATAATGACCCATCTACATATGAAAATTGTCAGTCAACTAACGGCAAATGGCTTGAAATGACATAACAAAGCTATATGACAATGCACGCTGACATGACAGTATCATATATACAAATATGTTGACTTGAAAAAAATGTTACATCACTCAAAAGTTTTTAATAAAATTATATAAAATAATTTTTTTTGCTAACTTATCATTCTGTCAAGTCATTTCAAATCGTTTACCATCAGTTTTTCAACAATTTTCGTTCACAGATGGGTCATTTTGACCTAAAATAAAACGTTGAGGGTTTAATTTCTCCAAAAAAAAGAATAAGGTCTAAAGTGACTATTCAATCAAACGTTATGACTATTTTTTGACTTTATGTCTTTAATCAGTGATTAAATGTTTGATCTTTGTTTTGAGCATAAAATAGTTTTAAAATTTGTTATCATTATTTATTTATTTATTTATTATATAGACTAACAGAACACAAATAGTACATATGCATAAATTTTAGTTAATATAAAAACCTTTTGTCCGAAATTGTACATAAATTGATTATCTAATCTTTTTTAGCTTTGACTTCAGAGTATTTTAAGTGCATTGTTATCTTATACTTATTTTTATTCTCAATTTTAACTTTAAAAAATGTTTGAATAGACAAATTATCATTTATGAGTTTCGATTCGAGCACAAACTCTTAAAAGACGAGGGATAAAAATTTGGCCTTGCTTGGCATGAAGGATGAAAAAATAGTTAAGCAAATAGTTGAGATCTATAACCACTTTCTTACTTCGAATCTCAACTATTTGATTAACTAATTTTACATCATTCTTTTTTCCCATCCTTCATACCAAATAAAGTCGGTTAAAACTCATAATAAATATTTTTTTGAAAACTGGATTGTATTCAAAGTGAAAATGTTACAAAATAATCACACCACAAACATTGAAATTTCTATACATCAAATAGAAAAATAAAGCCATAAGGGTGTGAAGTCAATAAAGTATAAGGCTTATCACTTTTAAAAGATCTAACAATCTTCTGATAAAATCCAACAATACTACTACTTTGACTATAGTGCTTTAAGAAGAAAACAAATTCTTTCGTTGCTTGATCTTGGCAAAACGACAACACCACAAAAGGGAATCAAACTTTATTGACCACCGATCTTCGCTGCTAATAACGCTCGAGTGATATTCGTCATACGAACGTTAAACTGATAAAGCAGATAACACTGTCACAAAGACAGACTAACACTGCCATAAAAGCATACGAAACTACTGTCATAAAAGCAGACGAAAACTACAAAAAAGCAGATATAAGATAAAACTGACAAAGTAAAAAAATAAAAAAACATGCAAATATAATTCATCAACAAAGATAAATTTGTTATATACAAAACCAATAAAACGGTCAAAAACCGCCGCCTAAAAAAAACTTTAAAAAAATTAAAAACTCTTTATAACCGCTTCAATTCAGAACAAACATTTAAAGATATAATACTTAACGTTAATGTCTGTGACTTTATGAATCTGTGTAACGACTTCCAACGAATACAACTTTATATCTTAATATAGTCTTTATAACTCTCGACAAATCAAAAAAAATTTAATTAGATTTTAAATTTCAATCGAGTCAGTGTTATTATATATAGAAAAGTAAATCTTTCATCCAACGATGACGCCACTTAAAAAGAGACAAAGCTCTGTCATGTGCTTAGGATAATAGACACTATTACAAAAAAACCTACACCTAAAATGCGACTCTGCCTAGTATTATGGAAGGATCCATATGGTCCTAAGTGAATAGATGGGACAAAGCATTTAAGACAGGCTCATATAATGCCTGTCCGATCCATTACTTTTTTAAATTTGACTCTTTTAATTTATCAATTCACGTCGACTTTTCAAATATAATCGTACGAGATAATATCGCCATTTTACAACTTGTCTTTCAAAAATATAATAGTGAAGACTCGAGCCCAACTCTGCTATTGTACCATCTCTTGGGGTGGAATGTCAACCACTCATGGAAGACTCAATTTATTTTGCTCATAATTTTAAAATTTAAATTCTTAATTTTATTTAACGAATTTAATATCTCGTCTCACTTAATCAACGGACCGCTATTATTAATATAGAAGAGGTTGGGCAGATGCACAACTTGTTTTCAATGCAAATCAAATCCCACAAGAGTAAAGGGCATCTAAAAGGATATGCCCAACTTTCTTTTTTTTTTTTTAATTGCTTACACGTGTCGTCCCCAAACCAAACCTCCACTCAACCAGGGAAGTTCTCAGCCACGAGAAGAAAGATTCTTCCTTTACTTTTTTTCCCCCAGCTTGGTTTATTTATTTTATATAGAGAGTTGATTCACACGTGTGAGAAAACTAAATGGAGAAAATGATTTCTTTTAATTTAAGGGTAAACTACACCAGTGACCACCGAACTATTTGGGCATACCTATTTTGACCACCGAATTATCGAACTCGTCAATCGGACCACTAAACTTATTAAATTGACCTATTTTGACCACAGCCGTTAAAAAACTAACAATGGAGTGACGAAGTGATGACATGACAGTTAACAGAAATTTGTAAAATTATACATTTAGTCCCTATTATTTATTAATTAAATCAATTTGATCCTAATTTTATTTTAATTAAGTAAAATTAATCAACTAATCAGATGATGACACATGTCATCGCCTAATTGGATTAAATTACTCAAATTTTAATTTATTTTATTTAATAGTTAATATATTTTTCCCTCCAATCAAGTAGTGATACGTGTCACCACCTGGTTAAAGGAAAATTAATGAATATTGAAGAATGACATTGGGGAGGTTTAAACCTGGGACCAAGATGGTAAAACCCCACACCTTTACCACTGAGCCAAGTTGCTCTTAGTGATACAGATTGCACAATTTTATATACATATCTTATACTTCAGTAAATGTTAGGGAAAAATAAGTAAAAACGGTTGAAATGAGACTCGAACTTAGATCACTTGGGATGTGTATAATCACACAAATTTTCGATTTAATTTAAATATAAAAATTATTAAATATTCGATTTTAAAAAATATTTGATTTAAAAGAAAAGAAATTCGAATTAAAATATTCGAATATTTTTTTCTTTTTCATATTTAAATTAAATCGAATATTTATTAAAATATTAATTATTCGATTTAAAAAATATTTGATTTAAAAGAAAAGAAATTTGATTTAAAAAAGTATTCAATTTTTTTAAATCGAATTTAAAATACTTTAAATATTTGAATATTTTAAATATTCAATTTAAAAAACATTTGATTTAAAAAAGTATTTAATTTTTTAAATCGAATTTAAAATACTTTTAATATTCTTTTCTTTTAAATCAAATATTTTTTAAATCGAATATTTAATATTTTAATATTTTAAATCAAATTTATTATCTTTTAAATTGAATATTTTTTAAAATCGAATATTTAATAATTTTTAGATTTAAATTAAATTGAATGTTTTTGTGATTATACACATCCAAGTGATCTAAGTTCGAATCCTCTTTCAACCATTTTTATTTTTTCCCCTAACATTTACTGAAGTATAAGATATGTATATAAAATTGTGCAATCTATATCACTAAGAGCAGCTTGGCTCAACGGTAAAGCTGTGGGTTTTTACCCTCTTGGTCCCAGGTTCAAACCTCTGTCGCCACCTGATTAGAGGGAAAATATATTAACTATTAAATAAAATAAATTGAAAATTGAGTAAATCAAATTGATTTAATAAATAAATAGCCATGGACTAAATATGTAATTTTATAAATTTTTGTTAACTATCACATCATCATTCTGTTACCCCTCTGTTAGTTTTTTAACGACGGTAGTCAAAATATGTCTATTTATTAAGTTTAGTTGTCTGATTGACGAGTTTGATAGTTCGGTGGTCAAAATAGGTATACTCAAATAGTTCGGTGGTCACTGGTATAGTTTACCCTTAATTTAATTATTTTGAAGCCGTTGGCTCCCCCTCATCCACTTTACTCTTTTTTTTTTCAGGAGGTGGGCCCATGCGAGAATATGATGCTGATGTGGCAAAAATACGTGGTCTTTACAGCTCATTAGTGGGACCCACGGGCGTAGTGCTTTAAAAATCGGACTGTGACATGGATTTTTTTAATTTTTATTTCTATTTCTATGGGTTTATGTTATTACTTTACATGGTATCCATCGTCCGATGATATTTGAAAAATGTTTTCTTCTTCTTTTTTATTTTATTTTTAGATAAAGATTATGCTTTCATTAATCCTTCTATTATTTTTTAAGGGAGTCTTTCTATAAGTTAATAAGCAAAATAAATAAATTGAATTAGGAATTCACATGTATGTATATATAAGTAGAGAGATGTAACAAGCAATAAGCTTATGAACCATAGAAAAAGACATGAGAGGACTAGGAAGTGGAGTAATGGGCCAACTTATAATGTCAACCACAAATTACAAAAAAAATTGAAAGAAGAAAAATGAAGATTTTATACTTAACAAATTACCAAAAAGTTTCGCATGCAATTCAAACCAAATTATCTTCAGGTAAAATTCAAAGAATATTCAATATAACAAAAAAATAATTTGACTTATTTTTATTTGAAAAAAAAAACTTATTATTAAGTTGTAAATTTGGCTTTATTGTAAAATGTAAAAAGAAAAGTAGTTAAAGGGAAAAAGGCAAGCAACAAAGTTCCTACCAAGGGAACATAGATTTGATCGTACATATACGGAGAGATAAAGTCATGATCGAATATTAGAAGTGACTAAAATATTAAATTTAAAAATTACGTAGACTTATTAAGTATTTAAACTTAAAATTTAATGGGCAAAATATAATTTATCTAATATTTAAACTTATAAAAACTTAAATTATTATTAGACCAAAAAAATTATATGCACAAACTCATTTTTTTTAATTCAACCCATATCTGATTAAATATTTAATAAACTATTATGCCTTTTTAATTTACATATTTATTTTTTATGAAGGTCAAATTAGACTAAAATTTATTAAATATTTAAATTGGTGGCAGGAACTTAGGCCTCCTGAACCCTGAAAGAGCTATGTCGTTCCATGTACGCAGTACGCCCATAGCTTCATATATATAAGCCATGTAATTATATTTTTTTAAATAGTATTTTTTTTGTCAAAAATTTAAATACATTAATATTTTTTTTGTCAAAATACACCTATATTTGTTAGAAAAATATATTAATACACGATATGTGTAAAAGATTTTACTACAAAGCATTGTTCATTTCAATCTTAAACCCCTAAACTTAAATCCTAAAATTTTATTCTAATTTAAAACCATTTTGAGTGACATTAAAATATGTAAGATTCTATAGTTTAATCTTTTTGAACAATTTTTTACCTAAGGGAGGAGAAAAATTTACTTTATGGGTCTAGAACTCACAACCTAGGAGAGGGTAAGGTGTCAACTGAAAATTTTTAACCACTTGCTCTAAAAATTGTTGGCTTTGTAATTTAAATTTATATTTATATATTAAATAAATTTTATATTTATTAAACATATAACATTTTATACCAATCTAAAATTATTTTAAATGAAGTTAGGAAAAAGGAGAAGGAAAATAATTGGTGAGTATGATATGTCACAAAAGGGATTTTTTTCCATAAATATTGTTTTAGGATTTGTTTTTTTTTCCAAAGTATGGTCATTCTTATTTTATTTTCTGAGTTAGGGCATTTGCTACAGTACCTTAAAGTCGAGTGTAAGAGACCCCGATTTTAGGCTTTAAAGTACAAAAATGCCCTTAAAAGACGAGTTCAGAAGGCTCCGACTTTGGGCATTTTTTGGGGCTTTTTAGAAAAAATTATGTTCATAGTCGAATTTAGTTGAATATGACTTCTAGTGTACTGTAACAATTACAATATTTTAAAAATTAAAATGAAAAAGGCTATATTTGGGGGTGGGGGGGGGGGGAACCTATAACTATATTTAAGTAAAAATTCTGTCACAAAAGTGATGGGAAAAAAGGAAAAGAAAATAAAGTAAAAAGAAAGAGAGAGATCTTTTTAAGGCCACAAAAGGAATTTGTGGATGAAAATTTTCCAATTTGCTGATGTGGCGTATCAACTTGTTCATACAAATCTAAAACGTAGACTCCACGAGACCATCATCTCCTTGTACGCCAATTACAAAATAGGCTCATTTTATACTCCAATTTAAGCTTTGCACTCCTAACAAGAAGTATTTATTAAAAAATGATCAAAGATTAAAAATTGCTATTTTTTTAATATTATGGTGTGGTTAACTGGTTATATGATATAATATATTTTTTTGTTTTCAGTCCTTTAGAAATGTACATGTCATACACACAAGCTGATTAAATCTGATAACAATATTTTTTTTATTGGACCACTCGATGAGTTTAATTTTATGATTTTAAATAGTTAATTTATGTGATAACATACAATAATATTGTCGCTTTAATTGTGATTATATCAGTAAATTTTAATTACATCAAAGAATTAAAGCCATTGTTAATTTGTTATTATGGATGGGGTATTTGTCCATAAATTAGCAAAATTTTAAATTAGGTGATGCATAAGGCCTTTAGCACAGCTTTATCACCGAATTTTTGACTATCGAACGAAGAAGTTAAGTCGTACGATCAAAGAGAATGCTTTAAACGGGCGTTTAGGCATTTGATTTGACTGCAAACGGTCATTTTGAAAAGATAAAATTTCTAGCTTATTTTCAAATAATCGTTCTTTTCTAAACCGCCAAACAAAAAGTTGTGTCGAACGAAACCTAAGTCTAGATATGTTTATATTACTATTTTATAAATTTAGTTTAAAATTATATATATGCAAAGTCCGTGTTGTATCAATCTTAACATATTCGTATAAATATTTTTATGTTACATCGTATATTAGTTTATAATTACTCTTTCGTGTATATTTGATTTTTACTCCATTTTTATTAAATATATTATTCTGTTTACCGTAGAACCAAATATTTTGAGTGCTTGGCCTTAAATCGTAATATATCTTGCTCTTTCTATTCCCACAAACCAACCTATTTTCAAGACAGCATTATAAAACTTTTCTATTTAAATTTAATTTTTAGATGACAAAAAAAAAGTTTGTATGATAGCAGTCAGCTTTTGCTACGAAACTTTCAGTTTTTAGTTTTGTGTTGGCTCCGGATTTAGGGAGAAAACAAACAGGGGAGAAAACAAAAAATGTCGGAACCGAAAGATCCGGCGATCAAATTGTTTGGGAAAATGATCCCTTTGCCCGAGAAATCTCCCAAAGTAGCAGCAGATGACTTTTGTGCTACTTGGGTTGACGATAACGCCAACGATGATGATATTGATCAAGATCAAGATCATTGTTGTTCTACAAATTCTTCACAAGAGGAAAACAAAGGGGAAGAGAGAGAAGAAACCGAAAAGGTTAGGAAGTTTTCTTTTTCAAATTCTTGTTTTGGGAATTTTGAAGAATACCCTTTGTTTAGAATATGGAAATGAAAAAAGGGTTGGCCTCTGATTCTTTGTTTTGGCCATAAAAATGGTTGCTTTTTTAATGTTATAAATTTTGGATCTTGGTTTATGTAAACTTGAGGCTTTTCAAAGTTAGGATTGGCTTTATGATGTATTTTCTCAAGCATAATCCAATTATTCATGTTAAAATCTTGGTTAATTGCTTTATGGTTAGTTTAGTTGGCTGTCTAACTGTTGAATTATAGTTTTTTTTTCCTCCCCCTTCATATTTTGGTATTTAATAGTTTTTTTTTTAATTTTTCTTTAATCTTTCTGGATAATGGTTTTGGATTCTAATTCAGGGTTTCACTACTTTCCAATTTTCCTTGAAATTTTTCTGGCTAGCTTCTTTGAAATTGGTAATTTAGCTCCACTTCATCTGGTTGACTGCTCTTATAGCTTGTGAATTGTGAGAGATGTTATCTGGATCTCTTTCCACTGAATTTCATGAGGATTACAGGCTATGATTAGGACCATCACAATAAAAGTATAGACAAAATTCAAAACATGTTCCTTGTTACTTTTATGTTATGTCATCTTTCGGATCTGGTAAAAGCTCAACCTTCCTCTTAGCCCTATTAAATTTTCTCTATGTAGCAAATGGCAAGAAAATGCAGTTAGTTTTTTTATATATGTTTTTGTACTTTCTAGTTGTATACGATGATCGTGCTCTTTCAACTCCTTTTGGTAGTCGTGCTGATTTTACGTCCTCCGAATTATTCAGGATATTGTGGGAGATAAAACAACAGACATTGAGCATGAAGGTGGAGATAGAAAGGAGGACGGGTCTGAAGAGGATGGCAGTGCTCCTCCAGTTACTTCTGGAGAGTCTACAAATTTGGAGGCAATCTCCGGAGCGAGCGACAACTCTAAAATGGCTTCCGTCGAGAAGGAGAGCACTGCTTTAAAAACTTCAAATACAGAAGAAGATCAAAGTGAGACGAGTAATCCGCAAGAAAAAACCTTGAAGAAACCTACTAAAATTCTTCCTTGCCCCCGCTGCAACAGCATGGATACCAAGTTTTGTTACTACAACAATTACAATGTCAATCAACCGCGACACTTTTGCAAGAACTGCCAAAGATACTGGACAGCTGGTGGGACCATGAGAAATGTGCCTGTGGGCGCTGGACGTCGGAAGAACAAGAATTCAGCTTCTCACTACCGTCACATAATTGTCTCTGAAGCTCTGCAGAATGCTCATACCGAGATTCCTAATGGAATCCACCATCCGGCTCTAAAAGCTAACGGTACAGTTCTGACCTTTGGCTCGGACACACCCCTTTGTGAATCAATGGCTTCTGTTTTGAACCTTGCAGATAAAACAATGCATAATACCACCCGGAACGGATTTCATAAGCCGGAGGAGTTGAAAATTCCTGTTCCTTGTAGAGGTGGAGAAAATGGTGTTGAGTGTTCAAATGGATCATCTGGCCTGGCTTCAAAGGATGAAGCAGGTAAAGCTGGGTCGCAAGTTCCAGTGATGCCGAATTGTCAGGGTTTTCCACCTCAGATGCCATGCTATCCCGGGGCTATTTGGCCTTATCCATGGAATGGAGCTCAATGGAGCTCTCCAGTACCTCCACCAGCTTTCTGCCCTCCAGGCTGCTTTCCAATGCCATTCTATCCTGCAGCTGCTTACTGGGGTTGTAACGTACCAGGCACTTGGAACGCCCCTTGGCAGCCTCAGCCTTCCACTCCAAAGCAATCAGCCCCAAGTTCCGGTCCCGATTCCCCTACCTTGGGCAAACATTCACGAGATGAGAACATGAGCAAGCCTAGCAATTCTGGAGAAGAGGAGCCAGTAAAGGAAAATAATGCTGAGAGAAGTCTTTGGATTCCGAAAACATTGAGGATTGATGATCCAGGAGAAGCAGCAAAGAGTTCTATATGGGCAACACTCGGCATTAAGAATGACAAATCTGATTCGATAGGTGGCAGAGGACTCTTCAAAGCATTTCAATCAAAGGGTGATGAAAGGAATCAGGTTCCTGAAACCTCTCCGGTCTTGCAGGCAAATCCAGCAGCATTGTCGAGATCAATAAACTTCCACGAGAGCTCATAATCGTGTAAATTATGACTTTTAATTGCTTACAGTGCCTGCTTACAACTTGGTGGTGTTAATTACTATACGAATCCTGTCCTACTTCATTAGCCGCTTGGTCATATTCATTCACCAAGGGAAGAGTCCTATATGGTTTGAAGGCCAGAGTGTTTAGCTTAAGTAGAAACTGATTTTTCTTTCCCTTTTTCTTTTTCGGTTTAATTTTGTTTTCGGAATTCCTTTTCTTTCCATTAGTGGCACGAGCAGGGCTTTTCAGTTAGATGGTTTGCAGAGATCTGTAAATAGTATATATGAAATGGTGAGAGGTAGGACCAAGTAAGTTTCTGTACCATAAATCCCACTTGTATTTAAATAAATTTGGGAACTCAAGTTTCTTTCATAAATCTGTACTTTCTTTTCTAAGGATCTAGAAAGCAGGTTCTTTGATTCTCATGAACTGATATAGAATCCATTGTCATTGCTAACATATCATCTGCTACTTATGTTACTCGGACTCGGATGTTTGCTCGCGTATGCGTCTAGCAAATCCGTGTTCAATATTCGTAAGTTTTTTCATGTATTTCAAGAATTATATGTTTTGTGGAATAGAAATATATGCAACTTGGAAGACACAGAAAAGTCCATGTAGGCCATCTTTTTACAGATGAATTCTAATCAGAAAAAGTCCAAGGACCTTTCCCTTTCCATAACCATAGAATCCAAACAACTAGCACCGAAAAAGGTAGAAAGTTAGTCTTAAAGTTTCCCTTTCTTTTCTTATCTCTGGTTGCTTTTCTCTTTTTTGTCTTCCTCTAATCACTAATATAACACCTTTTTCCCTTTTTAAGAATTCAATAATATTTGTTTTTCCATAATTTCGGACCTACCTGCGTTGTACACCTGGTTTTAGTGGGTAAGTCTTCCAACAAAGATTTTCTACATACACAAGACCTCAAACTCAATACCCGCTTAAGCGATACCAAACTACTTATCACTTGAATCAATCCCGTTGATACTGGCCATGCAACTTTAAAATGTTTTTCTTTGCAAAACTACTTGGTTTTTGTTGTCAGTCAAAATCATACTAATAACTATGCTTTAAGAGATTACAGATTAGACCATCAAAAAGATATGGGATATTTTGCTTCTTTTGCCCTGAAAAATTTGGTTTCCATTTGAGCCATGAACTGGCTATGGGACCCAAACCATGTGATGCTATTAATACTAATGGTCTTCCCTGTTGTTTTCCCTTCACTTCTGTCTGTCTTTTTGCCTTATTCTTATCATGTAGTAAATCTTGTACTTCTTTTCCGCATCCCTGTTTTGCTATATATTTTTTCTGCATAAACATACGATATTCGAATCTTAGACTTGTTAAACTTTACGTCTTAAAAAGTGATTGCATGAATCAATTGATAAAAGAATTATAAAATGTTTCGAACTCAAATTAATGACATATTTTTTTTCGAATGATTATATGAACCAGTTGAATAAGATAGGAAACTTTGGTCGGGTAATGCAAATGCAGGGTTATATCCAGTTTCTATATCTGCCAATAGATATTTTGGGTTTGGATTGTGATATGTGGTGTAACACAATTGGGACCTCATATTGTCACATGGGATCATCAAATTCAAACCCACTTAACCAAATCATGTGCTTCATTTCCCTCATCGTGACAAAAGGCAACTGTCTACAATTCATAGCCACAAGCCTAGGATATGATTTCTGACCGCATGTAAACAAACCCTACATACATATATGTGTATTTTGTTTTGTTTTTAAGGTATTCAATTGGAGCGAGCTAGAATTTATTGAGTGGTCCAATGGTGAAGGATAATGCTGTTTCTTTTAAATGACCCAATTTTAAACAACATAGCCTGCACAATATATATTTTTAAAAAGTTAAGAGTAAATAACAGATATTACCATAACCATAGTATTTAATTTCCGTGTCTAAAACAAGGATCAAACCTTAACCAATTATTAAAGTATATACGCTATACTTTTAGCATATGCTTTTAAGCTTATGGGAGGAGCCTAAGGCTAAGCAAAGGGATTTGGTATATTTAAATTTGGATCTAATTGAAATGTTTAAGATGTTTTATGGTTTATAAGTTCAAGAATTATGATTATTCAAATTGAATTGGAATCTAATTCTTATTTAAATATATAATTATTTTTTAAGTTTTATTATAATGTGAAAATAAATATTCTATATTTTAAACAGTGAAAATAACTTAAAAATATCATATAATAATTATTATCTGTTGTAATTTATTTACTTATTAAAAAAAACTATTTATGAAAAAAAACTGAAACTTTATCAAATTGCGTCAAGAAATTATAAAATGAAATATTTTATCAATATAAAATAAAAAATAAAATATAAAATTAATGTGAAAGTATCAAAAATTAACCAAATCAAATCAAATTAAAGTAGACATGAAACCTGAATAACCTCTCTCCTAAAGTGGCCTAGATGAACATCCCCATCATCAATGACCAATAAAATATTTTTTAATAGACTTACAGTAATTAAAATGTAATATCTGTTTATAAATATTTTAAATTTTTTTAACAAATACACACACATTACAGACAAAATGATTTGAACCCAGATCTCTTAAGATGAACATCATCTCCTAAGATAAAAATAAATTCTTATCATTAAATAATAACTCGGATTGGATTTATCTAAATTTTTAGAATTTTTGTTTATGGTTCATTTTGTATATACCGGATGCATAAAAGTGAGTAACTCTAAGTTGAGTTCACACAAAAATCCTTGTTATTAAATTTTTTTTATAATGCGTTCAAACTTATTATGATAATTTTTTTCTCAAAGCTCTAAACAAATAACAATTTCTATATTATTCACAAAGTACAGCTAATTAATCATTGGGACTTGGGATTTAAAGTCAACCCTAAGTTTCTAATATTATAAAGAAGGGTTTTGATTTAATTAAAGTTACATACAGAGAAGAAAATTTTCATTGTTAGTGTATAAGAATTATTTATTTATATATATGAGTAATTATATTATACATTGGTAATAAAAACAAAAAGTTTTCATAAACACCTTATCTTCAGGGTTTAGAGATTTAGTTTAAGGTTTGGGGTTCATAGTGAGAATTTAGGGTTTATAGGTTAAAGGCTAAAGCCCTAACCATATTACTCTAAACCTTAAATTTTAAACCCTTAAACCTAAAACACTAAATTGAATCTATAGACTCTAAAACTAAGACAATTTGTAAAAACGTTTTGTTTCCACCGTTGGTTCATGAAATATTTTCTCTATATGGATAATTATACTCTATAGATAGTCATAAGTTAGGTTAGATTATTTTGGAATGAGTTGAATTTATATATGATAAATTATATTTTATACTTGTCTAAATATTGTCTGAACAAAATATAAACTTAAAATTTTATTTAAATTCGTTCATATTTATAAATGGCTAATTGAATTTCTAAAAAAAATAATAAATCGCTAATTGAATCTTTAAAAAAATTATTACTTCTAATTTAATTAATTTATACTTACATTTTTAATTTAATCTTATTTTTCAATCCCAACCTTGTCGAATATAAGATGAATCTTCGTGCATGACATTTTAATGTTTAATGGAAAAATGTGCTTCTTCTAGTTCCATTCCACTTCATATGGCGAGCCCTCATGGGCTTTTCACGTGTGCAAACTAAACACACGTGCACCGCCATAATAACAATAATTAGACACTAAACCCTATATAAATTATCCTAAATTAAATTAAATAGTTTATTATCCACATGATTCACTGATATTATATGGTTTATTATTTTCTAACTACTATATTTTATGTTATTTAGAATCTTATGGAAGAAAAAAAATAGATTAGACTAATAATAATAATCATCATAATAATAATTTAATCACCTAGTGGTAGAGAAAAAATATACATAAACAAAAAATATTTTATGTAAAAACATATTTAAAAATTATTACAACAAATGGTAATATTAAGATATTATATTATAATAGTTTATAATATTATAATATAATTCGAGGCATACATGTCTTATAAATATTTATAATAAATATTATACTAAAAGTTTTAGTTGTTTATTTGATAGAATTTTATTAAAATTACTATAATACTATATATATTATAAAGCTTATACATTTAGTTTACACAAATATTTAATTTTTGAGTTATTTAGTGTGCGAAAAATTTCATTTGTGAAGATAATTTTTTTAAAAAAATTATCTTATATATAAAATTTATTTGTGAAAAATAAATTATCAAGTTAATATATACGAAGCGATAAATGATTTGTATATGAAAGTTTTTGGTTATGTGTTTTGATATATTTATTTGAAGAATTATGAAAAACATGAAGAATCTCAAATTGAGTTGGAAGGACGATTCATATAATAAATTTGTACGGAGTAATTAATTTGGATTAATCGATCAATAATATGATATAATAGTTATGATATATATGTTTTTTAAGAATTCGTTGAGTGATCTCGATGATAAAGGAAAATGTTATTTTCTCTAGAAGACATGAGTTCAAGCGTATTTGTCTACAAGTGATGTGTACACCAATAGGCTAAGAAAACATCTAAACAAATATTACCTTGTATTTAACTACGACTAATTAAAAAATATATATGCCTTTTTTAATGTCATAAATTTCATTGGATCTGCAGAAGCTGAAAACCTGAAACCCTAAACTTAGCATCTTCGTGGAAGCACTCAACAATGTGTTTATAAAATCTGAGGGCTACCCATTTCCCAGGTTTCTTAAACAAATAATGGGTCGTTCTTGGTTTCTCAAACCGATTCTTCTTTCAATGCTTTTGATTCTCTCCTCCTCTCAAGGTATTACTTTGATTTATTTTATGTTTTTTTTTTCTCCCTTTTTCTTTTTCAAGTCGTAGATTATATGATATCCTTTTTGTTGTCAATTCTTAGGATTCGGTAGAATATTGATGGAGAATGTTGAGCTTGAACAATCCACTGCTCAATCGGAGGTTGATTTTTCCCCCTCTATTTTCTTAGGGTTTTTCTAGTTTTTATTTACAATTTTAGGATCTGAAATTGTTTTTTGTTTCTGTTTGGGTAGCAGGAATTTGCAGACAGATACAGGGAGATGATTGAAATAATGGATTATAAAGAACCAGGGCCAAATACTAACCCCAGAACGGGTTACATAATCTGCCCTCCTCCACAACCCTAGTTGAGTTTGAGTGTTGCTTCTGTTTCTATTGCCTTAATTATGTTCGAATGAATTGCAGAAGCAAATCGTGAAGTTGGTTTAGAAGTTAGGATTGGTTTGTTTTTCTTGTGAAATCCATGGATTTTCCCTTTCTTGTTGCATGAAAAAAGACAAGAAAAACGACAGCTTGGTCTTTTGTTACAGTAAATGTTAGTATATTTGTATACATGTGTTGTGTGACTGTATGGGTTAAGTGACAAGAACAGAATAATCCATTGAACTGTAGCTGTAGTTTTCGCTTCTGGTTGGTTTGAATTTAAGAATTCAAAATATTTTATATTAAAAATATATTTATCAAAATATCTTTAATGTTTATATTATATTATTTACTTTTTACTAGATTTTATTGCACTCACATTGTGAGTGAGAAAATATTTTATATTAAAAATATATTTATCAAAATGTTCTCAACATATAATCTTAGATGGAATGGTAAATAGATCTCAACAAGTGGACCAAGTAAAAAAGCAGATAATGTTTATCGTAGGAGATCTGAATTCAAATCGCTTTATTTGCAAGGTATATGTGTTTTGTTAAAGGGTTAAGATTATGTATGAACATATACTGTATTGTAATCACAAAACTATTAAAAAAAATGGAATGGTAAATGATTAGTATGTAAATCTATTAGTGTCATATTCAATTATTTTATATTTTATTTAAAGATTATATAAAAATCTGAAAAATAACACTATTAAAATAATATATTATACCATTAAAATAAATACTATAATATAACAATTTCTAACTGAGTTAGTATCTGATTAATGTCACGGGGCCATTACCCTCTTCCCAAAAAACATGTCTGATAGGATGTGCAGCGCCGCCGTATTTATATCTCAAGACCTCCATTTTCTTTTCCGATGTGGGATTAATGATCCCGCCTCTTCTCAAGCGTGACATTCTTCCTCACTTAACCTCGTGACGTCCGCTCTCGTGATTGGCCACCTTGCCACAGTTGTCCACCCTGCCTACCCTACTCATGGGCACTCGGCGTGAAATCGATAGTCAAAGGGTCGCTCTGATACCACTTGGCCATTACCCTCTTCCCAAAAGACATGTCTGCTAGGATGTGCAAGGCCGCCGTATTTATATCCCAAAACTTCCCTTTTCTTTTCTGATGTGGGATTAATGATCCCGCATCTTCTCAAGCGTGACATTAATATGTGACAATAAATTTAATTAATTTTAAAAATATTTTAGACATAAATAGAGGGATATGATATAAATTAAATATTATAAAGATCAAATAATATAATATTATAAAATTGTAAAGCGGGCCAAGCGTAACTTGCAGTTTGAAGTTTAAAGCCCAAGTATAGCTCAAATAATGAAGTCCATAATTTTTCAAGCTAAAAGAGACCTTGCCGAGCCTCACCCAAACGAAACCACGTCTCATTGTATTTTCGAAATAAAAAGATAATGATTTTTTATAGATCAGATTCGAACAGTTTTGTTTATAATATATTCATAAGTTTTATTAAAGGCTAGAAACAAGATACGGACATACGATCATATTAGGCATGCTTAAAAATTTACTCCCTCTCTATATATTGTAATTAAAGTATAATAATAATGATAATCCCAATAATAGATCAATAAGAGGTGTTTAAATGACCGGTTCGGTTAATGATCTAATTGAACGACCTAAAATCGAATTAATCAATTTTTTAATATTTTTAATTGTTAGTCGAATTGATTTTTTTTTTTTATAAATAATTAATCGAAGAACCGAACTCCTTTTTTTGGATAAAGAGAACAACCGAACTAAGTTTAATTAATTTGGTCGTTTTTTATGCGGGATTAATGTTTATGTCTCTTATCAGGCGTGACAATAAGATTTGGGCTTAAAATTTTAGATATATTAGTTATATATATATATAAATTTTGGTTAATTCGATTAATTAATTGGGTTAAATTGAATTAACCAACTAATTAATCTTATAAAATTTGGATTTGATCACCAACAAGGCATTGGTGCAATGACAAGACACATTGTACTCTCAGGGAAAGAATCAAGGTTCGAATAAGACGACATTAATGGGAGGAAGAGTCATGAATCTTAAATATTGACCATAAAATATACACTGAACTATAAAAAAAATGATTTGGTTGATTAATTTGATTTTAATGGAACAATGAAAGCATCTCTAGTCAAATCAATGGGGTAGTTGAAAACGCAAATGTAACTACCGCCTATTACACATCAGTATTCACTTCCAAGAAACTTCATCGTCCACCAAAATGAGAAACAAAATGGGCACGACAAAGACCATTTCCTACAAGATAGGATAGCGGCAGGTTCCATGCAACAAACCAGACGCATTCCATGTAATTTAAGACAAAGTTTCCTGGGTGGTCTCTCGGTTGCACCCTAGGCAACTTCCCCCTCTCGACCACCTTTGAAAACTCGATCACCTCCGCCGTCTCCGCTTCCTTCAAATACCTCAATCCCAAACCCATCAAAATCCATTCACTCATTCATTCTCTAACACTTCCTTTCACATATCTGAAAACCAAATAGTTCTACCTTTTTTTTCTTTCTTTCTGGTCTTACAAAAATGGAGGCATCATCTGCAAACGCAGACCATAGCCTATTTCTTGATATCAGTATGATCTTGACATGTTATAACATCTTCAAAAGTTTCTTCTCAATCTCAAGTATTTGGTCTTTCCCACAATCCAAACACGGCAGCTCAAATGCATTATCAAATCTGGAGAAACCCCAGAATTTTGATTGTTCAACAGAAGAAGCTTCTTTTAACAAGAAGGAAGATTGTGCGGTAGTAATTAGCAGGAAAGATTTGGAGAAGGTGATGGGGAATCTGGGGATTTTTTGCAGCCGGGAAAGTGAGGAGCAAAATGAATATTCATTTGGTTCGGATGAGGCTTCGAGTCTGTTTGAAGAAGAGCCGAGCTTGGTGGAGCTGAAGGAGGCTTTTGATGTGTTTGATGTGAATAAAGATGGGTTTATTGATTCAGAAGAGTTGCAGAGAGTTGTCTGTGTTTTGGGGTTGAAGGAAGGTTTGAAGATTCTGAATTGCAACAAAATGATCAATAAGTTTGATGTAAATGGAGATGGCAGAATAGATTTTCAGGAATTTGTAAAATTAATGGAGAAGGCTTTTATTTTCTGATAATTAGTATTCACGTGCAGTGATTCTTTTTCTTTACCTGTATGTCTGGTTACACACAAATTATTACATCATTCATTTAATGACATATAAGAAATAAGTAAAGATTTATTTAAAAAAATAGAAAATTATTATTAAATGAGACCATAAATAACGTGGTGAGCCAGCCCATCTAATAATTTTTTTCTGGTTACGTGGTTTATTTGATTTTCCAGTTTTCATTTCTTATGTCTGCAATCGTATAGCAGTTCATTAAAATTTTGATAGGCTAATTGTGTACAGAAGTTTGCATATTAAATTATAAAACTTGCATTCTAAATTTTTAATCATAAATTTAAAAAAATTATAAATATTAATTTTAAATTCTAAATTTTAAAACCTATATCACTAAATTAAACCCCTAATTTAGATTTAGGGGTTTAAAATTAAGGTTTAAGGTGAGGATTTTGAGAATTAGATTATAACATATTTTTTAGAATTTAAGGTTTAAAGTTTAGGATTTATAATTTAAAATTAAGGATTAAAATTTAATTTTTTATTGGTTGGGCACAAAAGATGACTGAAATAGGACAATAAATTTTTGTTTGTGCTTAATTAGTTATCAAATAATTTCCAATGAATTAGTGAGTGGATTTCTGATGAAGGTTTAGTAGGGGTCAGCGTTTGATCGAGTCGAGTAATTTTTTTTTTGAATTAATCAAGTTGACGCGTCATATTTTACAACTCAAACTTTATTTGAATTTTTTTTTGTTCGAGTCGAGTTTAAGAAATTCAAGTCGAGTCGAGTTTTTGAGTTCCTATAAAAATTTAATTGTAATTATTTATCATGTTATAGTACGGTTTGATTCCAATTTAAAAGACTTTCTCTAATCATATAAGATATGCATATATATATATATATATATTTCTTCATATGTTATAATATTTCTTCATATTTTTATATATCGGTATATACATATCATAAAAAATTGAGGGACTCGTCTCGAACTTAAAAATAAATCCATTAATTACTAAAAATTTCGAGTTATTCGAATTTTCATTTTACAACACAAATTTATTTGAATTTTTTTTAGTCGAGTTTATGAAATTTCGAGTCGAATCAAGACGAGTAAAGTATTTTTACCTTAAGTCGAGCCAATTTATTTAGTTTTTTTTGGAGTCGAGTCGGTTTATAAAATTTCCAATGAAATTGTCGGTGGATTCCTAATCAGGTTTAGTAATTAATTGCCAAACAATTTCCAGTGAATTAGTCGGTGGATTTCTAATCAAGGTTTAGTAATTAATTACCAAACAATTATCAATGCAATTTGTTTTGCCAAATACTAGTAATTAAAGCAGTTTTAATAGGAACTGATGCATGTATTGGAATCCACTATAAAATTTAGGTAAAGTGTAAAAATGGTCACTAAACTATCCCTAAAAATATAAAATATCCACCAAACTTTCAAAAATTATATAATTACCATTAAATTTTAGTTTTTATTACAAATGATCACTAGACCGTTAACTATTATTAACTAGGAGACGTGACAGTTACGAAAATTTATATAATAACATATTTAATCCTTAATATTTACGCATTCAGTCAATTTAGACATCAATAATGAGGGTAAATTAAGAATAAATTGGTTAAATGTGTCAATATGAATGATTAGATGCGATGCTATTCAAATTTATGTAACTGTCATGTCTCCAAATTAACGACAATTACGGCTCAGTGACTATTTTTTAATAAAAATAAAATTTAATTCCAAATTAGAAAGACGGACAAAAATTTAGGACAACTTTTATAATTAAGCCTTCAATAAAAATTTAAAAATATATATAGAAGAAAAAGTCAAAAACATAACACTAACATCTCTGACAAATATGGTAAACAAAATCCTATAATATCTCTGCTGCCATTTTTCCCGCTTCACTGTATTCAATCAATTCTTCACCCTTTTTAGCCCGAATTCACAATATAAAAACACAACCTTTTCTTTTGTTCTTCCACAGAAACACACAAATATTTCAGACATTGAAAGTGGTTTGGTTTTGTTGTTTGATCAATGGCGGAACCGAAGGTAATAACGGTGTCCCAAGACGGCAGCGCCGACCACAAAACACTACAGGAAGCCATAGACGCCGTCGAACCCAAAAGCAAGACCCGGACAATCATTCGACTGTCACCCGGTATTTACAAGCAACCCGTTTACGTTCCCAAGGACAGACACCTCATCACCTTGCTCGGTGTCCGAGCTGAGCTCACTGTTATTACATGGGACAACACCGCCACTAAAATCGACCATCACCTGGTAATTAATTCAACGTTTCCTTTTGTTCTTCCTTGTCTGTGTTTTTACCGCGTCTGTTGATTGTTCGTTGGGTAAATTTTCTTCTTTTTTTCCAAGGATGATAGTTTGATTGGAAAAGGCACGTTTGCTTGTGGGAGTATGATTGTTGAAGGAGACGATTTTATTGCAGAAAATGTCACTTTTGAAAATAATGCTCCAGAGGTAAAATTCTTAAATTTCTCATTTTTATGCTTATTTTTTAAGTATTTATGTTCGACACTCGTATCCGGCACATGAATATTTCATTACTCTTTTTCTTTGTTCCAGGGTTCACACCAAGCTGTGGCAATTAGAGTAACAGGAGATCGGTGTGCATTCTATAGTTGCAGATTTCTTGGGTGGCAGGTATTTACTTAGCCTCTCATTTTTTTTTAAAAAAAAATCTGGGATATATATTCATATCCGACACTCTCATTCGAGTCCAAATAATGTAGCATTTCAATGGTTCATGATTAACATAGAGGTATAATTGTGTTGATTGAACAACAATTTCAGGACACTCTTTACCTGCACAGGGGAAAATCGTACTTGAGAGATTGCTATATAGAAGGAAACGTGGACTACATTTTCGGAAATAGTACAACTCTCTTTGAGCATTGTCATCTCCACTGCAAGTCGCCTGGCTTTGTAACTGCGCACAAACGGGGTACTGCCGAAGAAACCACCGGTTATGTGTTTCTGAGGTCCATCATCCTTAAACACCAGATTGCCTAATCCTATTACAATGTTTACTTCATCATTTGCAATTCTTCCTATGAACAACTTGTGACATTGATGCAGATGTGTCCTAACTGGAAACGGAGAGCAAGGGTACGCATACCTTGGACGTCCATGGGGACCCTTTGGAAGGGTGCTCTTTGCATACACTTACATTGATAAATGCATCAAAAATGAAGGTTGGCATAACTGGGAAGATCCAGAAAAGGAGAAGACTGCTTGCTTTTACGAGTTCAAGTATATCCCCTGGATCAATATATTTTAACTAGTTCATATCGAATCCGGCATATGTTTCGAGTTCAGCTCTTTCTGACACTGATATTACTAATAGATTGTGCTAACTATTAGGTATTTTCCTTGATTGAAACTGCAGATGTTTCGGACCGGGGGCTCATCGAAATGAAAGAGTGGCTTGGTCCAAAGAACTGAATGACCAAGAGGCAGAAGAATTCCTGGTACATAAATTCATTGACACTGATCCAAGCAACTCGTGGCTTGCTCAGAAATTGGGCCAAAGAGTCCCAGTTAATGCCTAGAAATCACTGCCGAAGCTTGCATGAGTTGATAATAGATATGGTTTAGTGGGGTTTTGTCCTGTTTTTGCATAGAATAAAACTTTCCTTTGCCGCCGTTTTAAGCTTAGTCTAAAGGCAGGCGCATGGAACATTACTCAATGCTTTGTTTAGCATTGAAGATCTCTGTTTTGTCCACTTTTATCTTAAATCATTGTTCGGAATGAAGTTCAATTTTTCTTTCTCATATCTATGTTATCCGGATTTTTCATTTTTCTTAAACCATATATGTTAACATGTTTATTCACTTTTCTTGGACTCGTAATAACTTTGCATGTTCATCGGCAGAAATACAGAACATGTTTTTTTAGCTTGTTTTAACAGTATTGAGGTGGTTCGAATCTTAGAGAAGATAATATTAGAAGCGGTAACCATGAACACCGAACATATACAGTAAAATGAACATGAAAAATTAGTTATAATCATCATAAGAATGTGCCTGGTCTATGAAACAAACTGCTAAGTATGAAGTAAATTGTTGGAGACTGGAGAGAAAGTATGGTATTGAAAGGTGGTTTCGGCAAAATGAGAAGTAAAACTTTTCGAAAATGGAATTTTATTTGTTCAACATACTAATTGACCGTTTAAAACTTACAAAAAAAGGCATTTCTGCGTACTTTGAAAATATTATTTGTATAAAAATAAAATTTATAATTAAATTTAAGTGAAAAATATTGTTTTTAAAATGAATCAAACCTTATTATGAATTCAATTGGAATGCATAGCAGAATCTGTAAAGGAATCTCTGCGCATAGAAAAATATTTTTCCCTTGTTTTTGATCAAATTCATCCAAAGCTAGCGAAACACTTGACGTTTTTTTTGGCTTTAGGTATTATGTCAAGTTACCAGGAAATCCACAACGTTTCTAATTCTGTAATTCAGATTAATTCGATTTAAATTATTAGTATGTAATTTTATAAAATATTTTAACACATTTTTTTCGAATAAAAGCACTATTTGCATGATATCACAGACTATATTTTGGTCTCTCTACTAAAAATAAACATATTATTTCTTGTATATTTCAAAAAGAACAAAATAGCTTATCCGTTAAAATTTCATCCATTTAAACATTAATTGTTGATATGGCAATTATAAAGAAATGTAAATAACATTTTAATTTCAACATTTACAATTTTCATCATTTTAACTCTTAATCTTTAAAATACATATATATTAAAAATCAAAAAGTGCCACACAAGCGCACGCGCGCACATATATATATATATATATATATATATATAATCTTTAAAAAATGCCAATTCCGCTGATTAATGCAGCACGTTGCAAGCACAAAGTAAAATTATAAGTCTAAAAACCAACCAGAACCAAGATAGTGAACATGCAGAATGTTACCTACTTATTTAACAAGTTTGAAGTATAAAATGACGGCGATGACAACGATAAGAACTGTAATAATGATCCCGATGGTCCACTTGTTCCGGTTCATCCTCCTTGACATAGCTGTCAGAATTTTCTTACTCTTGCCGATGTTATCATCCACTCCATGAAGCTGCAATCAAACCAAAAACCCAACAATAAATAGATATCCGAAATGGTTTACAATCAAACATTATATAGCTTGATGCAAGAAAATCTAAGGTTCAAGTATCATATAAGCTTTCACATAACATGCTTGTGCGATAGTGTGCTGAAAGAGATTGGAGTTCATGAGATGCTATATACATCATAATCAAACAAAATAGTTACTATTCCAAAGTTGTTATATATAGCTTGAAAGAAATTGCAACTCAGATACCAGAAAAACAAGGTTAAAAGAAGCATACCATTTATGTTAGAGAATTGGAGGTCATGAACAATAAACAAAGGAGAAAACAACAGTGTATAAAAGAGATACCGTCTTATCGGCATGCAAAAGAGCCTGCCGCTGCGAATGCAAATCCTGAAGAATTGAAACACCAAGCTCTTCTGTTTCAAGCATGGTTCTTCTACTGTCCTTAATTCTGTCACCGCTCTGGTTCAACCGCTCTGTAGTCATCATTAGTCTTGATCTTTGATTAGTCGATTCCTATTACATATTCATCTATAAGCAATCAATTGTTAAATGTAAGGAAAGCAGACCATGGTCGAACCACAGCATGTTAAAAGTTAGAAGAACGAAAACATACCGAGAGCGCATCAGCCATTCCAGACTCTAACAACTGATCTCGAGCATTTGGATTTAAATTACCAGATGCAATTCTTTTAACTTCGCTTTTCAGATTGTTAAGGTCTGATTTATATTCCCTTAACTTAGCAAGAAGCATAGCCTTGACATTTGGCTGCAAACTTCTTGCTTCAAGGTCCATTTTCCGAATCTGATAAAGAAAAAGCAACATCAAGTTAAATAGCCAAGGAAAGTAAAGACCAAATAGGGGTATCCAAACATGAAATAACCAGTTACCAGATCTTCCGCATTTTCCAATCCAGCTCTTATATCTGAAACTTTTTGCTTCTTCTGCTCTGCAAACAGAAAAACAATTAATAACCTGAAACAAGAACAATTGACCCGGTGCTAAGTTTTTCTGAAAACATCTCTCATCATCTCTAACGAATTAAAAAACAAACCTTCCACATTACTCAATAAAAGGAAACACATATTATTTAGATTCATGTCCTAATTTTGTGTCTACCAAACACTTTACTGGCAAACTTCTTTATCAATTCAATGATTCAACACCCCCAACTCTTTTTCTTTAAACAGGGTACTCTGAAACTGATCATCTTGATGCAATTGTTTACAGGCCAAAAAGTTTTTCTTTCTTTTCATCTTCTAAGAATTATATATCTCAACCATCCTATGTTGTTCCAACTCTTTAATTTTCTTTTAGTACCCATGTCAGACACTTGTGTCCAGTGCAAATCCAGATACAAGTGTGGAATACATGGAAAAGCTTCAAGTTTTTAGCATATACGTGTCGGATACAAACCCATATCTGAGTCCAAGTAATATTGTAATCATACATCTACCAACTATTTCATATAACTTTCCTCTTCTGTTTCTACTTGCAAGTAATACTACAACAATTTAAAGATCCCAAGTAAAGAACAAAAGCAAACACCATGGCACATCAAAATATGATAAAGCAATGCAAGTTAATTCCAAAACTATAATTCATTCAAGGTAGTTTATTATTAACTTCAAACTAATTCCAATCCCAACATATAGTCTACTTTATACTTCAGAGTTACTTTCTCAATTCCATGTTTATCGCTTAAAATCCAGACATTTCAAATTCATCCCTGTTATATATGTAACTCAAAGTTCCGAATTCAATGCCCTAGTGAATTCCAAAAAACTAATAAAACATCAAATACTTCAAGCTGAATATAAGCACCATGGAAATCATGAGTATTAATCAAATTAGGTAAATTTTAAACACCAAAAGAGAGATAAAGAAGATCTGATCTTCTTTCCTTCATCTTAATATCTCCTAATTATTAATCAGCATAAAGCAAACAAAAAAACAGCACAAATTAAGCTGAGAATCCTTTATTCCGCTAAAATAGAAAGAAAGAATCAACAATGCCATTGCACAAACGCAATTAGGAGCAAGAAAATGAAGAAACTGTCACAATTCGTTCATATGAAAATTTTGAAATTACAACCTCCGCTGAGTGCAGAAGTAGCCGTACACTTCTTGGAAAGATTCGCCGATAGCTCGCAATATTGACGTTCATATCCTTCGAAGGCCTCACTCATCTTTTGATTTCTTTATCTAAAACAAAAATTCTCTTCAAAATCAACAAAAAAAATAAAATCAGGAAATTGAGATTCAAAATCAGATCAAAATTCGAAAAAATCCAAAAATGATGAAAAATAAAGAAAATTGAGAATGAGAGAGAGAACCTGAGATGGCAATCCTCGTAGCGTGGTGGTTTCGATTATTATTTCACTGCCTTTTAATAATAAAAAAGAGACAAACGACAGCGTTTTCTGTTTTTTATTGTTTATCGTTTTCGTCCGTGTGGCCTGCGGCGGAGATGGAGTGATGATAAACGCACCGTGGGTGATGTGATTTCCCTTGGGAGTTTCGATGTCTGTGATTGACATGTGTATAGGGTTATGCATTTCTGTACAGCCCTCGGTATTAGTAGTATTGCTCTACAAGGATGTTAGGAAGAAGTGTTTATATGCATTATGAAAGTAAATTAGGTAATTGGTTATCTTAAATTTTAGATAAAGTATCAATTTAACATATAAATCTTATTAAAGTCTATTGTCCTAAGCCACCGCCGACAACCTTTAGGCCCAAAATTACACACCGAAACAAAGAGCCCTTATGTGACTATTTTACCAATTTTGATCATAATTTTTGAATTCATTTCTTTTCAATTTTTCTCTCAATACCTTTTGATCAATATTAATTTAATATAATAATTTTGCAAATAAAGATATATATATTTTATATGTATTATCGATGATTGTCTTTAACTCTACAAACAAAATAAAAATACGATAGAACTCAACGAGTGATCTCAGTAAAAAAAGATGATATATTCATATTAAGAAACTTGGGTTCAAATCGTTTAATCTATAAGGTGTGTTTGCATTATTAAAGAGTTGAGAATATATATTGAACAAATATTACCTGTTAATCACTTTAATAATTAAGACTATAAAAAAATGTTATATTGCAATAAAAATGTTGGCTGACAAATTATATAATATGGTTGCTGATGAAATAATTAAATTAATGATTTTTTAACACTTTCAAACATCTATCTATAATGATACTCCAATAGAGATTCAATGCTTAATTGCATTCTTACTGTAAAATTGTTACTATATATGTATACCTTTTTCCTCCATGGCCTTCTTCTTAATTTCTCTGCGATTAAGAATCTTGATAGCAACCAACTGACCAGTCAATACATGTTGAGCAATTTTAACCTTTCCAAACGCACCGATTCCGATCCTTCTTCCAAGCTTGTAATTAGGTCCTCTCCACTTCCTCCCGATCCATCCATTCTTTTCTTCCTTAAATCCGAAACAAACAAACAAACAAAATCAGAACAGAGAATCAAAATCAAGCAAATTAAAGCGGCTAAAAAAAATCATGAAAAGTAGGTATAAAACCACTTGATTGGATCGGAACTGCCTCGTCTTTGCCTTTGTTTAGTGTGGAATTCGATCCGAGAAGACGAACGAGAAAAGATTCCGAACTTTAAGAATGTGTTCGAAACGGGATTTTCTAAGATTTTGTTAAAAAAGTTTTCACAATTTCAAAGTAAGGACTAAGAAACGAAGGAAAGAATCAATTTGGATGATGTGGCATTGATGCGACAAATATTTTGTTTTTTTTTTTTATAAATGATGTTTTATTCATCCAACCAAAGGACCAACTATCAAACCATCCAATACAAATCAAATTGACCCTATACAAACAGCTAGCTGCTAAACCCCATAATTAACTAGCTAATTACAAGAAAGAATGAAAAGGAAAACAAAAAACAGCAAAACACAATGACAGCTCCCATGTAGCTGCAAGGGTGGAAGATGTACCAGCAAAACAACATCCCCTCAATTTCATTTTAACTACATTCTTTACTTCCCTAACAATGTCAGCCTCAAGTCGGGGGGCAAGTCCATGCAATCTGCCATTTCGTTCCTTCCATATAAAATAAAGATAGCTACACCAAACTAACCGAATAATGGTAGGTTTTAACGTCCTACCCTTGCCCATATTCTGTACCCAGCAAAGCATTCTAGCCCAATTCCATGCCACAATTGCAACACCAATATCCTTCAACAAAGTTCTCCAAACTTGACTAGAAAATGGACAGCAACCAAAAAGATGATCCTTAGATTCTAAATTAGAACCACAAAGAACACATAACGTATCCCCTTGGAAGCCCCAACGCACCATACGATCCTTAGTTGGGAATCTATCCTGAACCACTAACCAAGCCATAAAAGAATGTCGGGGCACAACAAGCCCTCCCACACAACTTTAAACCAAGCCACTCTATCTTGCTTATGCCTAAGCTTTTCCCAGACATTCTTAGCAAGGAAATTGCTCTGTGAAATACCAACCCTTGCATAGTCATCACGAAGCTTCAAAATTTTCCTTAGAGACCAGCTATGACTAGTGTCACGGGGCCATTACCCTCTTCTCAAAAGACATGTCTGATAGGATGTGCAGCGCCACCATTTATATCCCAAGACCTCCACTTTCCTTTCCGATGTGGGATTAATGACCCCGCCTCTTCTCAGGCGTGACATTCTCCCCCACTCAACCTCGTGACGCCCTCGTCACGTGCTTTCGCTCTCGTGATGGGCCACCTTGTCACAGTTGTTCACCCTGCCTACCCCACTCATGGGCGCTCGGCGTGAAATCGGGCAGTCAAAGGGTCGCTCTGATACCACTTGTCACAGGGCCATTACCCTCTTCCCAAAAGACATGTCTGATAGGATGTGCAGCACCACCGTATTTATATACCAAGACCTCCCTTTTCTTTCCGATGTGGGATTAATGACCCCGCCTCTTCTCAGGCGTGACACTAGCCTTTAGCCAAAACTGCCATAATAGGACACCCTTCAGAATGTACTTTTCCACCGAAGCCACCAATAGTGATCCAGCCTCAACAAGTAGAAGCCAACGACATTTCATCATACAAGCTCTATTCCAGACCTGGATTTTTTAATCCCAAGTCCCCCTTCACATTTTGGATGAAAAACCACTTCCCAGCTCACTCTAGCTCCCCTTGCTGAGCCATCACAACCTTTCCATAAAAAATCATTACACAATTGCTCCACTTTCTTCACAACCTTAGAGGGCAGAATAAAGATTTGGCTCCAAAAATTCTGTAAACTAGAAATAACTGACTGTATTAGCTGCAACCTCCCTGCAAATGACAGACATTTTGAAGGCCAACTCCTAATCTTGCATACTATCTTTTCCACCAACCCCTCACAGTCCATATATGAAAGATTCTTTGCAACAAGGTGAACACCTAAATATCTGATAGGAAGAGATCCAATCCGAAACCCAGTTACCGCTATTATCTCATTCAATTCAGTTTCTCTCAAACCAACACAATGAAGCTCACTCTTTGAGGTATTCATCTGCAGACCTGATATTCAATAGAAAATTTTCATGACGTTTTTAATAGCACAAACAACCTCAACTGAGCCCTTGGTGAACACCAACAAGTCATCTGCAAAACAGATATGAGTGAGGCCTATCCTTCTACACCTTGGGTGAAAATCCATAACCCCATGTTGAGCAGCCAAATTTAGCAATCTAGATAGTACATTCATCACAAGGATAAAAATATACGGGGATAAGGGATCCCTTTATCTCACCCCCTTTGTCGCTGAAAAGAAACCAACAAGTCCACCATTTAACCAATCGAGAATTTAGGGTGAAAGATGTATGTCTGTAACCAACCCCTAAATAAAGGAGGGAATCCCATCACCCTGAACAATTGAGCAATGAAATCTCAACTTATCGAGTCAAATGCCTTTCTTAAATCAATCTTTAGTGCACAACGAGCAGACACATGCTTCCTCCCATATCCATTTTCCAATTCTTGAGCCAACAACACATTATCTGCTAGGTCCCTACCCTATATGAACGCACTTTGATTTGGCGAGATCAAACTTGGCAGCCAAACATTCATACGATTGGACAATATCTCTATAATGTACTTATATATGGTGGTGCAACAAGATATTGGTCAAAAATCAGTGGCGAACAAAGGGGCAACAACCTTTGCCACAAGTGTAAGGATTGTAGCATTAAATCCTGCAGGCAAGGAACTCTCATGGAAAAAATATTTAACAGCTCTAACCACATCCTCTCCAACAATTCCCAATGTAAGTTTGAAAAAACTAATTGGATACCCATCTGGCCCATGGGCCTTGTTTCCATTCATAGAGAAAATAACATCCTTAATCTCCTTAGAAGTTACATAAGCAACAAGGTTATCCTTCATCTCATCCGTTAATTCTACCCCAAGAATCTCTCTAAGTAGCTCATCTGAAATCAGCTTCACATTATCATCAATAGAGCCCAAGACAGCTGTGAAATGGTTAATCAGTTCACCAGAAACCTCCTCAAAAGTATATATTCTGCGTCCCTGATTATTTTCAATCACCTGAATAGTATTAAACTTCTGCCTAGTAGTAACTTGTCGAAAAAAGTAGGCAGAGTTTTGTGTTGGACTCAAATTTCTTCAACCGTTTTACTTTCCAAGTGGTGGAGAAGTCGATTTTTGGGTGTATATGGTGGAAGCTAAAGATGAGATAATGAACACAAGGATTTAGAGTGGTTCGACTTTCTAACCAAAGCCTACATCCACTACCTTAGCACACCACTAAGGATTTCCCAAATTCACTAAGAATTTCTTCCTCTTTTACAAGGCTTAGGAGGCAACCTTTACAATCCTAGACCCAATTACCAAGTCTAGCACCCAAAGCTCACAACCCAAGCTTTGGGAATCCTTACAAACAAAAGAAATAAATCAAACAAGAAATCCTCTCTACAAGGTTGATGTTTGCACTCTTTAAGCACTCACCCAAATCCTAATACACTTGAGCATACATTAACAATTAAGCTCAACAAGTGTAGTCTATGAAAGAATAAGAATTAAGCACTATGACACTTTTACAACAATAATGTTGTTGACTTGAAGATTATTAGTTGTTCCAGGTGTTTCACGGGTCCTTTTATCCTCCCAAATGAGTTCCTAGCCGTTGGTGACCGTTGGAGATGATTTAGAGCCGTTGGGGAATATTTTCCAACTAAACCTATAATTCTGCAACATAGGGTATCGATACTCAGGTTGAGATATCGATACCAGCCTAATTTGGAAATAGCCGTTGGAGCCTAAATTTGACTGAGGTATTGGTAACTGTACAAGGGTATCGGTACTCCTATCTTGGTATTGATACTGACCTAGCAGTATCGGTACCAAAAAACGGTTATAGAATATGTTTTAAATGCACATATCGGTACTGAGGGTATCAGTACTGGTACTGTCCTCTCAGTATCGATATCGAGGTTCAGGTATCGGTACCAAGGCCAGTTTTTGACTATTTTGAACTTGGAAATCATAGATTCGAGTTAAAAACGTTCAAAACCATTTTAAACATATTTTTTAAGTTGTTTGGACTTAAAATCATTTTTGCAATATTTTCAATTTAGTCCAAAACTATTTTTCAATTATTATATCAAAACAAACATCCTAACAATCTCCCCATTTTTGATATAATAAAACCAACTTGAAAAATTGTTTTTGAGATTCTCCCCCTTAGTAAAAACAAAATTTAAATAAGAGATTGATTGTTGAAAATCTTATAAGATCCCCCTTATTCATTTGAAAAATCAAATTTTCAAAACATTCTCCCCCTTTTTGTTATATCAAAAATGGTTCAAACAAAAGTTTGAAAACTTTTAAGTCCATAACAATGGAGAGTTTTAAATTTTTTGACAAAATAAGTTCTGTTTTAAAATTGGCTCCCCCTTACTCAAGTATCATTCAAATGTTAGTCCAACATATATGATAAACTAGTTAATTGAAATTAAATAAATCAAATAAACAAAATTAAATTCTACTAATTTTTACCACACTTGAACCAAATGGAGGATGTGAAGCCTTCCTTATTCAAGTGTTCTTCCTTGTGTGTATAGAGCCCCCCTTAATTCATCACATGTTGATCATGCTCCATCACACCTAAAATAAGACAATCAAGTAATTTCTGGTATCCAAATTGCTTTGGACCCATAGACATTAGTAACACATAATTTTGCCCCCTTAGGAATCTATTTTTCAATTTCATCCTTTTTATGTGAAGTACTTAGTCCTTTTGGGACCCAAATACTTCTAAAGCATTTTCCATTTACAAATCTAGGGGCGCTAGATTGTCTTTGATAAAAATTTGATTTTCCAAAATTATTTTTCTTTTCAAGCTCTTTGGAAATCAATTTTTTTTTCAAGTTCATCTACTTCATTTTTATGATTCGTTTCCATATTTTGAAGCAAATTGTGTAAGTTTAAAACTTTAAGCTGAAAATCTTTTAATTTTTCTTCAAATTCCAAATTGGTTTTCATAAGCAAATCATTTTTATTTTTCAATTTAGAAACCAACTTTTTATTCTAAGAAAATGAGGCTTTAAACTCCAAAACCAATTTGTCAAAGGCATCTTGCAACTCATCAAAAGTATAAGAATTTGAAATAGATAAGTTAAAAGCTACCTCTCCCTCTTGGAGGGCCATCATGCATAGATGAGCTACTTCATCTTCATCGGTAGGTCTTCATCACTCCATGTAGCCACACATGCTTTCTTTGATGATGATCCATTTTTGTTAAAGCGAGGGCAATTGTGTTTGGTGTGCCTTGTCATCTTACAATTTGAGCACTTGGGGGAATCCATCATCTTCTCCTTCTTTGATTCATGCTTGGATTCTTCTATGTTGCTCTTTATGAATCGAGAGAGTTCCTTGAAGAGATATGCCATCTCTTTATCTTCACTTTCCTCCTCACTTGATTCTTCTTGTTGGCTTGTGGAGGATTGTAGAGCAATGATGTTGACATCGATTCCTTGCTCTTAGATTATCTTCTAATTCTCTCATTTTAAGGGTAGATACATCATCTCATGGTTGAGAAGAGGCCCTATGGGCTATTCAAGCTTGAGCTTCTTCATGTCTTTAACTTTAATAATGGTTGTCTTCTTGCTCTCCCATGATTCGAGAAGTGAATACATGTAACCCCCTACACCGGCCTATGCGGAAGACACGGTATAGTAGATCACATTTGCCTTTTTAAAACCTTTCTTATATTGATTATAGAAAAATTTTGGACCTTTAAGGGATTTAGCCAAAATTTCAAGTTAACAAAATAAACCCAACCAAAATAAGTTATACATCCCAAATAAATGGCACATGTTACACTGGTAATAAATGGTGGATAAGAACATTACAATCTAGTAGAATCCAATGTGCTGATCCTCCAACTGTGGGGTACCAGGTGGCCTATCAACAACAATCTGAAAGGAGGAGTTTAGCAGTGAGCTATAGAGCCCAGTGTGCTCCCAAAAGTGCAACAATAAAACATTTTCAATATATCAAGTATGCATAAAAGTATCATTATGAAAAAGGGCAACCAAAGGTATACATGCAACCTATCTACCATCCAACCGTACACCAATATGCAGCTCCCCACTGAGCTACATTCGTAAGGACTTACCCTAAGCCCGATGGGCATTATGAGCCACCCTAAGGGGATACCTTAGGTCTGTAAGGATTTACTCGGGCCGAAGCCGCGACACCTACCCAATGGGATACCTTGAGCCCGTAAAGATTTACTCGGGCCGTAGCCACAACACCTACCCAATGGGATACCTTGAACTCGTAAGGGTTTACTCAGACCGTAGCCACGACACCTACCCAAGGGGATACCTTAGGCCCGTAAGGATTTACTCGGGCCGTAGCCACGACACCTACCCAAGGGGATAGCTTGGGCCTATAAGGATTTACCAACTTGATCAAGGCTGCACCTGCATACATTCCATATAATATCTCGTATGTGTCCTCATGTATCATGTCTATGTCATTAACATCATATCATGATCAACCATATTACATGTCATATTCATGTTAACCCTATTTGTATGATGTATGTTGCATGTCATGCGAAGTCATACACGATATGCATATACAAACATGTTATAATCATGGTAACAATTTTTACGCATACTTATAAAAATATTTATTCGTATTTAAAATCGTATATAGCACATAGAAGGGAACAGACCTTCAAAAGTGGCGTCTGAGTGATCTAATGACCAATAACGTCTCGCTAAATGATGTGGGAATGAGTAATAATAGGGTCTCGCAGTTGGACCGACCGGGATGAGTTGGGCTGATCTGCGACACAATATGGAGAATCTTGATAACCAACCACAAAAATATCCTCAATTAGACCTATCATAAACCATTAATAATTATCAACAATTTAACTTATTACAAATAACGATGCTTGCATTTCGAGTTCGATTTGGAGACCTTAGGGTTGAAATTTCGTAAAACAGACTTCAAAAACGGGTTCAGGACGTCGAAAAACATAAAATATGATATTTTCGAAAAAAGTTGATTTTTTGGTCAAAAGTTAATGTTGACGTCAGCAGTCAACGCTGACGTGGCAGTCAATGATGACATGGCAGTTGACTTGGCACGCCTATGTGGCATGCTGACGTGGTGGTCAGTGGCCAACGGTTGACTCGGGTCGGGTCAACTATTCAAGTTGGACCGATTTAATCTCGGGTTAATGGGTCGGGTCGGTTATGGATCGGGTTTGGGCCGAATCGGTTATTGGATCGGTTTAACAGTTTGGGTCGACTGGGTTTGGGCTATATCCTGCCTGGGCTCGAACCGGTTTGAACCACTGGACCTGGGTCGGCTCAACCTGTTCGGCCCAATAATAATAGACCAGCCCACTCTCTCGTTCTAGATTATGATCATCAGAGGCTTACTGGAAAACGCTCCGACGACCTATAATGACGTCGATTCCGACCAAAAAATAGTGCAACTCTAATGAAGGCTCTCCCGATGGCTAAACGATAATCGGTGACTAGATTTATGCTCGTCTTGAGGAGGAAAACACGATGAGACCTTGACCGTCGGCTAAAGAGGATAGACGATGGCTGAATCGACAATGATAGCTTTTAGGGTTCTACTGAACCTTCTCACTATTCCCTGCGATGAACGACAACCGGTGGATACACATGAATGTAGAGGAAATGCTCTAGAGAAGAAGGCGGTTCTCTTGGTGTCAGCGGTGAGTCTAACGACGCGACAGTGAGGGACGAAGTACGGTGGTCGGACAATATTTGAGGAGAAAGATCGAGAGATGAGGGAGAGAAAGGGCTGTAATAAAAGCTGGAATAAATATGGTATATGGGTTTGGTTGGTATATTAAATACCAAATTTCCTTGGCCAGAATTACTCAAATGATATATGCTGTAATCCCATATCAGAAATTGGGCTTAGCCCAATGGTTAACACACGACTTAGGGTGGGAAAGGTCTTGGGTTCGAGCCTCCCACCCCTAAAACCCATTTTTTAGTGTTACAATTCATCTTTCCTTAAAAAAAATTCATCCTAGAAATTTACCTGAGTAAAAAAGATGCGGATACTACTCCCTCATAGATTTTTCTGTCTTCCAAGTAGCCTCTGCAGGACTATGATTTCTCCATTGAACTTTAACCATCGGAATGCGTCAGTTTCTCAAAACTCTTTCATCTGAATCTAAAATCTGAATAGGCTCTTCCTCATATGATAAATCTGGTCTCAGGTCAACATCATGAATCTGAATAACATGCCCTGGATCTGGATGGTATTTCCTCAGCATAGACACATGGAATACATCATGAATATGACTAAGTTGGGGAGGTAACTCAAGTTGATAAGCAACTGACCCGACTCTCTTTAGGATACGGTATGACCCAATGTATCTCGGACTCAGCTTACCTTTACATCCGAATATTATGACTTTCTTCCATGGGGATACCTTCAAAAAGACTTGATCTCCTACCTCTAACTTAATATCCTTTCGCCTTCGATCTGCATAAGACTTCTGTCTATCAAAAGCCTCTTTCAGTCTGGTCCGAATCAATCTAACTGTTTCCTCCATTTCCTGAATCAACTCGGGGCCCAGAGTCTTTCTATCATATAACTCTGTCCAGCAAATCGGAGCACGACACTTACGACCATACAAGGCCTCATAAGGTGACATACGGATACTAGCCTGGTAGTTGCTATTATAAGCAAACTCAGCAAACGGTAGAAAATCTTCCCAGTTACCAGGACAATCAAGCACACAACCCTGAAGCATATCTTCCAAAATTTAAATCACCCTCTCTGATTGCCCACCAGTCTGGGGGTGGAAGAAAATGCTAAAATTAAGACGAGTACCCAAGGTCGTCGGTAATGCTGTCCAAAAATATAAAGTAAACCTCGATTCACGATCAAAAATGATAGATAGAGGCACTCCATGAATCTGACAATCTCGACAATAAACAACTTGGCCAGCTGATCCATAGAATAATCGATCTGAACTGAAATGAAGTGAGCAGACTTCGTGAGTCTATCAATAATCACCCAAATAACATCATTTTTAGAGGGTGTCCGGGTAATCATGTAACGAAATCCATGGTGATACGCTTCTATTTCCACTCGGGAATCTTAATCGGCTGCAGCAACCCAAATAAGTGTTGATGCTCTACTTTTACTTGTTGGCATGTCAGATATTTGGCTACAAAATCAGATATGTCTTTCTTCATTCCGACCCATCTATATCTCTGTTTCAAATTATGGTACATTTTATCTCCTCCGGGATGCATATCATAGGGGCTGTTATGAGCCTCACTAAGAATAGTCTGCTTAATGTTGACGTTATCAGGCACACAAAATCGACCTCTGAATCATAAAACACCATCATGGTCAAAAGTATAAATAGATGTGGATCACTGCTAATCGTACTGTATAACTAGAAGCAAAGAACTATCCTGGCGCTTCTTGGCTTTAATCTCCTCAGCTAAGGTCGGTTTAACATGTAACTCTGCTAGTAAGCTACCATCATTATAAATACTCATCATGGCGAAAAGAGATCTCAAATCAGAAATAATCTTGCAGCTTAAAGCATCGACAACTACATTGGCCTTTCTGGGGTGATACTCAATCACGCAATCATACTCTTTGAGCAGCTCTAGCTAACGACGCTGTCTGAGATTAAGATTCTTCTGGTGAAAAGGTATTTCAGGCTCTTGTGATCAGTATATATATAACACTTATCTCCATAGAGATAGTGTCTTCAAATCTTTAGAGCAAAAACTACTACTGCTAACTCCAAATCATGAGTATGATAATTGCACTCATGAGGTCTCAACTGTCGTGACGCATAGGCAATCACCCTACCATTCTGCATTAGAACGCATCCAAGACCCGAGTGTGAAGCGTCACTGAAAATTGTAAAGTCTTCCCCTGGTTCAGGCTGAGTTAAGACTGGTACTTGTGCTTTAGTCCACTCAAATGGAACGTTCTTTCGTAGCAGCTTGGGCAAAGGACAAGCAATAATAAAAAATCCCTCGACAAAGCGTAGATAGTATTTGGTTATACCCAGGAAGCTACGAATCTCAGAGACATTCTTCGGTTGCTTCCAGTTTACAATAACCTCGATCTTACTAGGGTCAACCTGAATACCCTGAGTTGATATCACATGTCCCAAAAATGTTACCTGAGATAGCCAAAATTTACATTTACTCAGCTTAGCATCTAACCGGTGTTCCCTGAGAGTTTGCAGCACAATCCTCAAATGCTCTGCATGCTCAGCCTCAGATCGAGAGTACACCAGAATGTTATCAATGAATACCACCACAAACTGGTCAATAAATGGTCGAAACACCCGATTCATCAGGTCCATAAAAGCTGCATGGGCATTAGCTAGCCCAAATGGCATCACTAAGAACTCATAGTGCGTGCAAACAACAGTCTTCGCAACATCTATCCCTTTCACCTTCAGCTGGTAATACCCAGAGCGAAGATCAATCTTGGAGAAAATCGAAGCTCCTTGAACTGATCAAACAAATCATCGATTCTGGGCAGAGGATACTTATTCTTGACAGTGATCTAATTAAGCTTCTGGTAATCTATGCATAATCTGAGGGAACCATCATTCTTTTTGACGAAAAGGACTAGAGCTCCCCGGGGTGAGGAACTGGGTTGAATAAACCCTCGATCAAGAAGCTCTTGTAACTGGATCTTCAGCTCCTTATATTCTTTTGGAGCCATACGATACGGGCCATAGAAATCGGTGCTGAACCGTATAAGTCTCTATCTCAAACTCAACATCTCTTTTAGGAGGTAAATCGGGTAACTCTTCAGGAAATACCTCAGATAACTCCTTCACTACCGGAGTTTCTTCAATCTTAGCCAAAGAGCCCTTGGTGTTCAAGATATTAGCAAGAAATGCCTGATATCTTTTTTGAACCATCTTATCGGCAGTCAAGTATGATACCACATTGGAAAGATAACCCCATTTTTCACCCACTAGAGTAACCATCCGATCATCCGGTGTTTTCAAAGTTGCCATCTTGGACTTACAATCCAGTGTGACTTGGTGATCGGTTAACCAATCTATACCAAGAATTAAGTCAAATTATTCTAGAGACAATTCCATAAGATCGGCCAGAAATATCTCTCCCTGAACCTCTAACGAACAACTACGGAATATCTTGTTCACAACCACTAGTTGTCCAATCGGACTCATGACTGTAACTGAATTCTCTGTGATATCAGCCGAAATCTGAATGTCTCGGGTTACGGGTCTCGACACATATGAATGCGTAGAGCCATTATCAAGTAATGCAAAGTATGGAACAAAATAAATGGTAAAGGTACATGTAATCACATATGGCTCATCTCTGTTCTCCCGACGTCTAGTAGCATAAATCAGGGGAGGCTGTCTGGCATCAGTCATATAAGGTCATCCACTCTAAAAAGATCTACCTCTGCTATCAGATCTAGCAACAGACCCCGAAAGTCTACCCTGTGATCGACCTCTGGCTGGAGTGTGACCAGATACCTGTGAACGAGCCAGAGTCTAAAATCAGGTAGGAGTCTGAGTCGACATCGGCTTAGTGGGAGGAGGGCGTGGACAATCTCTCTTGAAATAATCTAGAGACCCACAACAAAAACACGCTCATATCAGCTTCCTGCACTCTCCTCTATGTCAGAGCCCACAATGAGTACAATGAGGAATAAAAGAAAACCCAAATGAACTGTCTCTAGTAGTTGCTGAAATGGTGGGCGATATTTGTCTCGATCTATCATTTCCCTTATGAGAATGTGCATGTCGGGCCCTCTTGCTCGGATGTGACGACCCAGAACCAGATGACCTACCAGGTCGGTCCCGTCCTCGGTCTCTTCTGCGGTCCTGACTCTGTTCTCTACTATTCTGACCAACCTCAAGCAACTCGAGCTCCTCAGCAGTCTTGGCCTGATTCATTAGGGCTTCAAAATATTTATTATGATGTGTAGCAATACTCTGATGTATTTCATAATTAAGTCCCGTCAGGAACTTACGGCAACGGTCATTCTCACTAGATACTAGACATGTACTATATTTTAATAGTCCCAAAAATTCCATCTCATATTCTGCCACAAACATAGATCCTTGTTCTAAGTCCTGAAATGCCTTACGCCTCTCATTCAGGTAGTGTTCTCCCAAGAAACGGCTCCTGAATCTCTCATTGAAGAAATCCCACGTCAATCTGTCTGGAGGCGCACTGCTAACAATCGACTCCCACCAGGTGTGGGCATTACTATTTAGCATCGATACAGCTCCCAGATATATCTTAGCTGGATCTAATCCCAACTGATCCATCCACCTATCAGTGTCATATAACCAGTCTTCAGCTACAGTAGGTGGCCCACTGAGAGATCCAGAAAATGTACCGACTCTATGAGATATCAAAGTATAGGTGAGGAAAACTTCCGGTAACATGCCCGATGCTCGAATAGCTCATCGGATCAGCTCTAAAAATTGCCTACTAAGGGCATCATCAATAATCCCGGTCATAACATCATGTTTGGTGTCAGTAGATCCCCTAACGGGTGTAGTCATATCAACTCCAATAGTTGGTAGTAGATCAGATGAAACAACAGGACCACTATAACTGGAAGGCCATACAGGAACAGAAAGACCAGCAAGAGCAGGTGGATCAGTCGTAGTGGGTGGATCTACAGGAATATGTGGATCTACCGTAGGCTCATCAATAGGGTCTGCGAATCTAATTGGACGACGCCGTCTATGGACCGGTCGACTACTTCTTCTGGTACTCATATCGAATGATCTAAAGATAATGATCAACAAATAGAAGAGTATGAAATCAATTTCGACACTAGAGAATCGAGCATAGTAAAACATATATATATATATATATAACTCGGTGACATGGCCTCATATATAACTTTATGTTTAAAACCTTTCAAATTGATGTTTGAATATAGGACCCTTTCACAGTCCGAGGTTATAAAACCAAAAGCTCTGATACCACTAAATATAACCCCTACACCGGCCTATGTGGAAGACACGGCATAATAGATAACATTTACCTTTTTAAAACCTTTCTTATATCGATTATAGAAATTTTTTGGACCTTTAAAGAATTTAGCCAAAATTTCAAGTTTAATAAAAATGACCATGAGTGAAAATGGATAATAGTAATCATCAAAATAGAAATAGTGAAGTATCGCCAAGCATAAAAGTTAACAAAATAAACCCAACCAAAATAAGTTATACATCCCAAATAAATCGCACATGTCACCCTGGTAATAAATGGTGGATAAGAACATTACAATCTAGTAGAATCCAATGTGCCGATCCTCCAAGTGTCAGGTACCAGGTGGCCTATCAACAACAATCTGAAAGGAGGAGTTTAGCAGTGAGCTATAGAGCACAGTGTGCTCCCAAAAGTGTAACAATAAAAACATTTTCAATATATCAAGTATGCATAAAAGTATCATCATGAAAAAGGGTAACCAAAGGTATACATGCAACCTATCTACCCTCCAACCATACACCAATATGCAGCTCCCCACTGAGCTACATCCATAAGGACTTACCCTAAGCCCGATGGACATTAGGAGCCACCCTAAGGGGATTCCTTAGGTCCGTAAGGATTTACTCGGGCCGAAGATGCGACACCTACCCAAGGGGATACCTTGAGTCCGTAAGGATTTACTCGGGCCATAGCCACGACACCTACCCAAGGGGATACCTTAAGCCTGTAAGGATTTTCCGGCTTGATCAAGGCTGCACCTGCATACATATAATATCCCATATATGTCCCCATGCATCATGTTCATGTCATTAACACCATATCATGATCAACCATATTACATGTCATATTCATGTTAACCCTATTTGTATGATGCATGTTGCATGTCATGCGAAGTCATACACGATATGCATATACAAACATGTTATAATCATGGTAACCATTTTTACGCATACTTATAAAAATATTTATTTCGTATTTAAAATCGTATATAACACATAGAAGGGAACACACCTCAAAAAGTGGAGCCTGAGTGATCCAATGACCACCAATGTCTCGCTCAACAGTGTGGGAACGAGTAATAATAGGGTTTCGTGACTGGACTGACTGTGATGAGCTGGGCTGATCTGCGGCACAATCAGGAGAATCTCGATAACCAACCATAAAATATCCTTAATTAGACCTCTCATAAACCATTAATAATTATCAATAATTTAACTTATTGCAAATAACGATGCTTGCGTTTCGAGTTCGATTTGGAGGCCTTAGGGTTGAAATTTTGTAAAACGGGTTCATGACGTCGAAAAACATAAAATATGACCGTTTCAAAAAAGTTGACTTTTTTGTCAAAAGTCAACGCTGACGTGGAATGCTAACGCTAGCAGTCAACGCTGATGTGGTAGTCAACGATGACATGGCAGCTGACTTGGCATGCCTACGTGGTGGTCAACGGTTGACTCAGGTCGGGTAAACTATTCGGGTTGGATCGATTTAATCTCGAGTTAACGGGTCGGGTCGGTTATGGATCGGGTTTGGGATGAATTGGTTATTGGATCGATTTAACGGTTTGGGCCGAATGGGTTTAGGCAATATCCTGCATGGGCTCGAACCAGTTTGAACCACTAGACCTGGATCAGCTCAACCTGTTCGGCCCAGTAATAACAGACCGACCCACACTTTCGTTCTAGATTCTGTTCACCGGAAGCTTACCGGAAAACGCTCCGACGACCTATAATGATGACGATTCTAACCAAAAATAGCGCAACTCCGATGAAGGCTCTCCCGGCGGCTAAACGATAATCGGTTCTCTGACAACCTATAACGAACGACAACTGGTGGATACGCGTGGATGGAGGGGAAACGCTCTAGAGAAGAATGCGATTCTCATGGTGTCGGCGGCGAGTCTTACGGCGCGACAGTGAGGGGCGAAGCACGGTGGTCGGACGATATTTAGGGAGAAAGATCGAGAGATGAGAGAGAATGAGCTGTAATAAAAGCTGGAATGAATGTGGTATATTGGTTTAGTTGGTATATTAAATACCAGATTTCTTTAGCCAGAATTACTCAAATGATATATGTTGTAATCATATATCAGAAATGGGGCTTAGCCCAATGGTTAACATGCGGCTTAGGGTGGGAAAGGTCTTGGGTTTGAGCCTCCCAACCCCCAAAACCCTTTTTTTAGTGTTACAATAAATCAACTTATGAACGAGCTTTTCTTTCGAAATCTCTTCTCTAAGACTTTTGAGTTGATTGACAATTGTAAAAAATCGGTCAAACATGTTCTTGATATCTTCATATGGGTTCATCTTAAAGTTTTCTTATTCGAGGTTGAGTAGACCAATCTTTGTCTCATTCACCTCATTTGTCCCTTCATGGATTGCCTCAAGTTTGTCCCATAAATCCTTGGCACTCTCACAAGAAGAAATTTTTGCATATTCATCCAGGCCCAAAGCACAAAATAGAATGTGCATGGCCTTGCAATTTAGCTCCATCTTCTTGCGATCTTTCGCGCTCCATTCCGTTTTATTTCGTGGTAGCACATATGGTCCATCTTCAACTATATCCCAAAGATGATAGTTTTTGCCTCTCATGAAGAACATCATCCTATGCTTCCAAAAAGCATAGTTTTCATCGTTGAAGAAGAGATGCCAATTAATGGATAGTGCCATGGTCACCGGTTGATTGTTTGTTGTATTGAGCTTCCCGGATTACCTCAATAGTATGTTAATCTCTCTCGATTGAGCCTCGCTCTGATACCAATTGTTGGACTCAAATTCCTTCAACCGTTTTACTTGCCAAGTGATGGAGAAGTCGATTTTTGGGTGTATGTGGTAGAAGCTAAAGATGAGACAATGAACACAAAGATTTAGAGTGGTTCAGCTTTATAACCAAAGCCTACATCCACTACCTTAGCACACCACTAAGGATTTCCCAAATTCACTAAGAATTTCTTCCTCTTTTACAAGGCTTAGGAGGCAACCTTTACAATCCTAAACTCAATTACCAAGTCTAGCATCCAAAGCTCACAACTCAAGCTTTGAGAATCCTTACAAATAAAAAAAAATAAAGCAAACAATAAATCCTCTCTACAAGGTTGATATTTGCTCTCTTTAAACACTCACCAAAATCCTAATACACTTGAGCATACATTAACAATTAAGCTCAACAAGTGTAGTCTATGAAAGAATAAAAATTAAACACTAAGATACTTTTACAATCATAATGTTGTTGACTTGAAGATCATTAGTTGTTCCAGGTGCTTAAGAGGTCTTTTTATCCTCTCAAATAAGTTCCTAGCCGTTGGTGACCGTTGGGATGATTTGGAGCCGTTGGAGAATATTTTCTAACCAAACCTGCAATTCTGCAGCATAGGGTATCGATACTCGGGTTGAGGTATCGATACTGGCCTAATTTGGAAATAGCCGTTGGAGCCCAAATTTGACTAGGATATCAGTACTAGTACAGGGGTATCGGTACTCCTATCTTGGTATCGATACTGACCTAGCATTATCGGTACCCAAAAATAGTTCTGAAATCTATTTTAAATGCGCGTATCGGTACCGGTACGGTCCTCTCGGTATCAATACCGGGGTTCAGGTATCGGTACCAAGGGCCAGTTTTGACTATTTTGAACTTAGAAATCATAAATTCGAGTAAAAAATGTTTCAAAACCATTTTAAACATATTTCTCAAGTTGTTTGGACTTAAAATCATTTTTGCAATATTTTCAATTTAGTCCAAAACTAGTTTTCAATTATTATATCAAAACAAATATCCTAACATTTTGATCACCTCTTTTACAGACTGCACTCTAGACTTTTGCCTCAAAAACTTTTCCTCAGCTCTATACAAGATATGTAGCTGCTGATATATATCTTTTTCCTTGGCTATATTTTCTGCAGATGGCCCTAGTAACACTTGCTTTTGGGCAACCTCCAGTTGCATTTGGCCCTCAATAATCCTGCCATGGATATCACTAAAGTTAGCCTTGTTTAACAACTTCAAAGGCTCCTTTAGGCGCTTCAACTTTACAAAGAGCTGCTGCAGGGGGTTCCCTTGTACTGGCAGCGACCAAGAATCAGTAACTACTCAAAAATAATCAGGGTGGTCAACCCAGAAATGAAAAAACTTGAACGGCCTGGGAGGCATTCTTAATTGATCCTTAACTATAACATAACTAGGAGAGTGGTCAAAACAATCAAGGGTAGAAATTCAACTCTTGCCACAGGGAATTGCTGCATCAAAAACCCTATCAAGCTTGCGTGACAATGGAGCTTCTTCCCGCCTATTACACCAAGTGAAAACAGTTCCAATATAAGGATGATCCAGGACATCTATTGCCTCCTGGATAAAAAAAATCTTGGATAGCTCCAGTAATTCCTTGTCTTCCATTAAAATCAGAACTTTCCTGCGGGCTTCGAATAATGTTGAAATCCCCTGCTATAATCCAAGGCAAATCCCCCACTATATTCTTTATAGAAATCAAGCTATCCCACAATCGTCGTCTTTCATCCCTTAGATTACAGGCATACACCATAGAGAAATGAAAATGCACATCACCATTATCCATGAAGCAAGTGATCTGTTGGTCAGACTTACAGATCTCCACAACCTGCCAGCACCCTCTGTACAGCAACCAAATTCCCCCATTAGGAGCTGTACAATAATTATCAAGAACCCTTCAATCCTTAAAATGCTTACTAATGATGCCAGCAGCATTAATCTCCCTTACCTTAGTTTCAAGCAAACAGAAAACATCAATATTTAACCTCTTAACTAGCATACCAACTCTCTTTAACTTCAAGGGGTCATTACAACCCCGTATATTCCATGTTAAAATTGTCATTAACAAGGAGAAGAGGTACCACCTTTTTTCCCAACCTTACCCTTCTTTCCACCCTTAGGTTTTAATTGATTCATCAACTCAACTACACCCTCAGCAGCCACCCTACCTTTCCTAGGAGAAATTTTAGCCTCCAAATTCTCAACCAACACATTAAACTTATTCATATAGGCCAACACTGTCTCAACATTATTTGCCACACTCAATAAACCATCAACCAACACTGTCCCAGCACCATTCCCTTCTTCAATATTTCCCAGATTATCAAGATCCTGGGAAACAATACCCTCTTGCTCAAATATTCCCATGTCCTGCACATTAGCCCCAACAGAACAGTTGCTCACAATTAAACCATTCTTAACATTAGCACCATTCACTTCTTCCACATCCAACGAAACATTTCTTAGATCCTCCGTAACAGCATGATCTAAAGGACTACTCACTATTAAACTATCGTCAACAGTAACTGCTTTCTGACCAGTGCAGATTTTATAACATTTTTTCGGTTTGATGCCCAAAAATTTTACAGTGAGTACATTTTGGAGGACCCCAAACCAGCTCAACACCCACATCAACGCAATTCCCTTCACCAAGATCCACAGTAACAGGTCTTGGAACATCAGATGTTGCATCCATATCCACACAAATTTTGGCAAACTCTAATTGCTTCTTCATTGATGTAGAACGATCCGTATATAAGGGTTTTCCCAAAGCACTTGCAATATATCCCAGCCCCGTTAGAGAAAATAACTCAAGAGGAACATGCCACAATTTAAACCACACCAGAGCAGACTTCAAACTCAACACCTCAGGCAGCATTCCAGGTGTCCATTTCCGCAAAATTATCGCCTTCTGGTTAATGTGCCACGGGCCAGATTCTAAGACCCAATCCCTAACCCTTTGCGAGGGAAAATTCATTAGATAAACACTAGGGCCTAGAAACTTTATATCAATCAAACCTTCTCTACCCCATAATTTGTCCGCTACCCTCTGAAAAACACCCAGGTTCGGAGATTTACCCAGGAAATTACCCAATAAAGCGTTATCGCATTGCCTAGCCCCATCAAGCATAACATTCTGAGGCGGCTGGACTATCAATTTGCCTCCAGCCGTGGCAGGAGAAAAATAATTCAAAGCTTGATTTAAAAGGTTCCAATCCGTACCTGACCCAGAAGTGTCTTTCACAGCATCAAACCCCAACACCAGAACCCCCTTCAACGGTGTTCTTTAGCAGCGGAAAGGTCTCCAAATCAAAATCCCCAGGACTCTGAGATTTCGATTCGCCACCAATAACAGAATTCACCGTGAAACAAGTGTAGAAAATCAAAAAAGAAACCTAGAGAACAATCAATAGAACAGATCCAAGCAAGAAACGCAAAGAAAATCAAAGGAAAATGAAGAACTCTACAGGCGCATTTTAGACAAGCTAACGTGCGCGTGGAGACAAATATTTTGTTTCGTTTTCAATTGATTGATACATAAATTTTAAAGTAATGGAAATACATATGTTCCAATGCTATGTGCTTTTAATGATACTTTTTGTTTTGTTCTTTTTATAATTTTTAAATAAATGACTAAATATCATAATTTCAAGGATTTAAAATCCTGTTTAATAAGATTTAGGTATAAATTTTAATCAATTGTATAAGAAAAAGTTTTTTTTGAATCAACGCTAGATTTTATTAAAATAATGAGGAAAAAATACATAGATAAGTATACTTTAAAATATAAAAAATAAACGTAAAAAAATAAAAAATATGCAAACATAAATAGCAAATTTAAATCTTCTCATAAAATCTTCATCAGTGTTCTTTTTAATCAATGCTTATTATTAATAGAGTTTTATATAATTTAATTTTTACATTTTTTTTCTTTTACTCGCATCACGACATACCAAATCTCCTTACATGCACATATATTTTCTTAATTTTCCTTCGACAAAACAAAGTTATTTTAATTTGTATTAGACAACAAAACATGAGTAAAATTTTAATCACGGGTTGTGTAAAATAAACAAACCTTCATATTTATACTATAAAATTAAAATATTTAAATTTCTAACACTAAAAACTAACCCTTAAACTCTAAACCATATACTTTAAATTCTAAACCTTAAAACCTATACTAAAAAACTTTAAACTCTAAATTAAACTCCTGCAACTAAAAAACTTGTGTAAACTTTACAGCATGTGTAACAAAGTTTTTTTTCCCATAAAACATCTACACCAAAACGACATTATTTTAAGCACCAAAACAGCCGCAATAGAACGATGTTGATTTGTTCAGGATACACATCAACACTAACACCCATGTCATCACGTGCTGATGAGTTAAAAGCCCAATGATATAATCGAAACGTAAACCAAAATTTAGTCATATAACTGAAGTGTATGAAAGTTTAATAGTATATAACTGAAGTATATGAAAGTTCAATAGTATAAACAATATAATGCCTAAAATTTAGTGATATATTATATCATTTACTCTAATAATAAAATGCATTTTTATAGTTCCTTTATTAGCATGAAGTATTTCTTTTTCATAGAAACAAGATAGATGGGAAAGGGGCAGGTTCTCCGAAATCAAATTTGAGACATAAATCAACCAAAATTAAACTAATATCCATTACTGGTACACTTTAAATTGTTCACTAAAAAATACTAATGTTTAAATAAAATTAAACTAAGCAGTCCTTTGAGTGGAACCGACTTAAATAATAAGATCTATTAGTCCTGGTGTATGGGGCAAGTCTGTTGAGGCCGAGTCTATGTATGACAAACGAGTCTATAAGGAAGTTTTCTGCCTGGTTTTGCTTTCGATTGCGTCCAAAATTAAAGAATTTACAGCATCGTGCGGTTGCTTTAAATTTTAAACAAGTTGTTAACCATAATGTAACACAGTTTAGTTCGATTAAGGAGGCGACGGAGGGAGGGGAATGAATCGACTGGATGAACAACATCACAATTCACACGTACTAATAATCTGGAATGGAAGCAAATGTGTATCCTTCAGCACCCCTCCAAGAATAATAAGCTATCCGAGTCTCGTAAAAACCTGCAGCATACATATTACGATAAAAGAGAAACAGTGTCAGTTGAGCTCTTTCAAAGTTCGAACAATAGATAAAGATAACATTGAAGCAGTTTGCTAAAGAGGCTAGCAAAGAGACATCGGAAAGAAGGTCTATCAGTTATTCAATAAAAACTTCGCCTGCAATGCCAATCCCACGGTTGTAATCTTCATGCACTATTCGATGTGTAATGCCTATTGTATGAATGTTTGTTTCGATCGTAATGAAATAAGTACGTTTGATTAAATGCATATCGAGTTTTCCTATTATCACTTCCCGAATTAATGGTCGTAATGAAATCATCTATAACTGCAAGGATCAATACTTATGCTTTAGCAATTTCGTAACTCTTATGCTTTCGCATACATGAAACAATTAAAACAAGGATTTCAGAACAAGCTCTATGCTACAGCATTCAACTATGATCCAATGACGATAAACAGCTTCCCTGTCCGAGAACCCGGACTAATTCCACCATTATGTGACAAAATATCATTAACCATCTGGTACTACAGAAACAAGTTAACCATAACTATAAAAAATGCATTAAATTGTTGAACGAAATCCCCCTTTCAACCATTAGACAAATTGTCTACACCATCCAGTTAAAAATACTTTTTGTTGAATCAGCTATTTAATTGGAAAGAAAAAATTCCGAGTAAGAGGTGTACCTGGAAGGAAAGTAAGAATGCCGAGGACTAAGAGGCCATACGCCTGCGATTGCTCTCCTCCCATATGCCCAGTGAAGATGAAAAACGAAAGAAAAAGAAGCAAACACCCTAGACAAAGCAGAAAAAATGCAAGGGCAATGGACTTCCATGGGACTCTATCGAAGGCTTTCGGTGCATAATCAAACCTCGGGTCGTAACGCCTTCCACTAGCATAATCATCGTCTTCATCAACAGCTAAAGGACTGTAACGAACATGACGCCTAGATGACATAATAGTTAAACACTCAACTATCTCTTAGGATCCTTTGCAGATAAACCGGATTCGTCTAAACACACATAAAAAAAAAATTGCTCATTCAGATATCAAATAAAGAAGTTACAAAATAATCAAAGAAATAAACATAAATAATATTCACTAATAAATGCAACAACGAACAAGAAACTATACCATTGCTTAGAAAGCACACAACCAGATCATCACTTAACATCTAAATCCAAAGAACCAAGCTTAATAAACATAAAATTTAGCAGCTGATACTAATTAATTCAATAAAAATAGAATAATTAAAATCAAACCTGCAGTTTTTCTCTATAGATGACTTAGCAGACAAAATAAAATCAATAAACAACCAAAATTTCTCTTTTTTCAGTTTTTCCAGCATCAACAAACCTATCTTTGAGCTATATATTAAATTGGGTAACCACTAAATACAATGAAACATAGAAATTTAAATGACCCAAAATCTAGATCCCCATATAATTCAATTCTAAGAAACCCAGTTGCAAACAGATATTATCGTTTCTAAGATTGATAATGGAAGGAAAATATAGAAAAATTAACGATACAAAAGAGAGAAAAAGGAACTTACAAAGGAGAAGAGATGAAATTTGATCGCAAATCTGTACAGCGAATGAGTAAAGAATCTAACTTGTTGAAACTTCAAAGCAAATATTCAAGATCGGAAGCGCGATTTTGGGACTTTCCTTTGTTTAACATGATATGACGTAAATACCCTTCTACGTTCTTTTAGATTCGAAAAAGCTCCTTGACAAACATCACAAGGGTGTGTGTCGTTCTCTAATCCCTTTTTACAAATATTTTGAAGTCAACCCCTCTGCTTTTAATTCATCAAAAATTAATCCCCATTTTACGAAAATTGAGAAGTTAATCCAGTTATATTAAAGGGGATATATTTTTTTAGTTCAATGACTTAATTGATTTTTTTTATTTTATTGACTAAACTGAAGTAATTTTGATTAATTTGATCATTTCCATTGACCAAACATAAATAATATTTCAAGTTAATTCAAATATCCAACCAAAATCTAAAGCAACATATTAATAAACGAGTTATATTTTGATACACAAATTTTGTAAAAAATATTATACATTTCTTTAAGATATAAATTCTAAATTACTAAATCTAAAACCCTAAAATCTAAGCTTTGAACCCTGTAACCTAAACCTTAAATCTAATAAGTTTATGTAAAAAAATTATAACTCTTCATAATAAACTATACAATTTAAATTCTAAATCTCTAACCCTAAAACCTTAAATTTTAACACTAAATCTTAAAATATAAACATTCGAATCTAAATTAAATTCATAAACTCTAAGTTTAGCACATTTTAATTTACGCAACTTATGCATAAAAAAAATTTCTCATCGTCAAACTGAAAAAAAAACTATAGGAATGTGTTAATTAACATGCTGAGGGCCCAGATTAGTCATTAGCTTGCAAAATTTGGAGGCCTGATTATTTTATCGTTACTCGAAATTGTATTAATAAATAAAAGTACTAAAGTTATTTAGGCCCCGTTTTTTGTTGATGTCCGAGTCCCCAACACTTGTTTATCGATTATTTTCTTATCAAACGATCATCGATTTAATCCTCAACGAGTGTTTGTCCACTATTTTAAGCTCAAAACAAGCGTTTGATGGTTGTTAAAAAATTTCAGCTTTGGCCAATAGTTGTTTGCCACAGCAACCCCAAAAGAAGCCTTAATCACGTAGACAACCAATATTTTTTAAAAAATTTAATACATAAAATATGAGCGCCATTTTATTATTTCCCGAACATGAATTATTTAATTTCTCATTATTCCTTTTTTTCAAAAAAAGAAAATAAACAACTAGTTGATCTAGTGAGATGAGACGTTAGATTTTTAAGTAATATTAAATATTCAAATTTTGATGTTATGAATAAAGACAATTGAATTGAGAGGGTCATCTCTAGAATAGGTATCTGCAAAACTTGAGCTGAACTAGTCGACCAATAAACTAAAAATCAGTGGTTAAACAAAAAAAATGACATCAAAATTAAAATAGTATGTTGCATTAACCTTCCTTGAAAAATAAAATAATGGAATCAAGCAAAACCATAAGTTTATTGCTACTTTAAGGAAATCCTCTTTTCTCTTAAGAAATCTTAATAAAATTGAAGGGTTGAGACATTGAATTTGAAGAAGAAAATGTTTTTTAAATAGTTAAAAACTTTGGTATAATTGAACCTTTTCCCCCCTTTTTCTGTGTTTTAGGTAGTGGAAGGCACCCCCTACCTGGTCAAGTTGTTTGATGTTATTCGTTCATATTATTTTTATTTATGTTATTTTAAAAAATATATTATATTTATGTTAATTAAACTTGAAAAGTGAAGGATAAAATGAAAAACAATTTTAAAAAATAAAACATCTTTTATTTTTAGTGTCTAAACATAACTAAGTTTTTTATAATAGTATCGGTCTATACTTTTAAACCTTTTAACAAAATATATATCTTGCATGCATAACTTAAATCTCATAATTGTTTTTTTTTTTTTGGATTTTTCAAGGTTTTAAGATGTTGGTTCCATATAAATTCACCTATAAAGCTTTTTTTTTTCATTGAATTGATCAAGTGATTATGTCTGCTGCTAATTGCAAGGTTTTCAATCTCTTTTGCAGTGAATTCGGCTTGTGGCGAAAAGGGCTGGCATATCTATTGTGAACAATATTTGCTCTTAACCAGGGTTCTGCAATTAAACAGTCTTGATGGGGAGTTGTGTATCAGCTCCTGGAAAAAGAATCAGGACTGTGAGGAGATCCCGTCGAAGGATCCGAAAATGCCATGGGAAGGGTTCCGGTTCTATGACAGATGGAACCAAGAAAAGGAATAGTGATTCCCGTGTAACGGATATATCTGTTAGCGGATATGCACATATGGATTTTGAGAACGGTACAACCACTACTCGTAGAAAATACGAGGTTTCGAGTTCTGCATTTCATCTCACTCAGTTGCAGTGGCATCTGAGTCAAATTGATGCAAATGGTAGATCATTTACTTTCATCGATATTAACAGTTTTTGCAGACACATTTTGCTAAATTATATAGAAGGTTGCTGAAAGCTTATGAAGAAAGAGCGTGAAATGCCATTTTTCCCGAAATTAGAGGGACTGCTTATTTGGTTGAATAGGAAATGAGTGTAAATTATAGTATAACATAAGCATTGTTGTAATCAAGCCGGAGTAAACCAGTGCTCTTATATACCAGAAATGAAAATCGAAGTTGACCAAGTTTCTTTTCTGCAGGAGCTTGCCAAGAGGATGCTTGGTTTTGATTCAGTTAGTATTCTTGAATCTGATTCGGTTGATGATTTCATCAGCATTCAAGGAGGTAACGGATGATTCAACCTTTACTTGATCGTAACTTAAAGCTCTGTTATAGAACTAAATACATCACAAACATATGATTGCTAATTTTCTCGGTGTATTACATCATAGAGTTTGCGTTGTCTAGCGTACTACATTATGGACTGTTTAGCTGTTGTGTGCGCTATTCTATGCATGCAATTTTGAATAGACAACGGGAAGATTAATCATCTGTGACCGTCTTATACATGTAATTTGTCTGGAATTTTCTTTTACAGATGGTTTTCCGTTGGGTAATGCCATTGGTAATATGTCAAGTGGTCAGCTGCTTCAGTATGACGGAAAGGCGGATGAAATTTGTAATAGAAAGAAGAAACCATTAGATCATCGTTATGGAAGCTTTAAAGGTCCGAAAGAGGATAGGCGTAATTCCGAAGAGAAAAACTTAAGATCAGGATTATCGAGAATGGTTCCTTCTGTGAGTTTCAACGAGAAGATTTTAACATCGGGTACAGCTCCACAATCCCAAAGAAAGAAATCAGCAGTTTTAAGGCTTTCTTTTAAGAGGAGATCATGTGATGCAGAAGAAAAACTCGAAGACTGTAAGTGATCCTAGTCGAGTTTATTTCGTACTTTTTTTAGTTCAATGACTACTCCTAGAGTAGAAATTTTACGTATAATATCAACTTCATCGATGTAGCAAGGATGAAAAGGCGAGTCGAGGAAGTTGGTCCGAGATTCCGCCCTCAGTTTTTAAACTTCGAGGAGAGACCTATTTCAAGTATGCTAGTGATTCTCACCCTTGGCTTAGCTTATGTGTTTGTAGCTTTCCATTGAAGTTCATGATTGTTGATTTACTTTATGTACAGAGATAAACGGAAGTGTCCAGCACCGCATTACTCCTCATATACTCCAATAGGCGTTGACTTATTTATCTGCCCGAGAAAGATAAATCATAAACATATTGAGCTTCCTAATGTAAAAGCAAATGGGAAAATCCCCCCTCTTCTTATTGTTAATATTCAGGTATATTACCCTGCAGTTTAATCACTAAGAAAAATGCTTCCCGGCAATTTCTTTCAAGTGATTCGTACCGTCTCATGCTTTCTCTTGCAGTTGCCTACTTATCCTGCTGCAATGTTCCTCGGCGACGGTGATGGTGAAGGAATGAGTCTCGTACTTTATTTCAAAGTTTCCGAGAATCTTGACGGACTCGTAAATGCTTATAATGAAAAGCCGGTTCTCTCACGCCCTCAGCACAATTTTTATAAGGTATAGTACAAGTTTATGCTTTGCTCGTTGGCTTTGTCAGTGTTTAGTTGAGCCAATAGATTACAAACATAACCGGACAGCACAATCATTAACTAAAATCTGTCTTATGATGTTACTTAAGACGCACCAACCTTGTAGTTAAGGCATAACTTAATTCACTAATTTGTCCGGACTTTTCGAGAAAGGGGCTCGAGTCTTTTCGAGATCGATTGAAAAACGGAGTTCTTGATCTGGCTTTAACCATCCAGGTAACACACACTCTGACTGCATATGTAATCTGTGATCTTTGTTAAATGGACTGGTTAATGATTGAACAAGGGCTATGCAGGCCGGTTCGGTCTCTCATTTCAAAAAACCTACCGACTTAACCTACTTAAACTGATAACTATAACTAACTTAGATCGAATCTGATCTAAACGACCCAATTTGACTGACTAATGTCATTTCGGCCAGACAAGTTCATTATAACCGACTTTTGCACGGCCCTTCCATGGACTGATCATCATTAAATTACAGTAAACTTCCTTCAGACTTGTCGATGTGTAGCTTTGGATTAATGATCTTTGCCTTTGATTGACAGGCACAAAAACAAGAGGAACTTCCGGAGCAAGCATTGTGCTGTTTGAGACTATACAAGATTGACTTCTCTGATCACGGGCAAATACCGACACTCCGGACGGTTCTGGATAATGAGGTTGTCGTTGTCAAGGTGCAGGATACCGAATTTAGAAACTCTTGTATCAATTTTAGTTTGTTGAAGCTTAGTCATTATAATACCAGCTTTAATGCAAATATATTTAATGGAATGCTTGATTTCTCGTTACAGTACCAATTATATAGGCTGATACATACTGATTTTAAAAAAATAAAATGAAACAATATTAGCATTGTTATTGTTTCATATCGACTTTTGCTGATCGATAATGATAGGTATCAACTCGTACAAATCCGAGAATGTTTGTCAAGTGGTTTGTTAAGGAGTTTGATGTCTTGTAAGCTAAATCTTTACAAAACTCAAAAACATTGCATTTTGCCACAAATTCAAGCAATAATATCTCCAACAAAGAAGCCATCTTTCAAATGCTTCTCTATCAGCAAACCCCATTGCATTTCAAAGTTCAAACCCCTCCTAAAGCTAGTTTCATGTCTACTCTTTTGGGAACACACACACACCAATAAATTAAGAAATGGAGTATGAATTGTTTGTTTCGGTTTCACAATTGATGAAGGAATTGTCTAGGTTCGATCTTGATTCCGAAACTACCAGATTTGAACAAATGTGTCCCACAGTGCAGCAATGGCGAAAGCAGCTGGTAAAACAAGCTGGCCTCTGTAGAAAGTGGTAGTTGGTGATGAGCCACTCTTTTCGTTCAATGGAGCAGCTTTAGGAGGTGGAGGCAGGTTCTCGACGCGGACTGCTAGCTTCATGCCGCCGTAGCAGAACCCTTTGCCGCTAATGAAATAGTAATGGCGAGTCACATTAAGTGGAACCACATCCCTTCCTGCTCCGGTTGTCCAGTTGTGAAGTGGATGATCAGCATTGCATGATTCATAGTCTGTCTTGTTCACCTCTAGCACATTCATCTGGTTCCGGTCGTATACGAAAACTGGGAAATAAATGAACAAACACAAACGACCAGATGCATAGTTAACGATCAGCCAGGTTTTTCGAAACAATAATTTCAATCAACTGTAACTAAAAAAATGGGATTTGCAGCAACTTAATGGTCACAGCTCTCAGGTTATGTTATCCGGTCTCAGAAGGAGGGTGTCATATGTTTTAGAGGATCATTCATTCCTTGATGTTCATATTCATATTCGTGTGATTAATCCGTGGTTAATATCTTTCTTTGTTACTCAAACTCAAGTGTAAACATCAGACAATTATCGGACAAGAAAAATAAAGAATCGGAATAGCATAGATCCAGTGCTTAGAGAGGCTTGTTAGAGGGTTTTGAAGACCTAAAAGATTTCATTTTGCATAAGGAACTTTAATAACCATTGTTAACACTCAGGACCAAGGATTTAAACTAGTTTTCGGTTAAGTCGACGAATGCTATCGCGATCAATCGAATCAATATAAGCTATGAATATCAACTGCAGAAACAACCAAGTAAAATTTCCAGACCTGGGAAAAAACTTTTAACTTCTTTTTTTCTCACTTTCCTTAAAGTTTCTACATTTCTGGGCAGCTAAATAATGAACTTTAAAATCACATTGATGGCCAAAAACACATTTTTAAAAAACTCTATACTTCTAAACCTAGATTAAAATATACCCTTTTCTTAGTTCAAGTTCATCCAAGTGATAAATAAGATACAAAAAAGGAAAAAGTAATTATAAAAAGAGGCGAGAATATTCTAAACTAGCAGGTAAACTATAGCTTTCCAGGAAAACAAAGACAAAAGTTTCTAGATTTGAGACTATCAATTCACTTGAAAACAACCCATTCCCAGATCTATCAATTTATCAACCACAAAACCAGAAAACAAACCAAAATGTTGAGAAACAGAAAAGAAAGCGCAATTCAGCAGTAGATCTAAAGAAAGATGAAGAGATAAGGACTTACAGAGCCAGTCGCCATTGTAGAAGTGCTTTCCTTTAGCCCAGACAGTGTAATTGACATTAGTGGTCCAACCCACGCCTCCGCCTCCAACAATGAACCTTGTAGCGTCGGCCTGTGGTGCCATGAACAGTAAAGCGAATCCCAGAACTGCCATTGCCATTGTCATCACTTTGCTTCTCTCCATTGCTGTGTTTCCTTTTTTTCTTTGCTTTGCTTTGCTGTTAGTGGGTTTGGTTTTGGGTTTATAAGCAAATAGCCAGCCAATGGTTATCAATAAAGAGCACAAAAAATAAGGGTTTTTTTTTTTAAAGGCAGCTTTTAGATCCAATTGCTTTATATAATTAATTAATTCAAATAGAATATTATATAGATTCAAATAATATGGATTAAACAAAACATTTATATGTTTGGGGGTATTTCATGTAGGTGTGAGCAAAGCTCGGGTCAACTTAAAAAAGTTGATTTTTTTACTCAATGCGAAAATACTTGACTCAACTTAACTCAAATATTAATTTCATAAGCTTAACTTGACTCGAATTATATTTTAATAAATTCGAATCAAAAAAATTTAAATAAAATTTGAGTTATAAAATAAAACTCGAATAACTCAAAATTTTTAGTAATTAGTGGATTAATTTTTAAGTTCAAGTTAAGTCTTTCAACTCTGCCTAATATATGTCTATCGCATATAAAAAATATAAAAAATATATATGTATATTGTATATGATTATAGAAAATCGTTTTAAATTTGAACCAATTACTATCATGACATTATAAATATTTACAATTAAATTTGAACAGAAACTCAAAAAACTCGACTCAACTCGAAATTTTTTTGAATAAAGTTTGAGTTATAAAGCATGACTCATCAACTTGATCAACTTTATATTCAAAAAAAAAACTTGATCAACTTAAATTTTTTTTACTTGTTTCAATTTGATTTGATCGAATATTTACCTCTAATTTTTCATATTATTCTCTCTCATTTATATATTTATATATATATATATATTATTTGGTCATGGTTGTATTGATAAAGTTTGAGTAACGAGGATTGAATGACACATGAATTTTGTAATATTATATAAAGTTTATGATAAATATTATAAGAGAAAATAATATGAAATTACTGATAAATATTCGATTGAGTCGAATTAAATCAAATATAAAAATTTTAAATTAATATCAGTACTATTTTTAACTATTATTTTAGTCTTTTTCACATTTTTCTAGTATTATACCCCACTAACCTACCGTTTAAGTTTTTACACATTTTTTAGACTCATTCATAAACGTTAAATTATTCTATAAACAAAATAATCACATAGATGAGGAGAATTTTAAAAATTCTTATCATATGAATTATGTCTTTTTCATTTTCTAAAACAAAAAATTTAATTAAACATTTTTACAACTTTCCACATGCATATTTTTACAAAATTATTTTTCTCCTTCACATAAAAATATATCTGTTCTTTTAGGTTTATTATTTTTAAAATAATAATATTCATAAAAGAAATAAGCAAAAATATAATATTTGGAACAATTAAATTGAGCATGAGTGACCCCTCCTAGTTGTACTTGTATAGGCTTTTTTACCAAATCCATAGAGGGACACATGAATTGTATAATTATTTAGTGGTCCCTAGGTGATGGACCATGAGTTTCAAATTATAAATTACAATTCTATAAAAAAAATAATTACAATACATGCTTTTGTGTTATAGAAAATTTTCAGTTATAGACTAAAATATTTTTGGGCAAACCACCGTTTAAGCCACTAAACTATTGGTCTAATTCTATTTTGACCACTAAACTAAAAAAATTCATCAATTAGGTCACTAAACTTTTGATTTAGTTTCAACTTGAAATTGTAGTTAGTAATGGCAGCTGTTAATTTTGTTAGTACTAAATCAAATTATCAGGAATTCATATATGTGCTTACTTTTCATAAAACTTTTGTGTTATAGAATTAAAGCACAGATGAAAACAAGAACCGTAAGGCATCAGCATCCATGAGAAAAACCAGAAATATATGGGAAATGAAAAATTTTCAGCTGAGATGTTCATTTTCCTCCTCCATTGTTCAATATCAGCAGTATGGCAATCAAAGTGTTAATCAAATTGTTTACCTATAAACTTTGGTTTCTCACATGTTTCTGTTCCATCATAACAGCTAAACAAAATCTGCTTAATTTCCCTCGGATTCGTCTAACCTTCTCAACAGGTACTCGACTTGGACTTCCTTTGTCAATGGCATGATCCAGTCGCCATATAAGTCGGCTACCAAGCTTGGCTTTATTTTGTAAATCGGCTCACAGTCGTCTTTGCATATATGACCCGCCACTACTTGTCCGTAGGTTCTGGTTTTCATTTCTACTCGATTCTTGACCGATTCTTCGACCAAGGGATATGTCAGCAAACTCATCAGCCTATCCCTATCCTGCAAACATTCAAGGACACATAATCAGAACACACAAATCCAATAAAAGGTTTCACTTGACTGTTCTTTGAATGGAACTCATAAACAATACCTGTTCTCTGATGGCAGCTTGATAAGCATCTGGAGATGCCCGGAATTTACATTCTGCTACAAATTTTCCATAATGAATTCTCTTGGAAAGAGCCTGCAATGACACATAAATATTAAGCATCCGGTGGTTTCCAGAACATCAAGTTGTTCGATGGAAGAACTGATCGGGCATGTAAACAAGGGTATGAACCAACAAAACACTCTTCATTTTTCTTAAAAAGATCCGAGATCGACACATATTCAGGCATGTAAACAAGGGTATGAACCAAGAGAACTACAAAGCACAACATTACAAAAACTACCCGAGTCGGAGAAAAGGTTCTAGACAATTAAGGCAGATGATTTTTGCATCTACTATTAGGCATTCGGTGACTGTATGTTACCAGAAAGTCTAGACCCCATTCACTAGCAAAAGTCCATGTGTTTGCAAGCAAGCAGATATCGAATCGGAAATGCATATGAGACTTGTCTTAAAAATTTACCTGCAGACACATGGTGTCACAGACAGCAGTAGATCCACAGTTACCGTCATCTCCTTTCTTTGCTAACCTTGGAATAATATCCTTGAAGTACATTTGCCACACTTTCGGATTTATATTAATTGTATCAGCAATGGGATGCAATACCTGTTTGATTATCAGAAATGTGCTCCGGTAAGAAGTTAACAAACCTAACACTCACCAGCAAAAAAATCTGAATGTCCAAGAAATACATAAATATTATGGACAATGAAAGATAAAGATCATGTGCAGAGGACTAAATTCCTCGAATAAAATGCCATAAAGTATCATATAGATCAGATTATACCATCAAGAGCATCATTTATCACCAAAAGATAGTATGATGAGATATGTTGCTCCAAAAGTACAGTGTTTGATGCATATTGAAAAACAAGAATGAGACATGACCCTCCAAATTAGGAAGAACTTCAAAAAATGTTGAACATGCCTATGTCGGAAACACATTTATATCCGATACTTTATTCGAGGTAAAGTAACATGGAAGAAGGATCATAGAGAAGTACTCCCTAAGTCCTTAAAGAGGTTACTTAATACTGATTTCCTAGCCAATGACTATAATTCAAAGTGATAAAAGTTCCAATATAACACATAATTAACAGAATACTTCATGTATTAGTGAGAAAGAGAACAAAGGGAGCAATGAACATAAGTCCAATGCCACTGCAAAAGAGCGATAAAAGTAACGCCTCCAATCATTTTACCTGAGGATATTTCAAAGGAGGCAACAAGGGGCCAGGTAATTCATCAGGGAAGAATGGATGCTCGTCCGGGCTATTGTATCTGCCAACCTAATGTACGATCAAAGGGTTTATCAGAAAATGCAGGATGGATTTTGCTACACCTATTTCCTTTCTCTTAATGCTTAATGAGTCTTGACATACCTGTGCATGAAGCTTTTCTGTTTCTCTAAGCATATACTCGACCAAAGAACCATGGAACCCATCCATTGAGAAGTCATCAGGGTCATATGTATTCTCATTATAACAGTACTGCGCTCTCTCCAGAAGGCTGAATATTATGCTATCCTCTTGTCGAATTAACGAGTATCTCACTGCCTCGAGGGTCAAGTTCTCGCTCTCATCCACCCTTTGCTTTTCTGTTGTTGATCTGCGGAGATGTTACCGAAACATTAAGTCATCAAAAACCTCCATCAAATGTCAAAAGGAAATCAGTTTCTATACCATGGAAACACCATATAGATGGGGAAAATTTGAGAATATGATGTGCATATGTGGCAGAATGGTGTTCAGAAGTATAGAAATTAATGCTTCAATCAAAGAAGCAGACAAAAAGACAGCATATGTTGGCTGCTGCACTCAATGCAGAGGTTTCCAGAAGAAGTAAAAATAGTGAAAGAATAAAGGAAGAAAATCCATCCAACGGCCGGGAAAAACATTTTCTTGCCAGCCAAACATCACAAAAACAGTTAAAATCCAAGATTCCAAGCAATCTAACAATGGAATTATAAACAACTGACGAATTGAAACAAATCCAATTCAGAAAAAAGGGCAAAGTCAGCTGATCCCATAGTCAAAAGTCAAAGCCAACCATTTTCATACACAACCAGAAAGCAAAAGAAGAATCGCATTTGAACAATCTAAAAGCCGAATTCTGGGTAAAGAACAAAAGAAAAACCAAAAAAGATCGATTCTTTTTCATACACAATAGAGTCGGAGGAAGCATGAACAGATTGGATTGCTTTCTTGGACAATCTCGATGGGCAATGGAGCTTAAAGATGGGGAATTCTCTGGCCGGTGAAGTTAAAACAAAACCGGGTCTTGAAAACTTGGTGGCCGCCCCATGAACAGCAAACGAAGGTGGAGAAGAAGCACTCAACAACTTGGCCTCCATTGATCTTGAACAGAAAGGCAGTAGAGAATGCTAAAGTTCGAAGTTTTGGAACAAAGAAGTCCTTTTTTTTCTTGGTAAATTGAAACAATGAATTCACTGAGAAAAAAATACGAAGGATATATGCATATATATATACACACAAAAATATAATTTAAGAAAAAAAAGAAAAAGAAAAATAACAGACTGATTGGCGGGTTCTTTGCGGTTGGTGAGTTAGGTTGTTGAAAGTGGAAACGACGGTTAGTAGAGGAGGATCCAAAAGTTGCTTCATCCGTAAAAGTAAAAAGTTTAAATCTTGTATAGGTCCCTGCATTCTTTTAATGTTTATAATTTAATCCTTATATTTTAATTTTAATACCCGCTAACTGCCAGAAACCCTATCCATTCAATAAAAAGCTTTGTCCTCAACTGCAACTCTTTGGCGCCATAATCAACTGCCATTTTTTTTCTTCTAAAATCTCTGTAAAAACCCCAGAAAAGGGGGGAATGAGTGCTTGCAATAGTCTAATCCGTGCATTTTCCTTAAGAAATTAAACGCTCCTGTTTCAACCGGTCTCGTATATTTTCAACTATTTCTAGATATGAATCATTTTATTTCCTATGCACCAAGAATATCCTTAGGTCCATCAAGTCATGGAGGGTTTTTCTTGATTAGTGTTCCAAACTTAGGGATGTTGAAATACATTTTTATCCGCTCGCGTCAATTACTTTTGCCTATTTGCAGTTGTTGTTCCAAGTTTCGGACATTTTCATATCGAGTGCCATTGAGCCTTGCACTACATAAACTGTTAACTAGAGATAAGCACTCTCCATTACAGAATGGTGGTTCATTCCGGACATAGTTTATGAGATATGTATGCATCTAGTATTTGCAATTGTAGTAACTTCCTCATGAAGTTGTTTGTCTAATTCAATTTATTTTAATTACATAGATTTCGTCCGACACAGGGTTGTCATGGTGATTTGAGCTAAGGACGAAAGCCAAATCTTACTTGCAGAGTTCTAATTGCGGCATTATAATGGCTCGATCAGCATAGCTCATGAGTACGCTAAGCGGAAGGCCCGTATACCTCCCATAGCAAGACTATGATGCAGTCAAAGTCCTTAACGTATGATTTATGTACGATTATGATACATTTCAACTCCAAAGTCTCGGTAGATGTTGCAGCCAAGAAATGAAGAACAGCAGTTTGATGAATTCATATTAATCCATCGTAGAAAGGAAGGGTGAGTGATTGAGTTAACTCAGTTAAGCTAGAGTTGTCAGATGCAAAGCACTGTGAGTTATAAGGATTGTGTTTCTTTTCTAATAAAAAGTCCTGCCAAATCCATAAGTACAAAACTTCTAACAATTTGAGTGTTTCTGCAGAAAAAAATCGAAATCATAAACTCAACATGTACAATCATTTATTGTTTCTTTTTTAAACAAATCTTTCGAGTTTAGGTTTTGGAACAAATTCATTACTTTATCGTCATAATTAGATGACAAAGAACCCGTAAGCCTCTGATTTAACTGACCGAATAGCCATTCGACACAGAATGCAGGGCCGCATATCGTTCTGCCTGCACTCCCAACTTTGTCCACATCCCAGATCTTAAACTGGCAAAGTTAATCAATACAGTAAGTTTCTTGGCGCGTATTGGTCGGAACTACCTGTAACAAGCTGTTCTTGATGAAGGCCGTAGGCGTAGAAAAGGCGACCTCCGATCATTTTTCTATAGAATATGGCACGCACGTCTCCCTTAACCTGTTGAATCCAAGTGTATGATCGTATTTGTACTCATACATTAAGCATATGCATATAGGTTAAACATTTGGTCTTTTCGAATTTGAGTTCGACATGATACATCATAGCAAGGCAAACATATTAGTATATAGATGCATGCATTTGCAAATTTGCAAGCGACTTACTTCAACAGGTTTTTTGAAACAATAGTCAAGACAGTTCTTCTGATATAATACTGGACTCCCTGTGTCCATTTGGACTACGACACGAAGTCCTTCCGATTCTGATGCAACCCCTTCTTGGTCCCCTTTGAGGTATGACAAGAAATACCTAGGACTGCAATTCCCTTCGGATCCTGTTTTGATTTCTCGACAGAAACTCTTAGCAACTTCCGCCGGTGGGCGGTACATCTGATCCGGGATGGCTGAATAAGGTTATAGGCGTGTGAAACCAAGCTCAATTTTGTATCATGGCACTTTATTCAAATTTGTGAGTTTACTTGGTGTTACAAATGACATAACCTCTTGGAGCTCAGAGACAATGAAGAAGACCGAGTTGGTATTTAACTGTATCGTAAAGCCGAATCCACCGCAATTCTCAGCTGCATGGTTGAGGCAAGTTCACTTCTAGAGGTCCGTTGCCAACTCCCCTAGGGAATGGAAGTATCTTTTCCCAATACCCCACATAACGACGCTCGCTTGAATAGAGACCTATCAACAAAAGTGCAAAAAAAAATCACAATAAAAACCATTCTCCAAAGCATGTTGATGCGATGAAATGTATATAAGAACTATGTTACTTGGAAGAAGTATTTTGAGAAAATAAAGAGTCAGAGTAACAAAGCACATATCATTAAGCCTGTTTCGACCTTTGCCTGCCTGCAAATTTCCTAGCCATGTAAGTGTAATTAAATTTGTCATTTTATATTATCAAAAACCAACTGGCTTATGCCAATTGTCATCAGGTTGGTCCAAGTAGTAAACAATTTAATATCGCTTAAGTATGTCTCGAGTTCGTGGCGGATACAAAATAATTATTGAAGGACTTAGACAGTGTTTTAGTTATAATTAATGGATCAAATGAAACATCTTTCATTAATCTAGCATGACATGCATAATTGATGGAAACAAATGTTTAATGACCATTTTGTAATAGAATCGAAAGTTTAATAATCGTTTTATAAATCTAATAGCCAAAAAGATCAAGTTAATCTAGTTGAGTGACCATCGTGTATTTTACCGTATAAGTTTTTTGGCCACACATTCTAGAATCCTTTATTTTTCCTTCTTGTTGACAAATCCCAAAGTCCGTGGAAAAGAGTGAAAATTGAAAAACACAGAGAGAAATAGAGCTTTGAAAACCCTTTTCTTCTCTCTTTGTTATCATCAAATCAAAATACCAAATACTCTGTAAGATCGTTATTTCAAAGTTTCTTTTTTTTTTTCTTTCAATTTTCTGTTTGAAAGATGCGTTTAAATGCAAAGATCATATCTATTTCTGGGCTAGTTTTGTATGAGTTAATGGCTAGGTTGTTTGCAAAGTACTAACCTTTACAAGAAAAAAAAAATCTTTTGCTTCTTTCCTAGTTTTGTGTTATATGATCATATAAAGTGTTTCCGTTTCTGGGTTCTTACATTTTGTTGCATACATCAATTACTGATTCAACGTGTAGTTGATTTCGTTCTTATCTATTTTCAATTTGCAATAGTAGCTTTAAATTAAATGATTTTGGAGGAGGGATATTCATTTTTTTCTGATTTAAGATGATTTGTTATTCTTAAGAATTGGGTATTATTCGAAGCCCAACCTACTAGTTATCATCTCATAAGAAAGATTGCAAGAACTGAGCTAAATTTCAGGTTTTCTGCATCTAAGGATTTGATAATAGAGTTGTATGATAGCTTGGTTTACCTTGTCTTAGCTTTGATAAGTTGGAATTTGAACTAGAGCGAGTCAAGGAAAATTTGCAAGGCTGCATCTGCAAATCCGATGCCCAAAGCTTGAAAATAGTTGTTTTTGTGAAGTAGTCTTCTCTTTTTATAGATAAGAACTAAGCATACTTTGTCAAATTAGGCTTGCTTCCGACTTAGAAGGCAAGCGATCATCCTGCCTTGTGTGGAATGTTCAGTTTGAAGGACACTTGTTTATGTCAAGTAATTAGCCTTGTGTCTGACTTAGAAGGCAAATGATCATCCCATGTCTTGGGTTGAATTTTCACATTGGTGCTCATTAACCACTGTGAATTTTGTTTCTTGTCTGTTTGTTGAAGGTCTATGGATGAGCAAATCTTAGTGTTTTCCTTTGGACTTGTACTATAATATGCATGTGTTTCAATGGTGGGTTAATTCGAAAAGGAATGTTAGACTGACGCATTATTAATTGTTGCATGCAGTTGAAATGGAAATGATTACTTAGTTATCAGCACTCTTTGGTTACATGCAGATGGACTTTATTTGAGTTTCTGTTATAATTATCAAGGTTCAGTTTCTGCTTCTTGAAAACCATGCTGGCTATGTAATCGCTTGTTTTCCTTGTATCATCAACATGTGGGGTCTTGTATCGAACTCTGTTGCGGGAACTGTTGGACAGAAAAATGGTTTTCTAAAGCAAACTCATGCTGCATCAGAATGTTCAGATGATGAAAGCTCTTCTGTAGTTAGCAGGGATGAGTGTTTAGAATGCCCTATATGCTTTGAATCCTTCAACATTGTAGAAAATGTGCCCTATGTCTTATGGTGTGGCCATACCCTTTGTAAAAACTGCATTCTAGGACTACAATCAGCAGTTGTGAAATTTTCGACTCTACCAATTCAACTGCCACTTTTTGTTTCCTGCCCATGGTGCAATCTCTTGTCTTTTCGTCTGGTTTATCGGGGAAATCTCAAGTTCCCTCGGAAGAACTATTTTCTACTTTGGATGGTTGAGAGCATGAATGGTCATAGACATAAATCTTACTCTTCTTTCTGTGAAGATCGTCAGGCTGACCGTTCGTTGAACAATAATTCAGCATCGGGAAACCAAGTGACTCCGGGTAACCACGGAAGGGGACAGTATCTGTATCATTGTGAGTCATCAAGATCAAACAACAATCATATCCATCTCGTCGATTACTTCCATTCCGAAAGAATCTATTCTTCCCTTCGGAAGTCTCTGGCGATCTTCATGCAACTGACAGCCAAGTTCCCATTAGTCATCATATTTCTCTTAATCATCCTGTATGTGATTCCCGTCAGTGCTGCCATCTTGGCCCTGTACGTACTTATTACTGTCGTAGTTGCTCTCCCTTCATTTCTTATTTTGTACTTTGCATACCCGATTCTAGAGTGGCTTGTCAAAGAGATCATAACTTGAGAAAGTATCAGTTTCGCGTTCGGCAAGCATTGTGAATATAAGTTTGCACGTATAGCACGATGCATCTCCTCCAATTTGATGACTTTCCAGTGACCGAGTTTTATGGCCTTTAGTTCCTCAGAAGCTTCACAACATCTACTTTCAGCTTGTGTGTGATCGTTTTCTATTCATATTTCTGGAATCCACCTCATTAGATGGCAAACGGACTTCCCAGATTCATCAGGAAGTGGTCTTATATATACAGTTGAAATAGTTATGTGCAAGTCATTGAGAAAGCTTAACGAATAGACTTGGACAATTGAAGCCTTTGTTGTTAGAGACAAATATGTTATGAATACATGGTTTTTCTGTATATGCTTTGTTCTTCTCTTCTTTGTTACGAGATACACTGTAACTAAGCAAATACAAGGTAAGCTAAGTTATTGAGATATTTTGCTTTAATATCTTTCGCATGCTTTTTACGAATATTTCGTGTTCATGACTATTCCTTTCAATAATGTCATTCCAAAAGTATCAAATTTAGATTCTTACCTAAAAGAGTACATTGTATTTTACAACCGCATTCAACACTTGATGATTTGTGTTGATCATTAAATGCATGTTTATTACATTATTTGTTTATTCACCAAAACATTATGTGATGGAAAAATGAGAGGTTTTTATGCAGGTCCTTCCTAAAAAGATGTTAAAAAGAGTGATCACTGTAAATCCTGTTGTTAAAATTGTTGATCTCTTGTCCAATTTGTAATCTCGCCTTCTTAAATAAGCCTCGAGAAAGTTTTCAGGCTGACTAGACTTGCTAGTGTCTCTTCTACGTATACCGTTCTTTCTAAGCCCTCTACTCGCTTAACTACCATTCCAAAACGCGGCAACTCCTAACAAAATCATTGGAGTAGTTAACAAACTTGGTCCAGAACGGCCGAAGATGTTCGAAGCCAATCTCCAACCATGGTTTTGACTGGCCATTGTAATGAATAACTGCAGCTCTCTTCACGTTCTCGATGTTGGTCTTACTCTGATATCCCAAGCCAAGCATATGCCATGACGGGTCAATCGGATGAACAAAGCCTCTAGATGCAATCAAAGCAGGTGGTAGATTTCCAAGCTTCCACATGGTCAAGCTTGACTTCAGATTCTGCCACAAACAAACCAACAATCAGAGTAAAATGGCAGGGGAAATAAACTTGGTGTCTGATAAGTTACCTCTTTCAGCCAGAAATGATATGTTTTTCTTATATTTGTTTTTCTCCATGCACGGAGATCAAATATATTCATTCCATAAGCCCATGCACATTCATCAGGATCCAAATGCTTGGCTATCAGGGGTGAGAAAAGTTAAAGTAGTTTTTGAAATGTTTTGACATGACCCACTTGTCTTCACCCTTGCAAGTTTTTATAGCTCCATTAACCTTCCCTCGTAGATCAATCTCCCAAAGCGGAGACAAATCACGTTGGATCACAACATCATCGTCCAGAAAAACTACTTTGTCGAGGTCTGGAAACAGCTGTTCAAACACATACAATCAAACTGACATTTAGGAGGGAAGGCATTTTGCTATACATGAAATTGTCAAATCTAATTACCTCGGGTAAATATATCCTAAGATGGTTGAGCAAGGATATGTACTTTGGGCTTCTATCCTGCAATTTTGAAGCGAATGTTCGAGGAGTAGTATCAGAGAGATTTACCCCTGCAATACGATTGCCATGATAGTAATTTCTGATACCATCATGGCTCTCTATAGCATCAAGCACTGGAACATTCTCTCTAGTTAACCAATCAAACTGGTGAACACCTTTCACTTCAACTATGATAGGTGCTACTGGATTTAGCGCAAACCAAGAATGCATACCCGCATAAGTTTTTTTGTCAGTGATGACATGAAAGACGACCTTTTCAGGTTCTAGTGATGACTGGAAAACAGAAGTAATGACTACAGATGCAGCCAATATGTTGTCCGTTGACAAGACAAAGTGGCAGTAAGAGTTGTTAGAGAGCACGGGGAGGAGCTCAGGTGGAGGCATTTGTCTGTGTGCATAGGCATTGGAAGAGTATTCATCAGTTAAACGCAAAGAAAGACAATAGAGGCCTTTGGGTATAGAACTTGCAGCAAAGTGCCTATTCATCAGCTCTGAAAATCTAGATTCCCTAATTTCTCTTTCAAGTTTATCCATCTGTGTAAAAGAAATAAAATTAGTAGAAGTTCACCAAGCTTGCATATTATGAGAAAACTAGAATCCATAATTGTAGGGATGTCCCCTATCGCTAAAAACCGGGTTTTCGAAGTGTTTGTGGTTTTTCGGGTATTAAAATATTTATTTCGTGGGGGTTTGAAAAACGCGTTTTATTTAGAAATTGGAGTCGCCACCGGCCACTTAGGTAGGCCGGACACCATAAAAACTAGAGATTTTGAAAACTTTGGGTTCGGGAGTCGGTTACGGATGGGGAAGGATTAGCACCCCACACCACTCAAAATTGGTACTTTAATAATTACCGCTTTATTAATATTAGACTTTCCGGATTAATGTGACGATTAATTTAAAATTTGGTTATAAGTGCGGGTAAATTTTAAAGGCCATGTTATCCGAGAGTAAATGCCCAACCATTATCACTAGGCCTGATACTAGCCCCGTTTACGCTCGGATAAAAGGGCACCGCATTGATAATTTATATTCCATTATGCAACCTTAGAAAGCAAAATAAATACAAAGCGATAAAAATATAAATAAATACTAATATAATAAAATACTAATCTAACATAAATAAAATATTAATCCGAAACATACATACATAAATATTAATCTAACACATAAAACGAATCTAACATAAATAAAACATTGATCTAAAACACAAATAAATATTAATCTAACACATAAATAAAAACAAATCTAACATAAATAAAATATTAATCTAAAACATAAATAAATACAAATCTAAAACATACATACATAAATACTAATCTAACTCATAAAAACAAATCTAACATAGATAAAATACTAACATTCATAAATATTAATCTAACACATAAATAAAAAACAAATTTAACATGAATAAAATATTAATATAAAACATAATAAATACTAATCTAAAGCATAAATAAACAAAGTAAAAAAGAACACAATTTTAAATTAACTAATACTTTATTAAACCGTAAAAATTACAACACAAATAAAAGGGAAAGAAAATATATCTAACTAGGAGCTCGAATGACGAACCCCACCGAGATATACCACGACCTCTCTAAAAATATTAACTAGATCGGACCTAAAATAGGACCCCGATCGAACAGGTTAGGACCGAAAGCACTGCCCTCAATCCTTGGCTACCGAGAGCATAGCTCTCTTATTGGCAGCCACTGCCGATTGCTTCCTCATTCTTGTGCGTCAATTGCCCCTATTTATAGGAAATTGCAAGGGGTGGGGGTAGTTTGGGTGACGTTGAGCATGCTGCTCCACGCAGTTTCTTTTTTTAAAAATAATATATTTATTATTTTTTTTTTTGATTTTTTATTAATTTTATATTAATAATATTATTATTAAAATGATACTAATAACACTAAAACTCGGTCAAAAATGAGTGATTACAATAATGACTGTATACACATTTAATTTTTTAACATTTACACTTTTCAACTTTTTAAATACATTTCAAAGAACAAAAGTAACTTCAAAGTAACTATCTTTATGTTAGCATGGCAATACCATTGCTCTTAACGAGAATGCAAAGTTCTTTGCGTCATACTGGTTGTTCGCCAGTCCAGAAACGAGTTGACTAAACGAATCTGGAAGCTTTAGACCATCAGGGATTTCCTCAGTGATTACTTGATTGAGAATCTTATAGAAGTCCTTAACTAGTTTCTGCAGCACCATCATTGTAACCATGAAAAACAAGTCAAGTTAAAAGCATAGATAAATGTTTGTATATAAGAGAAATCCAAAAAAGCAATTCTTGTATGGAGAGAATGGGCTGCTTACTCCTGAATCATCAACTTTCCCAACGAAACTCGGTCCTAGGCGTCTGCCAAAACAATCTGGGCATAGTAGAACATGAAGAAAAGTCAAGGACCCAAAGACTATTATAATCAGTAAAAGGCCTTATAAACACTAAGATTCTAAGAATCCAACAAGAAAAGTTGACCAAGTTCTTCAATGATCAGTTAAAATGAGTTACAAGTAGAAAAAACTTGAGGTACAAGCAACCAATTTCAAGCATCAACAAGGACATACTGTATAAGTTTGGATTAACCAACTCTAATAAACTTCCAAGGTCTTTCCATCAAGAAAATAGGTGCTCAAATTTAAACGTTAAAACCTAGAATTTCACTGATGTTAATTAACTGGCAAAGAACTTGTACAGTTATAAAATAAAAATAAGAATTCAACAAAAAAACATGAATTATTAAAAAAAAAAAAAAAAGCTTTGGAGGCCACTCCAACCAAATTATAGACATTACAAATTGTGAAAGTGGTATTAACTGAGACCATGAGGCAATAAATGCTGTTGAACTTCCAGAACTATCTGCATAAGTTATCTGATTCACTTATCTGATACCCAAAGCAATTTTTATTAACAAAAGAACAACACCAACCTGAGATTCAAATTAACATGTAAAATTAACTCCAATATACTCATTAAGAACTCTATTTGACCATATTTGGATCTTATAGCAACACGAACAACTGTTAATTTTCAGCACTAACGTATACAAGTTAATCATCAAAAGACACTGCAAAAGAGATATTTAAGGATCAAAGTAACCATGTCACATAAAAACTCACATATCCTAATCCATCTGTAATTTAAAATCAACCAACATATTAACGAATTAGCTCAATCCACACGCAAAATCAGGTTGACAGCAGTGTTAGAAAGGGCGAAAAGTGCACTAAGGCGATAGGGGTTTTATAGTCGAGGCGCGCGCCTTATTGAAGTAAGGCGCCCTTTTTAAAATAAAATATATACAGGTTTTTTCCAGTTGTAGAGTAAAGCAAAAAGAACAGTTTATGCATTGTAAACACCAAAGAGTATTCATAATCAGCATTTTATATATTAAGCATCACTTCAAAGTTCTTTACATTCAATAAAATTTTGGGTGATACGAATAATGAGATTCTTTGAATGTTTAACTTCAACATGAACCAATCAAGGAGAATGTATAAATGCACATGAAGCAGAGTACTAAGCAAGAAAGAAAATTAGTACTTTAAAAATGACTATAAGTTCAACAAAGCTCTTAATTTCATTTCCCTTTAACATTCCAATCAAAAAGCATATTGCATTTTATCATGCAATATAAAAAATTTTATACTGTAAATAGACAAACCTAGTTATATAATACTCTTAAAAATATATATGATAATATGATTTAAATTAAGGATTTATATCCAATACACTAGCGGTGGAAACTTTCAGTTTTCACAAGCGCCTTAGTTTTAGGGTTTATGGACTAAATTTAAGGTGTAGGGTTTAATGGTTAGAATTTAGGAGCTAAAGTTAAGATTTAGGTTTAGAGGGTAATATATTAAGGATTTAGGTTTTAACCTATGAACACTAAATTCTAACCCTAAACCCAAAATTCTATTTACAATGACTAAACTCTAAACTACTAAGCCTAAACCCTACACCTTAAATCAAGTCCCAAGCCCTAAAACTAAAACGCTAGTAGAAACTACCAGTGTATCAAGTAATTATCCATAAATTAAATCATGATAGAAATAAGTCAATTCAAGATTAATTTAAACTTAAATTAACTCCAATACGAAATAACTTTTTATTGTATCAAAACAATTAAATTTAGTTCAAGTTTTAAAACTCAACCAAATTAATTTGAATTTAAATTCGATCCAGTTTAATTAATATTTGTATATATATCATGTGTTATGCTTTAAGTTCAAATTAAACATTAACTCGACTAAGTTAATTTAAATTTCATTTGATTAATGTTATTTTTTGTGGTCCCCACCTTTGACCCAAGTTAGTATGTAAAACACAATAAAAAAAGACAAAAAGAACAAAAAAAATTAAAAAGGCGCGCCTCATTGAAATCGCCTCGCCTAGACCCAATTAGGCGTTTTACCCTCGCCTCGCCTTAGCGCCTAGGCGCGCCTTAGTTGCGCCTTTTTAAACACTGGTTGACAGCAATCCCATAAAAATCAGAGCATCATAAATATCAAGCAAACCAAAGAAAAGCAAGATTGCCCCTTACACCTAAATCAATTGTGGTCAAACACACATATAAACAAATGAGGATCAAGATAAACCAAGAATCCAAGAAAAAAAAGGGCTAGCATATCAACTAAATTAAAATTATAAGAAGATAACAAAGGAACCTAGTTCCACCACATTGTCCAATTAGCTTCATACACGCTATAAAACAGATTGACATGAATCCAGAAAATGAGAGCATCACAACATCAACCAAAATAAAATGCATGACCAAATACGCATGAACAAAGTAAGAATCGGATAATTAAGATTCCAAGGAAAGCCTTACAGACGATAGAACTAACATCAAATGCATAAAGAAAAACCAAATCAAGATCTATCTAAAAACAAAACATAAGAATGTTAAGAGATTAAAAGAAAGGGTACCAAATGAGGAGCACTTGTTGGCACCTTCAAGGGTAACAATGGCAGTAAGAATGAATACAAAAGGCAACACGAATGGGAGAATGAGAATGGTATGGAAAAGGGTCCGATAAGAAATAAGCCTAGCAGCCACTTTGATCTTCATTAAGACTCGAAACCCATTGTTGCTTGATATCTTTATACTTCTCATGCTAGGCGAGATGTTAAGATGCATCCTTCTCTATGTAGCCCCACCACATATAAACAATTCTTCTCTACACTATCCAAAAACACATCCCATTGCTTTTAGTATAAAAACCAGCTGCTGCTCCTTCACAATCTCTCTTTGCTCCTCTCCACGCCCAATCCAACCCCTACCACCATCAGATCAAATCATTTTTTCTCCTGATTCAATATTTGAATTTTTTATATGGGTTTCCTCCAAAAATATCCCCTTTGTCGTTAGTTCTTCTAACAGAGACCCCCACCGTATTGGATTTTTAACTCCCACTAAATTTTGGATTTCTTTTCTCTGTTTTTGAGTCTGGGTCGTGATTATTGAAGCCTAAACTTTGTTATTTTGTTGTTTTCCCATGGATCAAGAGGGAAAGGGTAAGAAAGAATGAATAAAGCAAATGGGAGTCAAGGTGTAGGATTTAGAGACAGATAAATGTGGGGATGAGTTTGGCCTTTGAAAAAGGGAGTAAAACAATCATCTTTAGTGTTAAATTTAGAAAATTTCTCCCTTGTTTCGTTTATGAGCTAAATTTAGAAAGTGTGGGTATTATTTTTCTTGATTTCACTTAACAAAAAACCTTTTATATAATACTAACAAATTTATGCTACTTCTACAGTCATTTACTACTACTATTGGCCATACAAGTCCAAAAAAAATAGATTTATCAGCACATTAAGAGGATAAACATTCGAAAAGTTTGATTATAAATTCCAAAATACTAAATTTTGATACACATGTGTCTCAAAATAATATTAAACTTAAAAAAAATCCAAATTAACCAAATTGAAATTAATGGTCATTATTTTGGTGTCTTGTTTTTATGGGTTAGTTAGAATATACTAAGGATGGGGTCCTTCAAACTCATCACATTGAAAGAACACTAAGAGTGCATGCAAATTCACGTTAAATAATTAGAGGTTTCATGGATCATGATTGTTATAGGTGGAAGAAACAGAAACACAATCTAACCAAATATAATAATAAAAAGTAATTGAAAGAATGGGGATATATTGTCATGAAAAATAATGGTTGTATCTGTATGTAGCAGTCTGATACAACTGACTCACAATTAATTTGGTTCACTACCGCTTGTTACGACAGGAGCACACAGGAGCATTTGTGTGCAGGACTCGACCCCATGACCTTAAGTTTAAAGGCCATTTAATGGGAGAGTTGGTACCACTTGGGTAACAGTGCACAAATGTTCACATTTTGTGCTTGTGATTCCCCACTCGCCCGTGTGAACCTTTCACGGCTCTCCCCAAGGTCGAGTGAACCACCCAATAATACGACACGCTCTCAACACCCTGTAACAGAGTATGAGAGATAAAATCCCATGACAAACCAAACACAGACACCTCGATAACACAATGACAGATGTGTTGGGGTCTGAAATCCCTCAACAATATGTAACATAGATTACATGATTTCCCTGCTAAAGTTCAGCCTCTCAACAATATGTAACATAGATTGCATGAGTTAGACACTAACCTTGGCATACGATATGATTCATATGAACTTCGAGTCTAATTTCAAGCTGAGGCTTTTAATCATTCAAAATAATTATCCTTTTACAAAATTTCACATATTTCTGACCTGAATCAAACTGTGAGCTGGTGCTTTCTGCAATCCGATTTCATTTATTATATGTCTCATATTTTCTGCATCTTCCCACCTTCCAACAGCAGAATAAAGTTTAGCCATCAAAACATAATTTCCGGTGTTTTCTGGCTCCAGCTCGAAAAGATGCTTTGCAGCTATCTCCCCCAACTCAACATTCTCGTGTATTACACAGGCACCGAGCAATGCACCCCAAACCGCATGACCAGGTGCGAATGACATTGTTCTAATGATATCATAAGCTTCATCTGGTCTGCCAGAACGGCCAAGAAGGTCAACAATACAAGTATAATGATAAGTTTTGGGGCTTATTTTGTTGTTTCTAAGCATGAAATTGAACAAATCCAAACCCTCATCCACCAAACCAGCATGGCTGCAGGCATGCAGCACAGAAGTGAAAGTCACTTCGTTAGGCTTTACCCCAGCTTGAACCATCTCTTTGAAAAGATAAACAGCAACCTCACCATGCCCATGTGCTCCATAACCAGCTATTATCACACTCCATGCATAAATGTCCTTGTTCACGTCGGGTATCCCATTAAAGATCATGTGAGCAGATTCTAAACAACCACATTTTGAATATGTATCAACCACCGCAGTAGCAATTTCACTGTTTGACAATAATCCAGACCTTACCAAATAAGAATGTATGTTCATTGCTTGCTGTAAATTCGCATGGATGGCATATGCAGGTAGAAAACTCTTCAAGGTAGCACCATCAGGTTTCACACCTTCTATCAGCATTTCTTTAAAAAGTTTTATTGCTTCATTTCCAAGTCTATTATGAATGCACCCAGCGAGAATTGCATTCCATGGAACTGTTTTCTTTTTCGAAGTTCTCTTGAAAACTCTGAAGCTAAGATCAAACCGATTGCATTTAGCATACATATCGATCAATGAAGTCTCCACCATAACATCAGACTCGAGTTTCTGCCTTATTGCCCAACCATGCAAACAACTACCGTCCAATAAAGTGTTTGACTCCCCACAAGCCGAAAGAAGAGATGCAAGGGTAACTGAATTAGGTCTCACACCTTCAAGTACCATCGAGAAGCAGAGTCTCAATGCAGCTCTTAAATCACCATTTGAAATATGCACATTGATCAAAGAAGTCCAAGTCACCACATCTCTCTGATCCATCCCATCAAAAACCGACCTAGCTTCTGCCATACTCCCACACTTTGCAAACATATCCACCAATGCATTCCTTACTACTATTTCCTTCTCCCAACCCTTCTCTTTTACCGACTCATAAACCCTTCTCCCAACCTCCAATGCCTTCAAAAACCCACAAACAGGCAAAACTGAAACAACGGTAGCACAGTCCATTACCACCTCATCATCCACCATCTTATTAAAAATCCCCAAAGCTTCCTTGGCGCATCCATTTTTAAAGTACCCACTAATCATCGAATTCCATGAAACCACGTTAGGCTTCCACATAAACTCAAAAACTTTTCGTCCTTCCTCTTTCTTCCCACAATTCATATACATTGACAACAAAGAATTCATCACAAAACTATCCTTTTCAAGACCACCCATCAAAGCTCTCCCGTGAACTACCCTACCAAAACCAACCAACTTTTCTTCCCCAATAGCCTTAAAAACAAAAGGGAAAGTAAAATTATCCGCCATGCATTTGCCCAAGCTAACCATCTCAACAAACAAATTAAGTGTTTCAAAATAAAACCCACTCTTTGTGTACATCTTGAACATCATGTTATATGAAAACAAGGTTGGTTGAGGCATTTCATCGAACAGTTTGCGAGCATTTTCGATGTCACCGCAACATGCATAGGAAGTGGAAAGGTCTGAGCGGAAATGGGGGGAAAGGAGGCCTGACGTTATGATTAAGGCATGGAGTTGGATTGTTTTGGTGAGGGACTTAGTGGCAGTGTAGTGTTTTAAGAGAGATTTGCATTGTCTGCCAATGGACAAGACCAGAGATTGCCCATTCATTAAGTCTGGTTTCTTTGTCAAATACTACGGCCCTTTTTTTTGTCTGGAAATCTACGTTTCTATATATTAATTAATTTTCCAATAACCTTTTGTTTGTTTTAAAAAAAATAAGATAGCAAGAATTGCTTGAACTTTTGAAAAAAAATAATTAAATTTTTGATTTCTTTGTATTTAATTAAATATTTGAAATAAAAAATTAAATTTATTAAGCTTTTAAAAAATAAATCAATTGAAGTTTTTTGATTAATTTTGACTAAATTTTTTTGATATTTTTTTCAGATATAACTGACACGTGGTACATTACAGTTTCATCATGTTGTATTTACAGATATTCTCAAAAATATTTTTTATAAGATTTTTAAAACTTTTAAATAATTTTATAAATAAAAAAATTTGAAAACATTAAGAAAAAGTAATGTGACACGACGTATTGCACCAATATATCTAAAAATGTGAATATTTAATGATCAAAATTAGTCAAATGTCCTACTTGATTCAATTTCTTAGTTAAATGACTTAATTGAGTGCAAAAAAAAAATCACGAGTTTAATTAATTTTTTCAAAAGTTCAAGGGTTTCTGACACTCTTAAGTTTAATTTAATTGTAAACATTTATAATATTATGATGCTAATTTGTTATAATTTAAACGACTTTCTATAACTATATACAATACATATATATTCTTCATATGTGATATATATCGAGTAGAATTGAGAGATTCGACTCTAACTTAAAAATTATCCATTGATTATTAAAATTTTTGAATTATTCAAAATTTTATTTTATAATTTAAACTTTATTTAAATTTTTTCTGAGTAGAGTTAAACTTATAAAATAAGGAATCGAATCAAATAATTTAATTTTTTTTCTAATCGTTTTTATTCACCACCTGATGGGACGCTTGAGTTTGATAATGATCATCCGCACTGGTTATAGTCATGCAATCTGGAGCCTGGCATGAAATAGGACATACTCTCGGCCTTATCATAGGGGAGGTTATAGGGCGAGGTATTTTTACGGGACGTTTAGTTCGCAGGAAAGATTATTAATATGGGAAATAATTTATTTTTAGAATCACATATTTACGTTTGATTAGGAAGCATTCTTTCTAAAGAGTAATATTGTATTTTCAATAGTAACGTTTTTTTATTAAATTGTGAGAATGTGATTATCTTAAATTTCTTAGGTATTTGTTAATTCACACCATTTTATATCATATTCCCCTATATTAATGAGTTTTGTTAGCATGGATTTTTTATTGAATTTAATTAGATAATTAATTATGTGTGATGTAAATTAACTAAATATTTTAATTTAATATTAATTTAACATTTAAATAGTGTTGCACATATTTAAATATTATTTTAATATTTAATGTATTTTTATTAATATTATATTTATAATGTTTATAGGTTATATGGATTGCATATTGCTTGAAAATTAATATGTTAAGAGTTGATGTTTTTAATTTTATTCTTTGATTTATAAGATGTTTATCATCTTATAAAACATTTTAGTAGGTTAAACTTATGATATAAATTCGTATCAGTATTATACAACTTTTAGATTTATTTTATTATACTTTAATTTATTTGATAATATGTCACAAGTAATAAAAAATTAAAAATCAGAACATATTAAAAGTTTAGCATTTAAAAATTCAAAAAAAATATTTTAATAGAGGATAACGAGAGTATGTAAATATACATTATATTTAAAATAGTTAATATAATAATTATATTAATAATATGATAAATATATAATTTTCTGTAAATTTAGATAGTGTAACAAAAATAATCTCATTACTTTTTGTGTATATGTTTTTAATTTAATATTAAAAGTTTAACATGTTAAACAAAAAATATAACACATGAACAATTTAGTAAATTTTACCTATAGATAATCTTATATACCTTCAACCAAACACAACAATCTTACATCCCTACTGAATAAACCAAACAAGGTAAAATAACACTCCCAGTAATATGTTAGGTAATGTTGCATTTCAATAATCTTATTCTAGAGGTAATCTTACATTCCGAGAACCAAACGCACCCTTAGGATGCAACTAAAATGAGGTGGATCTACACAAATTCTTACTCAGTTGGTAATAATTTTTACAATTTACACAAATTTTTACAATTTACACAAATTCTTACCATTTGGGTAAGAATTTAGGTTATAATATAAGAATTTGTATAATTACACAAATTTTTACTAAGGCAAAATCTACACAAATTCTTACCCAATTGATAAGAATTTATGTAGTTACACAAATTTTTACCTAATTAGTACGAATTTTGGTTTTACCTAAATTATTACACAGTCTTATATAAATTCTTACCATTTTAATAAGAATTTATGTAGGATTGTATTTTAGCCTTATCCTAAGATGTCTCACCTTATGATTTCCCTTATCATAGTCCATATCCAGATGCAGTCCAAACTACATCAGTGAACTCTTAATATTAACAAATTAAGTACGCTAACTCCGGAGAAATGTCAAATGAGTCCTAAAAATTCATTGCAATTCGCAAACACGAATGATACCGGCAAACTCATTGATTATTACTAACATAAAATTCATCTACTTTGGACAACCCATTGTTTCTAATCCCTGTACATTTCGTGTCGGTAACTGGACTCGGTCTTAAATCAACTATTAAAAAGCAAGATATGATCCATAGAATCTGACAGTTTGTGCAGAAAGTTACATACAAAGAACTGCTCATATGTATTGATTAACATGAATACAGCATAGTGCTAATGTACAAACTTACGAGCATGCAAGAAAATGACGTTTGAGCCAGGAATGCAAGGGGATTTGAACTATTTCCGACCAAAAGCCATGTTGCTCGAACTCTTCATTTCTCTTTAAGCATTCATGTTCCATGCTCACGTCTAACACGTGAATATAGAATCTCCAATGATCTTCCGAATCCGATTAACATATGTTGAAAGAATCCACCATGAAAAGCACAGTGAAGGCTGAGCATATTATTATCACATCTCTACTTCATTTTCTTCCCTGTGCCTGGTCCCGTGCGCCAAGCTTTCCGCCATTCATTTCCAATCAAGCATGTCTAATAGCCACAGTACCACTTCTCTAGAATTGGCAGCATCATAAAAGTCCAGCTCAATGCGAAAACGTCCATGACACCATCATTCCCATCTTCTGAGAAAAGCAAGGAGATCCATGCCCGGATTCCCGAAATAAAAGGATAATTAGGAGAGAAGACAAGGTAGTCGAAAGCTAGAGCCCTGGAAGCTGTACGATCTACGTAATCAAACAGTGAGTTGTTAATTATACAAGCAACTTTATTCGAGTCCTTCCGCCCCACAAGCACTGAAACACTCACAGTCTGGCTCCAAGGAACGGTGAACCTAAGGTCAACAGGTAAGGTCATCTTGTACTAGGGACTCTCGAGATGAAACTTGAGCATGTCGCAGATTCCAGCTGGTGGGACCTTGATTCCTCTCTGGAGGACAGGACCACGGACAACTTCAGAGAATATCAATTTATCTTCACTCCAAATGTCAAATGAAGAATTCCAATTCATCGAAGGAAAGTCTTGGAGGGAGAAGTGTTCGCTGATGAGGCCGTTCATAGAACGTTTGATACAGTTTATAGTAAGTTACAGTAGGAGGATTGGGCCGTTTGCAAACCGAAGGCCATCTCTTTGCACATACACATTTCCAAAAGTAATCATCTTTAGCAATGCGTCTCCAATGCTTACAAACAACCATTCAAGCTGCAAGGTCTACGCCATCTAAAAGGGGGGAAAACAACCTTCAAAACTTCTTCTAATGACATTTTCGGATTGCAAAATGACCATCAGAAGCCGAATGATGATAATTTGCTCCAGCAATTCGGAAGAGGTGTAAAAGAACTAAAAGCCGAGTAGCTGATGGCTTCCTGTGAAAGCTATAAAATTAAGTTTTAAATGTAAAAGCACCAAGGATCGATATTAAGCTCAAAACATGAATGTTGCACATACTTTTGTGCAGCAAGATGTATGTATTATGGGGCCTGAAACATCAAATGATGCATTCAACATTAAAGATAGTCTAAACATATTGCAAGCGTGTTCAAAACTAAAATATTCTTTCAGGCAGCAAGGTCTGTCCTAAACAAGTCTGACTGTGAAAGGATAAGAAACGAAAAATTTCGACAGATTTTCTCTCCCCCAAGTTTATCAGGTCAATAACCTCAAAATGCAAATGGAATTTGTGCAATGTTAGCTTCATCGACACCAAAGCATAAATCTGTGATCTTAAACCCAACTCAGTTACCTTTCCTACTGGCCAGATACATATCATATACAAATGCAAAGAGCAAAACGCACACATCAAGTGAATTTAAAGCATTCAATTTACCAAAACTAACACTTCAACGACATCATAAACCAACAATTCAGTATCGAGCACGATTATAATTCCTTTCTAGCTCTACAATTCACATTAGTAAACCTCATATAATTCTGAGCTTAAAACTTCCAGCAGAACCCAAGTTTACGTCAATTTCCACCCAAATTCATAAATATAACCCTAGAAATAGTACCTCGAGAAAAAAATTATAGCTTTGACTAAATCATAAAAAAACAAAACAAACCCAGAAACAAAAACAAACACTACTATTACATGGTATGTAAAAAAATCCAAACTTTCTAATTCATACACGAAAAAATCACCCCAAAAAAACGAAAAACTGGAGAAAAAATAGAAATGAGCAAACCACAGATCGAGAAAAATATTTACCTGATTTATAGGTGGATTTAAGGAGATTTGATTTTTGGTCTCTTATTATGTTTATTGTTATTTAGGCGTTGAAAAATATAAATGAAAAAAAAAACCAACGATTAGAGAAAAAGAAGGTAACGGGAAGACGGAACAAATAATTTAAGGAGAGAAATAGAGAGAGGGGGCTGCGGATTAGAAAAAGTAAAAAAAATGTAAAGTTCACAAATAGTCACTAAATTTTTGTTAATTATTCAATTTGATAACTAAATTTTTAATTACTTTAATATTATTATTAAATTTTATGTTTTGTTTTAATTTGGTCACTGAGTTCTTAACGAACATTAAAAAAGTGACGTGGTTGTTAACAAATTTTGTATAATAACATATTTAGTCCACATTTACACATTCAAATAATTTAATCATAATTTTAACCTTCATTATTTACACTTATTTCAATTTGAACCTATTTTTAATTAAAAATAATTTAACCCTAAATCTAAAACACTAAATATAAACCACATATTCATAAACCCAAAACCCTAAACATTAAACTCATAAACCCTAAACCCTAAACTCTAACCCTAAACCCACAAACTCTAACCCTAAACACATAAACCCTAGTCATAAATATTAAACCCTAAATCCCTAAATTTATACAAACTAAATCCATAAACCCTAAAAATTCAAAACCACTAAACCATAAACACTAAACCCTAACTTTGAACTTTTAAGATTTTTTTTTTGAAAATAATTGTTGGCTAATGCCCTCACAACAGAATGGATTCTTTTTAAAGAACAGGTTCTGTCTGTAGTACAAGTTGCCTACTTTTTTCTATGCATAAACCAGGTTTTAGTGGATTTACATTCTCTCCTTTTTTGACAGGAGCAACAAAAGAAAAAGGAGGTAGCAACCAAAACCAACAAGAGAGAAACTTGTATCAAAAACAAACTGACATGAATAGGAGCTTATGTTTGCTCCTATCAGCCTCTCAGCAGACCTGAAATAAGATATGTATAATGACAAATATCTAACAACGAAACAACATTTACACATACCTTGAAGTTAGCTTCTTTTTTTTTTCTTTTATTAAAGCAACCTCTATCTCTTCTCCATGTTGTTTAAATACGTGTCGAATATTCTCTTAGAGTTTCAAGTTATGGCTTATGAGTTTCAGGTTTTAAGTTTTAGAGTTTCGTGATTATGTATTTTAAGGTTTTGAGTTTTGGGGTTTTAGGTTTATGGGTTTAAGATTTTGAGTTTGTTGTTTAGGTTTAGGGTTAAATTATTTTTCATTAAAAATAAGACTAAATTGAAATAATTTGAAATATTGAGGGTTAATTTATTATTATTTTTGAATTAGGAGTAAATTGTTTGAATGTGCAAATATGGAAGACTAAATGTGTTATTATATAAAATTTGTTAACAACGACGTCACTTTCATAACCTCAGTTAAGAGCTCCATGACCAAATTGAAGCAAAACACAAAGTTTAATGATAACGTTAAAATAATTTGAAATTTGATTACCAAATTGAATAATTAACTAAAGTTTAATGACCATTTGTGAATTTTACCTAAAAAGTCAAAGCCTTCACCAAAAGCAATACTGCTTATTCGTTGATTTTTAATCAAATTATTATTGCTGCCTCTAATACTATTCTTATTTCAACTTTATTTATTTGTTGTAGACTAATTTATTTTATTCTAGGACTACTTTTTAGGGGTTTCCTTTTTTTATTCAAGAGAAGAAAATGGTTGTTTTTCGATTCAATTTATTTTATACACAACATAAAAATTTGAATTATTATTTTTTGTACTTAAAAGATTTAATGTTTCATTTCATTAAACCAATTGGTTATTAAAAAATCGTTTATCTTCAGTTAAACAACTTTATCTCACTTTTTTCATGCTTTTTTCTTCTACTTTTGTAGTAAATATTTTTTTAGGATTGGATTTGAGGTCATATCAATTAAAATCTCTTATTGATGTTTATTTGGTTAGCTTGCTTATCTATTTTTTGTCTGAAACCTCGAGTTAATTCTATCATATTAATAGGTACTTACAATCACCTAAAATAGACTGTGACTAAGGTGTGATCAAATTAGTTGTATTACTTTTCATAGTTATATTAAATTTTATGTTTAGCGTTGATAGCTATTATCCTTCACTGCCTATAGTGGTGTTTGTTTATATTCTAATTTATTTTAAAACTATTTTTTATTAGGCTTAACCGTCAAATAAGTGCTCAAACTATACTTTTTCATATAGGTTCCCAAACTATATTTTGTGCCAAATATGTGTCTAACGTTTCATTCCATGACCTATTTAAGGTTTGGCCGTGACGGACATTAATTTTTTTTCCGTTATCCAATCAAAATCGAAATTTTTTAAATATTCTGAAATTTTCAAATAATCCTAAAATAGTCTCCAAATCATTTACCCCCAAATTCGGCCACTCCCACTGACGTTGGTCGCGTTTCCGGCGAAGGAATGAAGCCCCCTCTCCTCGCCAAACGACCCACACACCGTTCATCGTTTATTATGTCGCCGTTCATCGTGAATCATTCGAATGAACCATTCGACGATTTTGACATTTCACACGACGTCGGATTTTCGACGACGAGATGATGGGATAAATGGTCATGATGGTCCGGCGGCGGCTGCGATTGGCGACGACGTTGCAATCGGTGGCAAAATTAAGTCAAATCGAGATTTTGGCTTTGGGGTGTTATGGAGTTCAAAATTTGGGGCTATTTTGTGAAATTTGAGGTTATTTTGTTTTATTGATTTTTATTTGTTTTTAAATATAATTTTAAAATTTTAAAAAGATGACATGTGTCAAATAACGAAAATTAACGGTAAAAATTAACGGATATTAACAGCGGAGCACCTATTCGAGTAACATTAAAAACGTTAGACACCTATTTGGCCCAAAATAAAATTTAAGTACCTAACTGAAAAAAATATAGTTTGAACACTTATTTGACTGCTAAACATTTTTATTATTTTATTTATTTATTCATTCAATAAAACAAACTGATTTTATTAAATAAAAAACTTTATCCGACCTAAAATCAGACCAACCTAAGTCGCATCACCTTCTCTCTACCTTAATTTGGGTAAAATTGTCCATATTAAAATATTTTGTTGTTAGATATTTTATACTAATGTTTTCATGTAAAGTCCATAATCGAATGAGATATGAAGCTACTAAACTCAGTAGACTCGTGGCAAAAGCGGCCACCAATCCATCGAATCCAAGATGTTGGAAGACTGTACCGACCATGATAGAGGTTTGGGCCTTTGCTTTCTTGGGTGTTGGTCTATACGTTCTAACTCGTGGGTTTCGGACCAAGTTTTGTGGGCGATCTATTTGAGTGGTCCGAGCTTTATCGTTTTCTCTAAAATCACTTTTCTTGCTAGAGCCATCACCATTTTCCATGCGAGTTAAGGATGGGACAGGGGAGGTTGTTGGTTGGGGTAAACATAAGCATGGGCGGATGTATATGGGAACAATAGGGTGCAATCGACCCTATTTGATTTGTAGGGTATGGAGTTTTTAAGGAGGTAATATAAAATTTTTTCATATGAAATATTAAAATTGATCCCACTTAATTTGTTGGGGTATGGGGTCAACAATACTTATTTTAATGGTATGAGTAGGGGTGTAAACGAGCCAAGCCAAGCTCGAGTAGTGCTGAGCTTGTTAAGAATTCAAGTCGAGTTCAAGCTCGAGTAGTTTTTAACGAGACTAAATAATCTGAGCTTGACTCGGCTCATTAAGAACTCGATCCGAGTTCGAGCTTGAGTCGAGTGTTGGCCGAGCTTTGACCGAGTCGAACTCGAGTAGCTCGCGATCTGTCTCGTCTCAATTAATGCCTTATTAGGAAAAAAAATTGATACACAAATCGTGTAAGCTTTAGTTTACACAAGCTTGTTAATTAGGGTTTAGAGGTTTAAATTGTTGGGTTTAGAATTTAGGATTTTTTACTATTTAAGAGTTATATTTAGGGTTTACGTTTTAGGAATTTATTTAAATTTAAAAATTATTATATTATATTTTCGAGTAGCTCGCGAGCTTTTCGAGTTGGTATCAAGTAGCTCGACTCGGCTCATTAAGAACTTGAGCCGAATTCGAGCTCGAGTCGAGTCTAATCGAGTCGAGTGTTGACCAAGCTTTGATCGAGTCGTACTTGAGTAGCTTGTAATCTGTCTCGTCTCATTTACAGCCCTAGGTACGAGATTCTCCCATACCTCATACTTCACTCTGACCCCCACTATATGAAAATTCTGGCTCCACAACTAAACATAAGCGATTGTGTCTTAAAAGCATGTGGTTGATAGTTATAAAAATGAAGCAAGTTAGAGAGAATAAGTTAAGAAATAATAGGGTTTTGGAGAAGGGGGAATGGGTGATTTCAAGGAGGAGTAGAAATTATTTATCTTTTAAGGTGTCCTATTTATATCTTAATAGTAAAAAATAGGGTTTAAGGTTAGGGTTTAGAATTTAGAAATTAAAGTTATAGCGTTGGGTTTAATTTTTTTAGTGTTTGGGTATAGATAGAGACACCAAAAAGGCATGGCCGGTCTTGGGCTTTTGGAGGCCCTGAGCGAACCTAAAAAATTGGCCCTAAATCAAGATTTAAATTATAATTGCAGTCGTATTTTCGGTTGTCTTGTGTTTACCGCAATTGTGGACATAACAGATGCTATTTCGGTCATTGCGAGTATTGCGGTTGTGAAATTTTGTAATAACATACGTTATTGCGGACATAAGGGTTGCAATTATCTTGTTTTCAGATGTTGCCACTACCGTCATATAATAGTCGTTGTTGTGGTTGCATACCGCTATTTAAATCTCTATCTCTAATAGCAAGTATGAAAAAAAATAAGAGTATGACCATAGTAACAAGTATTGGAAAAATTAGGCCCTAATAACAAGTATTGAAAAAAATAAATTTTAAGACTATATCCATAATAACAATATTGAAAAAATGAACAAGCACATTTGGCTGGTTGGCCAAGATGCTCATCTTTGTTCCTCATTTCTCTTAAGTCATGGGTTGTAGAACCACCAGGAGCACCCCATTCCTTCCCCTAGAGTATCCCCTCCCCATCCCTCTAGGTAGGATTAGGATTAGAATTAGGCTTTGTAAAAAACAAATATTGAAAAAATCAGGACCTAATAACAAGTATTAGAAAAAAATGAATATTAAGAGTAGACCTCTAATAATAAATATTTGAAAAAACTTATCCCATATTAACAAGTATTAAAAAAATGGGCCCCTAATAACGAGTATTAGAAAAAATTGAATCTTTAATAATAAATACAATTTAAAAAATACAATATTTAGTTTCCCTGAATGATGGGCCTTGGGCGGGCGCCTTTGTTGCCCTTGCCCAGAATCGGGCTTGCAAAAAGGGCGTATAATTTTTGTTTTCAAATAGAGCTAGTTGTAGAGATGATAACTTGTGAATATGAGATTCACTTTCTCCTCTTAGAGATCTATTGATTGGTTGAGTGATCAATGGTGTTCATGTTATTTTATTTTGTGTGAATTTAAATCTTGTCATTTACCTCTAGAATATAAAATTTCTCTACTTAAAAAAACTAGGCTCTTAAGCTTTTATTAACATTTTGCAAACTAGATTTTTTAAGGAAAAAAAGAGTAAAATATGTGCTTGGATATAAAAGAAAATTAATGTTATGCAAAGATTATATGTTAAATATATAATTTTTACGTGGTAATGAAATTTATTATTTTTATAACTATTGATATTTGATTTATTAATCAATTAATTTGGATTGGGCACTATAGAGGCTCATTCTGAGCCGATTGTCTCAACTTACTTGATTTTACTAATATTTAAATATCTAATATTGTTTAAGGTCATGTTCAACAATGCTTCTCCAATGGGCATCGGAGCGCCAAAGGGAGAAGCAATGCTGAACAACACGCTGAAGGACGTTTAGTTGCCATTTTCCAACCTGATTTAGCATCCAAACGAGTGTTGTGCTGCAGTTGGAAAATCCAACTTCTTGAGCCAATCTGCCGTTCTAAAATTTATGCTGAACGGGCCCTAAAAATCTAACATCTCGTCTAGCTAAATCAAGATAGTGTTAGTATAAACTACTAGGTATAAAATCTAATTATATAGTTTGACTCTCACCCTTTTCTTATAGCTGGGATTGGCTGGAAAGTGCTAAACCCGTAGTTTTCGTTAATGGTTTCTCCCGCCAGAAAAAGGAAACATCCATTTGTTTTCGCTTTAAGACATTTCCAGTAAACGACAAATAGAAACTTCCATAAAAAATCCAAGCCAAATTCTTCCAAGTAAATTCTAGTTACAGTTAGTTAGGTGTTCATTAACTGCATGCAACTTGTAAGTTAAGCTGTTACACTTTCCTTAGCTTTCCTTACATCTTTATATATTAAACACTTGTATTATCAAGTTATGAAAGCCTAACAAAGGCGAAACCCAAGGAAAACCCTAATTTTCTCTTTCCAAGCATCGCTCAGTGTGCATCAATCCGACAACGCTGCTAAGAGGACGAAGCTCTTTCCCTTACTTTGCATTAATTGCTTTCGAAGTCGGTGGAATAATCAGGCTTCTCTTCTTGCTTTTAGCTTCCCCTATAGCCGGGATCTTTTATTATTTTGTCTCCGAATCCGTGTTCGATTCCTGACTTTGCAACCTTTGTAGGAATGAAAGTGTCCGATATCGAGTCCGTGGCTCGAGCTGTTTTACCCAAGTTTTACTCGAGCGATTTGCATCCGGAGACTTGGAGGGTGTTTTCTTCGTGCGGGAAGAAGTGTGTGCTGACGGCGAGCCTAGGGTTATGGTGGAGCCATTTTTGAAGGAGTTTTTGGGAGCCGATAAGGTTATTGGGACCGAACTCCATGTGTTTAAAGGTAGAGCAACTGGATTGGTGAAGAATCCAGGGATTATTGTGGGAAAAAATAAGGCTGATGCACTTTTGAAAGCCTTTAGAAATGAGTGTATGCCCAATATTGCTCTTGGCGATCGAAAGACGGATTATCCTTTATTGAAATTGTGCAAGGTGCAATTCTTTTCCCTTCTATTAGCAAGTAGGGGTGAGCATTCGATCGAGTCAAGTCAATTTAAAATTTTCAACTTAGTAGAGTAGTTGAGTCGTATTTTATAACTCAAAATTTATCTAAGTTTTTAGTTGAGCTTATGAATTCGAGTCGAGTAGAGTTGTTCGAGTTTCTGTTCAAATTTAATTATAAATATGTATAATGTTATGATACTAATTGATTCTAATTTAAATGGCTTTCTATAATCATATACGATATACATATATTTTTTTTCATTTTTTTCACATGTGATATATATATATATAGAAGAGTTGAGGGACTCGACTCGAACTTTAAAACGATCCACAAATTACTAAAAGTTTCGAGTTATTCAAGTCTCATTTTATAACTCTAACTTTATTTAAAAAAATTCAAAGTCGAATTTATGAAATTACGATTTTTTTCGTGTCGAGAAAAGTTTTGCACACCCATGTTAACAAGTATTGCCATTTTTAGAACAATCATTTTACAATAATATATTATGCATGTTAAGATTTATATCATATTATCATTTGTATGTGTTTTAGAAATTCTCGTACCTTTATGTTTATGCTAATCTTGTGTCGTATTTGCATTTCATGTGCTTTCTACATTTAAAAGGCTTTCTAATTTGGTTTGCAGGAAAGTTATGTGGTTCCAACAAAGCTTGAAGTTGAACCGGTAAGCCTTGATAAGCTACCAAAACCAACCGGCTTGTTCAAAAACCAACTCCTTTCATGGCACTTCTCATCACCCTTTGGATCCCTTTCGGCTTCCTCCTCGCCTGCCTCCGTGTCGCTGCCGGCTCCCTCCTTCCGATGCCATTAGCCTATTATGTCTCTTGGCTGCTCGGAGTATGTGTTTACATAAAGGGCAACCCACCTGCACCGGCTAAAAAATTAATAGGTCAAACCGGAGTCCTTTTCGTATGTTCTCATACTTGAACCCGTTGATGTATTTCATTCAAGTGACCCGGGTTCGAGCACCATGTGTGCACAGTATGTGCGTGTTATTAAAGGGCTAGAAAAATTGAACAATACTATTCAAAAAAAATCATAGGTCTGTACTTGACCCTATCTTCCTCTCCACAGCTTTAGGCCGTCCAGTACCCTCCGTGGCATACTCTGTATCGCGATTCACAAAATTCATCTCCCCCATCAAGACCTCTCATCTTAGCCGCGATCGCACAAAGGACGCTTCCATGATAAAAAAAGAAAAGCCTTTACGAGAAGGTGACCTAATTATTTGCCCCGCAGGAACGACTTGTAGGGAACCCTATTTACAAAGGTTTTCAGCTTTGTTCGCAGAGTTAACCGGCGAACTCGTTCCGGTAGCGATGTCTAATAAGATGAACATGTTCCACGAAACAACAGCTAGAGGGTGGAAAGGGATGGACCCATTTTACTTCTACATGAACCCTAGCCCAGCTTATGAAGTAACAAACAAGTTGCCATATGATTAAACTTGCAGCGGTGGGAAATCAAGCCATGAGGTTGCAAATTACATTCAAAGAATAATCGCCAAAAGCTTATCATATGAATGTACAAATTTTACTAGGAAAGATAATTATAAAGCTTTGGCTGGAAACGATGGCACCGTCGTGCAAAAATAAAACCGTCCGTGAGTCAGGATAACAAGGGCCTCTGTTTAGGGCTCACCGTCTATAATTAGAAATAAATAGTCATTTGGAATTTAATTATGTAGTACTGGGCCTATTGCCCCTAACTAAATATAAAGAACTATTAAAACTTATTTATGCTATGTTTGGTAACCAATTTTTTGGATCAAAATTGGGTGTTTGAACCATTTTTAAAGGTTTAACCAATTAAATATGTTAATTTGAATGTTTGGTAAACAGATGATTGTAACAACGGATTGGTGAAACTTTTTAAATTGAAGAAAAAAATACTAAGAGGAGCTCATTGGGTTTAAAAGATTTTGCATAAGAATTATAAAGACACGTTTATCCTTGACGATTATAAAAAAATCAAAATAACCTAAATTTACATGGTGTTATTTGTAAAATACTTTTTTTGTACATATATATTGTATTTAAATAATTCACATATAGAACTGACAGATTAGTGTAATTTCGAGGATTTTGCACCGCCCCGCCCCAATTGAGGCATGTATGTGTATGCATTTGATAAGTAGTAAATGGCTGTTGAAGTCAAAAGTCATACCCATAATAAGCAGTATAGAGGCTAAAGGACTAAAGCTGGTCAGATTGTGCAAAACATGGATATGCAGGTATTATTATGATATTTACTTTGGTGGATTTTGTGAAAAGCTTACTGATTTTACTATGTTGGACTTGGTCCTTGCATTGAAGCCCAGAAAAGGCGATGCATTACTATTATTCAGTCTTCATCTTGATGCAACATCCGGTGATAAAGGGTGAGAAACGGTCTGCAACAAAGCGGATCCATGTCAGCAGGGACGGAAAAAAAAGTTGAGGTCTTATAAGTTTAAACACTAGTTAAATAGGGATTTTTTTACCTTTGTTTATTATGTATCTATTTTTAAAAATTTTGAATTTTTTCTTCCATCTTTCAACATTTATATAGGATTGAACAAAACTCGACTCGATTTGAAAAAAAATTAAACTTTTTTATTCGACTCGTTTTGACTCGACTCAAAATTTCATACACTAGGATCAAGTTGAAAAAATTTCAAATAAAGTTTGAATTGTAAAATAGAAATTCGAATAACTCAAAATTTTTAATAATTAGTGGACCGGTTTTTAAGTTCTAGTCGAGTCCCTCAATTCTGTCTTATATATATATATATGGGGAAAATACTTTGATACAAAGACTTGTGTAAATTTTAGTTGACACAATCCTTTCAATTTTAGGATTTAGGATTTTAGGTTAAGGTTTAGGGGTTTAGTTTGTAGAATGTAAGGCTTATGGTTAGAATTTAGGGTTTAGTATTTAAGTTTTAGGGTGCTAGTGATTGAGATTTAAATTTTATGAAAGGGTTGTGTAATTTTTGTACACAGCTTGTTTAATATATATATATATATATATATATATATATATATATATATATATATATACCACACCACATATGAAAAATATGAAGAAATAAATATGTATTGTATATGAATATAAAAATTCTTTTAATTTGAAATCAATATGCATTATAACATCGTAAATAATTATTATTAAATTTGTATTGAAATTCGACTAGACTCAATTCAATTCGAATTTTATAAACTCAACTCTAATAAAAAATTTCAAATAAATATTAAATTGTATAATAAAATTTATAAACACAAATATTTTTATTCGACTCAATCAAATGTTGACACTTATATTAATGTTTTGTCTCACTCCCAAACCCTGAAACCGTCCTAGACACACGTACACTTTCGTATGTTGATAATACATAGTATGATTATAATAAGAATATTAATGGATAGTTTATTATAATAAGAATATTTATCAAGATTAACCGGGTTAAACAATCTTTTTCTCGAGAGACAAGCGGCAAGCGTGTATGTTTATAATATACGTAGTACGATTGTAATAAGTATATTAAAGTCCCAACTTTTGTAGTGGTTGCCACCGTGTTTTTTGTTTTGTATTTGGTTGATTTTCTTAAATATATTATACTTTTTTTATAAATTTAGGATTATAAAATTTTTAACGAGAAATACAATTCAAGTTAAGACATTTAAATATTTCAATAAAAATGTTCTTGCCGAACAAAAAATAGTCATATGATCTATGTCGTAATCCTTTCGTATTAAGTCTTTTTATTTATCAAGAAGATATGAAATAATTCTCTAAAACTACTTATATGATTATGATTAATGGATATTTATCAAGAAAAACTCTATAATAAAATACACGAAAGACCTTTTAAGCAACCTCGTCTCAAAGTTATATTTACTTTAACAAAAAAGACGTTAAATATAATGATCTACTAACTAAACGTATCGATTGACAAATAGTGCTATTATGTCCCATCTGTCGTATCCTCAATATATATATATATACAAGTGAATCCATCAACTTCCCACAAATTAAACTCCACATATAGAGGTCAATTAAGCCTTTTTTATTTTTTTATTTTTTATTTTTTTCTTCTCTATCACTCTGATAGATCGCAACTCTCCTTTTAAACCACCCAATAGATTATCTAAAGGTTCACGACCATCATCCTTTTCTGACCATTAAATGTATAAAAATATTTTAAAATTTTATATCAATATATAATTTTAGGTGAAATGGTAAAAGATTTATATATAAAAACTTTAGGTGTTTTTGTTTGTATCCCCACAAAAGAACTTCTATTATTTTATTTAAAGATTAGTGAAAGTGCGAAAAAGAAAAAAAACTTAGATCCCATGAAAATAATTAGTTGTTTACTATTGAATAATAACAATTCATTAAGTGATTTCGGTAAAAAAAAATAGATGGTATATATTTTAAAATATTCAAGTTCAATTATTTTATCGGTTAAAAATATATAGTTATGTATAGGCTTAACTGTCAAATAAATGCCCAAATTATACTTTTTTCTAGATAGGTGCCTAAACTTTGTTTTTGGCCGATTAAATGCCTAACGTTTTCTTCCACAATCCAAATAGGTGCCTCACCGTAACGGATGATCATTTTATTCCATTATCCAATGAAAATCGTACACGTGGCAGTATTTAACATTATTTAAATTTTATTTTTTTAAAATAAATTAAAATTTTAAAAATATCTTGAAATTTTCAAATAATCTTTAAATAGTCCTCAAATCCCTAAACTCTCCAAATTCGACCACTCCCACAGGCGTTGATCGCGTTTCCGGAGACAAAATGAAGCGTCATTCCCTCGCCGAACGACCTGCACACTGTTCATAGTCCGTTATGCAGTCGTTCATCGCGAATCATTCGACGATTTCGACATTTTGCATAGCGTCGGTCGATTTTCGACGACAAAGTGGTGGGGGTAAATGATTGTGATGGTCCGACGACAAATGTGATGGGTGGCGGCGTGACAATCAGCGGCGAAATCAGGTTAAATCGGGATTTGAGTTTTGAGGTTTTAGAAATTTCAAAATTTGGGGCTATTTTGTAAAATTTGAGGTTACTTTGTTTTATTAATTTTTATTTATTTTAAATATAATTTTAGAAATTTAAGAAGATGACACGTGTTAAGTAACGAAAGTTAACGGACAATAATGGCGGGACACCTATTTGAGTAACGTTAAAAATGTTAGGCACTTATTTAACCTAAAATAAAATTTAAGCATCTAACTAAAAAAAGTATAGTTTGAGCATTTGTTGAACTGTTAAGAGATAATGTAAAAAAAAATTGTCGTGGACGGTACTCCTCCGGATTAGTGGAGGGTACAACAAAATTAATTAATCAAATCGAATGTGCCAAACTTTCTTCATCGCCATTAGCTCAATTTCATTTATTTTCTTTTTCGTTTGGATTCCATCCTCAGAAAATTCCACTAAAGCATCTTACTCCAAAAATAATATTAAACATTATCATATAAATTGTTATTCAAATGAAATTGAAGATGGCGAATTCCTTTCGTTTCTTTAGACGTATTCATAATTTGGTTCTTGAAATCAATGATTAAGCTAGCATACAGTAAAGTATATGTATATTTTTAATCTTTTTAATTCATTTGAATTTATAAAAAAATAAAATAAAGAAACATTTCAAACGAAATAAAAATATAGCAGAAAAATAGTAAAATGAAGTAAAAATTAAATTGATAAAAAATTAAAAAATGAAACATCAGACCAGCAAAACACACATCAAGTGAGCTGCAATCTTACAACGTCATAGATGAGATGAAACACCGGAAAAAGGAAGCATGAAACAAAATTTTGTCTTTATCCTACTACATGCTTAAGGAATGAAGTAGAAGTAGTGAGTGAAACCAACAATTTTGTAAGTTGTTTTGCAAAATAGATCCGACTGCATCGGCAAACGAACCATAAAAAAGATTAAACTACTGAAAGACCGTCTACAACTGTAAATATAAACCGTTTGAGAAAACTATCAACGAACGCAAATCTACCACAAAGATAGGTGAAACGTGCCATAAAGCAGATAAAAAGTGTGCCACAAAGGCAGATAAAAACTAATAGAAGAAAACCGCAACATAAGAAAAACAAAAATTGAATATAAAAATAAATAAAGAAAAGAATATCGACGGTGAACGACCATCACTAAAATTAACGCTATCGTTGACTAGCATTAAGGGTGGTGCCATCACCGACCAGTTAAGAATTGAAGAAAAAAAAGAGAAATTTATATGTAAGGTTGAAAAGAGAGTTGGTAATTGTAAATTAAAAAGGTGCTATGAGATACTTGTTTTTTATTTTTATTTTATTTTTTATTATTTTTGATAGAATTATTGTTCTATCACAAATTAAATTGATATTTTTTTATTAAAATTAATAAAATTTTCGACGAAAAAATAATTCCGTCGAAAACTACAACCTAAATCAAAATTTTATAATAAAATATTTTATTTCTATTGATAAATTATGATGAATTGTGTTTTCGATAGTTAAATTAATATCGAATTGACTCGTTACATAAATTCAATCGAAAAATTTAGAGAGCGTAGATATATTACAATACATGATCTTACTCTTATATATAGCTAGGTTAAACTCTCAAGTTTTATCCTTTTTCTTATAGTTGGGGCAAAACTGTAATTGGCTGGAAAGTGCTAAACGTATCGTTTTCGTTAACGGTTCTTCCACCAGAAAAAGAAAAGAAACTTCCAGAATTATTTTCGCTTTTTGACAATTCCACTAAACAACAAATATAAAGTTGAAGAAAAGTCCAAGGCCAAGTCTTGGAAGTCGTCTCATGATCCCATCTCTGTAATTCTATTACCGATTGTAGCCGGGCAAAGGATTCATTTTTCCGGCCATGGATTCTTGGGATTTTCTCGCCTTCTTTCTTCTTGTTTCCCTTCATCTCTGTTTGGGTTCAGCTGAGATCGACGGATCGGTTCTTCAAATGAAAACAGGAACTTCTTCTCTTCCCCTTGATCCCACTCGTGTTACTCAACTCTCTTGGCACCCTAGGTAAACCTAAATTCTCTCTTCTTTTTGCAGTTTGATTTAGTCAAAATTGTGGGATTTATGGGGTTTTCTTTTCAGGGCTTTTATTTATAAAGGATTTTTATCAAGGGAGGAATGTGATCACCTTATTACTCTGGTAATTAACGAATTTTTTTGTTTTACTTATTTGTTGAAGAATTTCGATTTTTGATTTTAACCCCCTTTTTTTTTTAAAAATGAGGGAATTTCAGGCTAAGGATAAATTAGAGAAATCAATGGTGGCTGATAATGAATCAGGCGACAGCATTGAGAGTGAAGTTCGAACCAGCTCTGGCATGTTTATTCAGAAAGCTCAGGTGTTGTAAATTACTTTTTTTTTTTTGGATAAGTAAGAATTTTATTAGCTTCAAAAGCAAAGTTTTGCTACAAAGTGCAACTGAGAAATGCTAAGTAAAGCTATTTACGGAAGTGCTAAACTAAGCCCCAATTCCTTTAGAGTTGTGCAGTTAATTACCGATGTTTTTCTTTTATATATAATTATAATGTTTTCTGTGTTCATAAATAACCAAGCTCTTTACCAAAAGAGTCCTTTTCTTTGTTGAATGCATCGGCTTATGCATTTGGGATAATTGGTTTCATTTAGCATTGTATTAGAACTCTCGAATTTTGAATCCCGACAAATGGTTTCTTCTTACCTTTTATCTTCACTTTGGTTCACTTGCAAATCCATCAATCATTTATCCGGCTTGTTGTGAGGTCCCGTTTTGAAATTTAAGTATAATAGTTATGTTCTATCTTATCAGCATAAGCCTTGTGGTAGTTGGTCACTCAATTTAAAAGAAAGAAATGTTGAAAGAAATTTTACTTATGATTGATTCCGTTTGATTACTCTCATGTATGCAATCATGATTGGTATTAGTTACATGTTTCATTTAGTTTAGATATTTGTTTACTTAATGCTAACAGATTATGATTGTTTACATTTACGGATCATGTTTGGGAAGTGTTGTATATGCTTGTTCTTGAAGTTCTATTGCTTATGTGGTGTCCTCTGTTTCTCATCTGAAGGATGAAGTGGTCGCTGATATTGAAAACAGGATTGCTGCATGGACCTTCCTTCCAGTAGGTATGTTTTGTTGATTGCTTGTTGTTACACTCTGTAATTTCTTACTCTGTGGAAAGATATTCTCTCATCTTACTTTAATATGGCACCCCAAACAGAGAATGGGGAATCCATGCAAATACTACACTACGAGAATGGTCAGAAGTATGAGCCACATTTCGATTATTTTCATGACAAGGCTAACCAAGAGCTGGGTGGTCACCGTATTGCCACTGTACTCATGTATTTGTCTGATGTTGAGAGTGGTGGGGAAACTGTGTTTCCGAATTCCGAGGTAAGCATTCAGTTATGGATTTCTTTTTTATGTATGCTTTCTTCCTATTCTATCACTGTGACTTTTCATTTTGTTTTGTTCATCGCTCATCAATTTGCCTTCTGTAGGGAAAACTTACTCAGCCCAAGGAAGAAAGCTGGTCAAATTGTGCCAAAAATGGATATGCAGGTATTATTATGAACCTGTTGGAAAAAAAAAATGTTTTGATCTTGATCCTCTTTGATGTTGCAGTGAAATAATGTTTGCCATTGTTCATTTTTTTTTAATTTTCGAATATTATCCCACTTGTATGATTGGCTTGTTATCTGTATTCCAATGAATTCAGCAGATTCATACGAAACATTTCTGTCATGCTTCTAGCTTTTTACTTGGATGTTCTGGGATAAAATTGTGGTGTTAGAAATCCAACCATATAATCCTCAGCCATTTTTATAATCCTTAGTATCTGACACTATTATACCGGTCGTCCTTGCAGTGAAACCCCAAAAAGGCAATGCTTTGCTATTCTTCAGTCTTCATCTTGATGCAACGCCTGATTCCGACAGTTTGCATGGAAGCTGCCCGGTGATAAAGGGTGAGAAATGGTCTGCGACAAAGTGGATCCACGTCAGGTCTTTCGATGTATCAAAGAGACATTCTGAAAATGGGGATTGTGTGGACGAAAACGACAACTGCCCCATCTGGGCTTCAACTGGCGAGTGTGAAAAGAACCCTACTTATATGGTGGGTTCTGAAGACGCTTATGGATACTGTCGGAAGAGTTGTAAGGTATGTTCCTCGTAGAGAGTTATTTTCGGGCTGTTCCGGGCCTTTAATAGATCAATAGTTACCTTTTAATGACTGTAGATACAGACATTTTTGAGTTATGTTCAATGCACACGCATATCTGAGGATTTGAATCTTTTCACTGTGGAGTGTCATACACTATACTGAAGATGGTTATGAGTTATTATTGTATCTCTATTTTGTTCTTCCGCCGTTGAAAACAGCTACCATCTGGATTTTATCGTTTTGGTATGAATCTCTTGTTCAAATCTTACATAAACATGGAACAAACAAAGAAAGCATTGTTCAAGAAGCATATAAATTGTCATTCCTTTAGTTACTTGCTTTTCTCACCTCGGTGAAAACCTTACATCTGAACATATGTACAAAAAATGAAATGATACATCTTATACAACTTGCAAGACTTATTTGTCACTCGAAAACAAGGCGAAATCGAGGTTGTAATGTTTAAGAAAATAAATGAAAAATCTATTTGTATTCTTCATCTAGGCATTTGCCTTTGCAAAAAGAAGAATTCTTGCCTATACCAGCAGTCGACTGTAATTGCTGTGGTTGATCTGATTCAACCGTATGCAGCATAGTATGTTCTCCGGTAAGTCTTCCGATTTGTTTCCCTGTTCAGAAGTTGCAATTAACATCAAGTGCAATGTCCGATAAAAATCTCAAAACGTATAAAGCAGCCTTGGATAATCAAGGGATTTACCTGAATTGTCAAGCCAAAATCTAGTGTACATAGCTTATATCTGTCCTGAAACGCTTCAAAACCCTTTCTGGAGATGTAGCTAAATCTATGCAAGTCTAAATCGATCTCAAAGTAGTTCTCACCCTGAAAAAAGTTTCAATCCATCAGAATCATATGCATCGTGAAGAATAAAACTGACCCGATCCACAGTATTTATCATGGACTAATCCCATTCTAAAGAGGGAAAAATATACCAAGTAAAACTCATGCTGAGGACGTGAGAGAACCGGCTTTTCATTATAAGCATTCATAAGCTTCTTCTCAGCTGTGCTTAAATGAAGATCCAGGAAATTTGCCACTCTGCCAATCATTTTCAATCTTTCTCGAAAAGGTGCGATAGTATCTACTGGAAATCCTTTCACTCGCTCAACCTCGTCATTTATTAATCGCTGTTGGTAAAGGAAAGAACGAGGAAAGTTAATGAATTACGATAAATAACACGAAAGCAATGTCCGAAGCAAGGAGCTGCTGATTGTTGAATGTCTAACATAGAAGCAAAGAGCAATAGTTATATTTATCTTACTATAATATTTTCTCGGAACTGAAGTGGGAGGTCTTTTGAGTAACTTTCGGATAGTTTGAAGTACAACACCAAATTCATTCCTTCTCCGTCGTTTTCACTGTGAAATATTGTAATAGGGTACAAAGGAACCTGTACGCCAAAAGAAAACATCATTATTAGAAAAATTCAACACGAGCGGACAAAGAGATTTGAAGCTATAAACACGAGTACACTTATGGTCGTATGCCAGTTTCAAGCAAAGAATATAAGCAAGTTATGATTGAACTACAGGCTAATTACTTAGTTGAACAATATGCAGAGAACCATATGGAGAGTTATACGAGAAAAAAAGGAAAATATGAAAAAGTATAAGCACCTGAATATTTACAACAAGAATAGAAGGAATTTCTTCGGATAAATTAAAAACCGGAAGTTCCACAAAACGAGCAATGTGATCAATTTTCCGCGGAGATAAGAAGAGATCAACTCCAAAAGGATTAAATGCTGCAGAGTTTGAAGCAAATTCCTTCTTTTTGTCCCTTCCAATAGAGAAAATTAAAAGTATCATTGAATCAGTTGACTGGTAACAACAAAAATATTATCGAAAGGAACCTATAGCTATGAAGACAAAAGTACGTGGTTAAAAAATTAAGAAAACGTGCTCTCACCTAAAGTAGTTGTGACCACGGACCTTGAAAGAACATGGCTCAAGAGGAGACCAACAATCAGGCATGTTCTTTTCACTCGGACAGCATGGGACTGAGGTACCAGCTACCGGTTTTTGCAAAGGCACCTTCGGAGAAACTGAAATGAAATAAGATCGTCCACGCATAAAGATATGGCATACGGTAAGACAATCAAGCATAATAAAGAAAACTCCGGCAGGGTAACACTCACCTAATGTCGGAGTGGCATGGCCCTCTCTCCATTTAAAGGATAGTTTCAAAGGTGCTTTCTTCTTCGAACTAAGAGTACTCGGACTAAACGATCTTTTTCTCTCAATTGAAGGGGCAACTGAAGGAATACAAGGCAAGCAATTATTTGAAAGAAATTCGATGTGATTCCCACCTTGGTTTTCATCCCCCCGAATACTTTCACTAGAAATATCATCCACAAAAACAGGATTGCCCTCGGTAGGACGATTATTCGCCTTCGATTGAGAATTAACATTGTTAATGCTCAAAGCTCTAGGAGATGATACAGTCAACACAGATGGATTTTCAGAGCCAGTGACAGAGATCATATCTGAAAACAACGCGAAACGAGATTACGAATATAAATCATTACCTACCTTAATTCTTCCAAAAAAAGAGAGATTAAACTGATCAGAAACTAAACACATACCATCATAGACGCTATAAAATTCTTCATCCAATTCAGATTCAAACACTGAAAAACAATCACGCCATGCCAAGTCTGCATTTCCTGTTACTAGCAACCAAACCAAATATCAATATCAAGTTAACATAAAATTGAAACCCAGTAAAATACAAGTACAAATTCCAAAACTAGAACTTCAAGCAAAAAGTAAATCAAACAATATTAAACTAATAAAAATACCCCCCCCCCCAATCGGCAATTCCTCGAACTAAACAACAAAATTCAACAATCTCAAAACCAAAAGCAAATAAATTGAAAAGGGTAATCAATTATCAAACAAAAAGCTAACCTTGAATATTAGAACTAGCACGAGAAAAATCCTTAGAACCAGCAACAAGTTCCCCATTCTGAAGCTTACGAGAAAAAACCCTCCTTTTACTGATCCTTCTTCTGCACAAAATCCTCCTTTTCTTCTTTTTTGTCAATCCGCCAAAGCTTCCTTGCTTTGAAACACAAGTACCCATTTCTTTGAAATCTACGAAAAACAACACAAAGATCGTAACTTTTTTATATTCCAAATGATGGGGTTTCAGATTTTTCGGCTGTTGGCGTGCGTAATTGCTTTAGTCTCGAGTGAAAAATTCCAAAATAGTAGTAATGTATAAATTAATTAGAATAAGACGCTGTTTCAAGTCTTCGTGCGACAGCGTCGAACTCGGCCGAGTACTTGAGCTTTGAAAAGTCTAAGAAATAGTAAATAACAATGGTGTGAAAACCGGGGTTTCTTACAACTGGCTGTCGACGGTAATGGTATGTGACACGTAGAAGGTAGGCAACCTCAATGCGTGTTGGACAGCGTCCTGGAGATAAAAAGGGATATTTTTTCCCTAATGAAAAAAGACAAATATTTTGGGGAATAATCCAAATCTAAATAATATTTTTAAATTCTAGGGCACTTTAAAGAATTGAAATTTACGTAAATTTTATAGTACAGAAAAAGTCGTCATTTGCAAGTAGTGGTTTTTTTTATTTTATTTTAAATTGATAAAAAAATATTAAATTATTATAAGTTAAGAGAAAGTCGTCACATGTAGATGACGTCTTCTTTCAAATCGCCATCTGCAAGTGACAATTTTTGTCTACACTATAAAATTTTTTGTAAATTTTAAAATATCTCTTAAAATATATTATTTTTCTAAATATTTAATTTATTTAAATTATTTATCCAAAGCTGCAAAAAAAATGTCGAGGCTTTTTTATAGAATTATGCCACAGGAAAAAAAGAGATCAACAATATTTCTTCTAAGAATACTTTAAATAAATTGATTCATGAATTTTTATGGAAGTGTGAATCAAATTCTTTAATTTTGATTCCTTGTTATATTTGTTTTTTAGTTTAATGAATTTGAATTTTATGTCTATATTTCACAATAGAGGAGATTAATAATTTGGATTAAAAAATAAATTTAAACAAGTTAAGGGATTAGATATCACTTCAATGGCGTTATTATTATCCAATTAAATTTCTCTTATTTTAAGTAGAAATTATTCAAAAAAAATAAAAATATTTTAATATTTTATAAGAATTATGACTCGAATAATTTTAGATTAATTCCGTCACTAATCGTAAGTGAAATTATTTGTGTTTTCGGAAAGAATTATACGAGCCATGTCATAGTACTTAATCCATGCTAAACTTCGCTAATAAAAAAACTTCAACATATAAAGTACACAAATAATCACTAAATTATTTTTAAAAATATAAAATAATTATTAAATTTTTAAAAATTATATAATTACCATTAAACTTTAATTTTTATTATAAAATAGTCACTAGGCTGGTAACTGCCGTTAACTGAGAGATTCAGCAGTTACGAAAATTTATATAATAACACACTTAATCCTCAATATTTTCACATTCAATCAATTTAGACATCAATAACGAGGGTTACGTTAAGAATAAATTGATTAAATGTGTCAATGTGGAGGATTAAATGTTATATTATTCAAATTTTTGTAATTGTCACGTCACCCAATTAACGACAGTTAACCGCTCAGTGACCATTTTGTAACAAAAATTAAAGTTTAATATTCATTATGTAACATTTAAAAGTTTGATAACCATTTTATATTTTTAAAGATAGTTTAGCGAACATTTGTATACTTTACCTTAACTGCTATTATTAAAGACAAGATCATTTTGAAATCCACTAATAGATCTAGTGGCTATTGACCAAGGATACTCGTATTTGTTTCATTCTGAATGTTCGACACACAATTTAAATAAATATTATTATTTAATTGTTTTTAAATTGAATATCTCTGTTATCCAAATAAAATCTTTTATCCATTTTTCAGAGATAAATTTCATTCCTTTCCCACAACAGCAATTTCTTCAATAAAAATGACAAAAAAATCGATTTCGTTTATGAACCAAATTTGGCTATTGCTTAATTATAATAAGGTAAGTACCTAAATTATGTCTTTTTTTGTAATAAGTGTATAAATTATTTTTTTGTGAAATAAGTACTTAAAGTTTTTTTGGTAGAATGAGTGTCTAAAATTTTATTTTTTTGTTGAAATATGTGTCAAAGTATGTGTTTCAGTTAGCTTTAAAATAAGAAGAAAAAAAACTTTAGGTACCTATATCAGCCAAAAATAAAATTTTAAGTACATATTTTAGTCAAAAATTACTTTAGGAGCCCATTGCAAAAAATATACATACTTTGAACACTTATTTTGTAATTTAAACTTATAATAACAACTCAATAAAGATATTAATATTTTTTATTAACATATTTAATATATATATATATATATATAAATAGAATCTTTCAAATATTCGAAACAAAATAAAGATAATGTATATCCATATATAATACTAACCCAAATCCGAACAAGACACAGCAATGAAAACAAACATATCAAGCAATCAGTATCAGTTCATTAAGAAAGCAAAGTAGCAAAACAAATCTTGAAAATACAAGGAACCTGCTGTTTAACATGTTTATTGGTATCATACAAACTATCTAAAACAGATGTAAGAAGGTAAACTGCAAGGGACTCAATATTACGTTGATTCATTGTCTTGGTCATTGAAAATCAGAGGGAAATCGTCAAACTGTTCCGAAAAACCTTTCTCCTCGGCCATGCTTTGCAATGTCTGATAAACCTTGAACATGGACCATCTGTTCTTTGGCTGAGGAACCACACAGTTGCAAGCGATTTTGAGGAACTGCAGAATTTCTTCGTCATGGCCTCTTCCGCGGAGATCTTTGTCAATGGCGTCTTTGATTCTACCGGAGTTCGAGAGATGGTTTACCCAATTCACCAAATCACCTTTGAATCCTTCTTCGCCTGCATTGACTTCTAGGGGTTTTTGCCTAGCTAACAATTCGAGAAGCACGACCCCGAAACCGTACACATCGGATTTCATTGAAGCAACCACGGTGCTTGAGCTCTCCTGTGCCATATAACCGGATTCACCTATATCGCTTTTCGCAAAACTAGTTTCATTAACCTCCGAAGAAGTCATGAGGCTTGCCAATCCAAAGTCCATTATCCTAGCATCAAAGTCCTCATCAATAAGAATCACATTAGAACATATGTTCTGCTGCAGAATCGGAGGTTGACACCCATGGTGCAGCCAAGCTAGACCCCTGGCTACACCCAAACCAATCTGAAACCTAGTCGGCCAATCTACAACAGCAACACTCTCATGTAACAACGAATACAAAGTCCCGTTCGACATATGCTTATAAACCAGCAACTTCTCTTCCTCCACCACACAAAACCCCAAAAGGGGTGTCAAATTCGGATGCCTAAGTTGGCCTAATATATTCATCTCCCATCGAAACTGCTTCTCACCAAGCTTGCAAGTCGTCAGTCTCTTGATCGCAAGGGCTGATCCATCAGGGAGCACCGCCTTATAGGTAGTTCCGGTCCTGGTTGAAACTATGATGCTCTCTGCACTGAAATTGTTGGTTGCAGCCATTAAATCAGCCAGTTTAACCTTCACAAGTGGCTTCTGGAACAATGAAACTTGAGTCAATTTATGAGCCCTAAGTCTCTCACCCCAACTGGTCCCATCTCTTCCAAAAAACCCATTTTTCCTCTTACTTTCCCCTCTCAAATGGAACCACCACCAAACCCCAAATGCCAACAACATTGAAGCAGCTGCACCAAAAACACCAGCTGCAATTATAATGGCTAAATTCCTCTTACTCAAACCCCCACACTTTCCAATAGGACCCCCACAAAGATCATTCCCAGCAAAATCTGCCTTATCACTGTGCTCAAAAGATGAAGGAATAGCACCCGAGAGATCATTGTTTGCTACAGAAAACCTTTTCAGCCGATTTAAACTAGATAATTGGTACGGGATTGAACCCGAAAGCCTATTGTTCGATAGTATAAAATTGTTCAGATAAGCGCAGTTTGATAACTCGGGGGGAATCAAACCATACAGATCATTGCTAGACAAATCGAGGGTTACTAAATAAGGTAACCAAGAACATATCTGGGGAGGGATCGTACCGGAAAGCTTGTTGCCCGACAGATCCAAGGTCTGTAAACTCCGACAGTACTCTAATGATTGAGGTAGCTGTCCTGAGAGGTTCATGTCCCGGAGCTGGAGGCTTAAGAGGCGATTCTCTTGCTCGTTCCAACACGAAACGCCGACGAATTTGCATATAATGGGTCGTTTAGAGAATTCTTGACGCCTTCCAGGCACTTGAGATCATCTTCCGCGACGGCTGAGAAAACAAGTGCTGGCAAAAGAATACATGGGAAAACAAAGCTGAAGATCTTTAGTTTCCCGGAAAAAGATCCCTCCATGGCTTACCAAAACAAAAAAAAAACCCAGAGTTTTGTTTATGAATTAGATCATAAAAACAGCACTGGATTTCATGTGATAAAAACCTGATCTTTCTTCAGAAAAGAAGCAGAATTTGGGCGTGAAGGCGTTGAATGGTCTAAAAGAGGAAGAGGAAGAGGAAGTGAAGGGTCATTGACTTGGAGATGTATATGGGAAATTACCCAACACCATTACTGATTTGTTTTTAATTTCTGTAATACTGCAAGTATATTTTTTTATTAGTAGCGGGGGGATGGGTTTGCTTTTTGTTGAAGACAGACATTTTTTTCCGTTAATTTGAATCGAAGATGGCTGTGCTTTGATGTTACGTGTAGTTTGACTATGAGAATGATTTATGATAACGTATTTTAAACAAAACTTTAAGGTAATTATTCTCCGGTAAAATTTTGATCCACAGACTGTGTAAAATTAATTTTATACAAGTCTGTATATTTACACTATAAAAATTTAAATTCTAAATTCCTAATCCTAACCCTAAATCTTAAACTCTATACACTAAATTCTAAACACTAACCTTAAATTCTAAATCATACAATCTAAACCCCTAAACTTTAAATACTAAACTAAAACTCTAACCCCTACAACTAAAATGTACGTGTAAACTAAAGTTTGCACGGCCTGTGTATCAAAGTTTTTTCTATTATTCTCTGGCTGTGAAATTTTTACTGGTTGCAGTTGGGATATTTTAAAATTTTATCCTGACTAATTTCGATCGATCTATATTGTATATTTAGTTTTGATGAGTGAGTTTTCTGACGAGATTTTTTGCGTATACAAAATCTCGAACTCGATACTTACTTAAGCGATATCAAGTTGTTTACTACTTGCACTAATCTCCGTTAGTGCGATCAAATTTATTATTACAAGTTTCTTAGTTTTTGAGTTTAAGGTTTAGATTTAAGAGTTTAAAATTTAGGAGTTGTGATTAGATTTCAGAATTTATAAATTAAAATCTAAATCTCTAACTTCCTAAATTCTAAAATTTAATACTCAACCCTAAATTATAACCACAATTTTTTAATTTTAAATCTTTAAACTTTAAATTATAAATTAAATATTTAAACTCTAAATATAAATCACTCGTGAAAATATAAACTTTAATTCAACTTCAAATCTAAATCTCACTTTATTTTCGGTACAATTTCTTTTTAGTTATCCCTTATATTATCATTTTATAATTATGTTTTATCCGTTATTTTATTTTATTTTTTTGTTAAAAATAATTGACTTAATCAGAACGTGCACACTCCATCATTTTAATCATAAAAATCAAAAACAAATATTAAAAATATAAAAAAATACATCAAAAATTCAGAATGTTTATGTTTTGACTTTACATTTTTAAAACTGTGATTGTGTTTAATTTAATTTTTGGAGATTGAAAATCCATAAAAAATTAAAATGTAAAAATATAAAAATTTAGGAATCCAAAAAATTCAGAAAAAAATTAAATTGAATTTTGATTCTTTTAGAAGATTATGAATTTTTTAGATTTTTTACTTTTTAAAATAAATAATCAAAAAATAAAAATGTAAAAAAACACTAGAATATAAAAATCTATAATTTTTTATAATTTATATTTTTAACTTATATTTTTTGAAAATTATAATTATGCTTAATTTATTTTAATAAACTTTATAAAATCATTAAAATGTAAATAAAACATAAAATTTAGATTATTTTTCCTATTTTAAATTTTAATGACTTTCAACTTTTTTTAAGAATTTTAGTTTTTTATTATACATGGCAGCCTATGACCCTGTTTGTAAAGAGTAGTTTGAGCTACCACTAGAGGTTTGAGCTAAAATTAGAGATTTGACCGGTCAAATTCGCTAATTTAGATGTTTGGTAAAGAACAGATCGAAATAGTAAATTGGGGTGAAACATCTAATTTTGAAAAAAAATGCTAATATGAGCTTTTTAAAATTAAAGGTTTTAACATAAGAGTTATAAAGACCTTTTTACCCTTAACAATTATAAAAAATCTCAAAATAACCTAAATTTAACATTTTCTATTTTACTTCTTCAACTTCAATTATTTACATTGTGACATTTGTAAACTAATACTTTTTATTTTGTTCATCTTTTTATTCTCACACTTTTATATTTGTATTTAAATTTAATAATTAATTAAATTGTATTAAAAATAATTATATAAATAATAAATTAATATATAGATTCTTCAAATGTGCTTAGTAATGTTATATTAAAAATTATTTTTTATAATCTAATTAATATTAATAGATACAAAATACTGATAATTAATAAACTATTCAAACAAGTATCGAATATAAGCATGTCCTTATATGTCATTTTGCTTGTTTAAATAATCAAACAACTATCAGTTAATTTTACCAAACACTTTTATACAATCAGCTAATACAATTCGCTAGTCAAATCAGCTATTGCAATCAGTTATAAGCTATCAGCTAATGTAATCCGCTATAAGTAATTGCCAAACAGAGCCTATGACATATAAGAACTATGTTATAGTACATGGTTAATATGTCATTAAGCCAATAATTTTTATTTTTTTTTATTTTAGTCAAAGTATCCACCGTCAATAGCAATGACTAATCTCCTCGCCAGGGTGCTCTCACTAAGAGATAAACGGCTGGCTATTAAATGTACTTCATTCTCATTGGTAAGAACCGAACCCTGAATTTGATTCAATTGAACTTGAATCGTGGGATCTCGGACCATACACCGATTCAATTATCTACGTATGAGATGGATTAGGCCCTCGACCATTCCGCTTTTTGAACGTATGGCTAGAAAAGGAGTATATCAAGACTTTTGAGGAAGAATGAAACAAATCAAGTGCGATTGCAACGATTGAACAATCATCTATTTTACATAAATAGCGTTTAATGTGCTAATTCTTTCGAGAGTGAAATCGAACATCTTTTGGACGAGTTGAAGACAAGATTAGCAAAACAAAGTTTCTTGTCGAGGCATTAGATGCAAGTGTGGAACATGGGACGGTACTGTGGAAAGTAATGTAGAGGGACGTAGGCTGCATGCAGAATTGTGGAAACTATATCGATTCAGAGAATCTATTTGGCTACAAAAGTCAAGGGAGGTATGGTTGAAAGAAGGAGATCAAAACACGAATTTTTTTCAGCATTCGGCAAAGCTTCAGAGTGTGCGTAATAATATTACAGGTTTAGAAATAAATGGACAGTGGGAATCTTGGCCAGCAGTGTTGAAACAGCATATCTCTGGTGCTCGAATGAGGCTCTTTGTAAACTGTTTTCGCGCCTATTCAGGTTGGCTTTGAATAAGGTGGCATCGGTTGCTGACTATTCTCGACAAAGTTCCCTGGACCATGAAGAATGGCTTACGATTTTTAGTCGTGCTTTGCGCTCTTTTGAGATACAGTATGTGGAGGATCTACGGGTGATAATTCGGCCATATCAGCTGTATAGGGAGCACAATGATAGATTGGTGTGGTGTCCGAATGAAAAAAAAAAAGGTGTTCTTGATACGGGATTTGGCACATTTGATGTCGTCGTTTGGTTTGGAGACGTCAGAATTGAGTTGTTTTATGGTTTGGAAAATTGATGTCCCGCCAAAAATACGATGCTTCATGTGGTTCATTCTTCTACACCGACTCCCTACTCTTTGCTTTCTAAGGGACCGAGGTGTGAGGTTAGGGGATGTTTCATTGCAATGTGAATGGTGCGAGGAAGGTGAGAATGATATGGAACATATCTTATATTCATGTCGGTTTGCGCAAAGTATTTGTGAATTATTTTTCTTGTGGTGAAAGATAATATTCTTTGCTTGTTTTTTTTTTTTTTATCTAAGGCCTTCGTTTGAAGTTTTCTTCTTTTTCATTTATAAAATTAAGTTCGAATTGTTCAAAAAAATTAAATTCAAAATCTTATTTGTTAGACATTAATTTTTTTAACATTTGAATCAATTTATTTCATTGGTATCCTTGATCTTTAGTAGTAAACTTTTTATGGTTAAAATAATTTTTTATATAATTATTAATATCTGATTCATTAATTGATTAATCTGCTTTAATATTATAGATGTTTATTATTGTAGGATCTTTCCTAACTAATTTTGATAATTAAAATATTTTTAGGCTAATCATTCCTTTCTTATAATAAGTAAATATTTCATTGTATATTATTTTCGTACTTTTTTAATAATAGAATATTTTTTCAGGGATGTATTAGTAAGATATTTACACAAAGGGAATTTTCCTTTGGAGACAACCAATCAAGTCGACGGGATTTGGACAATTGGACCTACCCGAATTTTGTTTGCTTCGATTTGTAAGATTCTAATTATTATTTTTATGAAATGAAAGAAGAAGGTAATGTTTTTTTTTTTGTCACGATTCTTCAGGATTTATCTTAACTAATTTGAATCGACTTATATCGTACATCTGACTTTGGTGGATGAGTCTTTTAGTAAAAAAAATTGGTATACACAAAGTCACAAACTTGAGACCCGCTTAAACGATACAAAATTGCTTTCCACGTCAACCAACCCTGTTAAAATTAATTAGATATATTCATGTCATATATATTTTTTTACTTTTTTCTTATTATATTTTAGTTAGTTTTTCATATCGTATTTGTGTTATGTTCTATATTATTAGATATTATTATTATATTTTAGTTAATTTTGAATCCATGAAGTGGTCACAGTGGTAAATGATGATGTATTTCATTTAGGTGACCCGGATTCGAGCATCATGTGTGCATTATTAAAGGGTTAAGAAAATTAAACAGATACTACCTTGTAATCACACCAACATATTAAAAAAATAATACATATGTTTTTATTTAAGTAATTTTGTCAATAATTTAATTTACCGTCAAACCCTTAAATAAACCAGCCATGGTTATATAGGTTGAGGTGTATACGAGTGCAATTGACTTCTAAAAATAATATAAAAAAAGATAAAAGAAAGTTTAACACTGGTATTTATATTTTTTATAATTAAATAAATCATTTTTCATTAAATATGAAATTAGGGAAATTGAAGACTCACTGGTACGGATAACTCAGCTTATGGAATTGCTTTAAATATTTCTACTTAATAAAACCTGAAATGATTGAGATTGATAAATCTAACCTAATTTTAATGTAGTATAGTCCAAGTTTAGTGATTGATTTTCAGACATTGCTAATTGGAGCTGTAGCAAACATATAGAAGCTTTAAATTGAAATTCAATAGACAATTAATCTTTGATTTTTAGTACCAAAATGTTAAACTTGCACTTTAAACGATTGAAAGTAATCTATACGTATAACGACGGATCCAAAAATTGAAGAATTGAATTTAAAATATTTTTTTTCAAATTGATATGAAAAAAAATCTTTTTACGCACTAAACTAAATTATTTTTTAAAATAACTCTAAATTATACTTTTTTTTAATTGAAGATGCAGATAGACCCACCAGGGTTGCATGCATTCACTCTTAAATACGTGTACATCTCCAATTTAAAGATTTAGGGAAAAATTACCCATTATAATTTGCAGTTTCAAAATTAAAAATTACTTTATTTTATAGTTCATGAATTTGTTTACAAGGGGTTTTTCTAACGCGAGGAGCCTAAAAAAACGCTAAAATGAGGCTATACCGAAATTTTTACAAAAAGTAGATACCGAAATTCTTATCATTTTTATAAGAATTTCGGTATAGCCTCATTTTGGGATGCTTCAACCTAAAATTTTCCCAAGAATTTTGGTATAGCACGCATGGACGTACTTATGTAGGGATTGGGAGTTGTCTAGATCTCCTTTTTTTTGTGCAATGGTATTTTTAGATCTTATTAATTTAATTTTTAATTAAAATAAAATTTGGTCATCATTTTTTTATTTAAATACTTAATAGTATATTGTTTTAAAATTAAACGATTTAATTCCTTTCGATATTTATTCTAGTTTGTCTTTGGTAGTATGAGCCTTGAGATTATACTTAGAGAAGCTGTTGATGTTTGTCGCAGTTAATGGCGGGCATATAAGTTTACTCTCCCTTGTTATTAGAAGATATTTTATTCTCGAGTGATTAAATTATGTTAGATTTATCAACAATCAATTTGTCTAATGGAAGAGACATCAGATCTTTCAAACAAGGTTAAAGATTTGAGTTATGTCGTTGTAAATGAGATAAATTAGGTTAGTCCAGTGGTCGAGTCGGCTAAAAACCCTCCAGCAACCCAGGTTCAAATCTCCCCTCCAACAGCACGTCACCATCGAAGTGGAAGAAAAAAAAATTAAATAGTTTCTAATTAAAATAGTCCAAACTGATAGAATGTATAAATAATGAGGACTAAATGTATTGGGGTTTTCTCGAATTATGACTAAATTGATTGAAAGTGTCAATATGAAAGAATAAATTTATTATTATTTTTAATTATTACTAAACTGGTTGAATGTGTAAATATGAAGGACTAGATGTGTTATTATGCCATTTTTGTTAACTGTCACTTCTAGGAATGGTCACGGGTCGGGTTTTTGGTACCCGAAAATTTAACACCTTCATCCAAACCCGACCCGACCCAACATTTTATGATATTCCACCCAACCTAAACCCAAATTTTAGAGTAAAAACCCGAACCCGACCCGACATAAATAAAAAAATTATAATTTATTATTATTATTTGATAAAATAGGGAGCTAATTGAAAAAATACAAATAGAGAGGGAGCATTATAATAATTATTCAATTTTTATTAGACAAAATAGGGAGATAATTAAAATATATATATAAAGAGATGGACCTTGTAGCAATTATACCTAAATATTTAAAATAAAATTAAACTATTATTTCGGGTCGGGTCGGGTCGAGTAGGGCATTTCACCATAAACCCAAATCCGACCCGGCCCGGCCCAGCCTCATCTTCAAAAAATCAGACTCGAACCCAAAATTATCTTTAAAAAAACCAGCCTTATAGGATCAGGACGGGTCGGAACCCGTCGGGTATGGGTTAAATGGCTCATTTTATAACTTTTCATAATTAAGGATTATCTATATAGTTTATCCAATTTTAAACCATACAACTAAACCCTAAACTAAATTCTTAAATTTTGATATAAAAAAGTTTATTTAATCTAAACACTACATAAAAGTGTATTGAATAATTTTCAAAATTCATAAATATTTTCAAGAAAACCTCTCGAATTCACGTAAAATCATCTGAACATTATTTTTTCAGAAAATCATTCTACTTTTCAGAATTTATTTTTAAAATATTTTTAATAAAACAAATGGACACTTAAAAATAATGAATTCAATAAGTAAAAACATTAAGGTTTTGTTTGCGATTGAGGTGACAAAACTAAGGTTCGGGGTATACTAAGGTTTTGCAAAAGTTAGTTTTTATAGATTTTGGCAAACCAAAATTTGAGAAGCTAGTTTGAAGGGCAAACTAAAGTTTTGACACTCAAAAGCTGGTTGTTTTTTGTTGTTTCTAGGCAAACCAAGGTTTTGACACTAAAAAACTGCATGTTTTTTGTTGCTTCTGACTTTTCCACCCAGAAGCAATCGCAAACAGGGCCTAATAGGTATAAGGTCAAAAAAATATCACAACGTTTGATTGAATAGTCACTTTGGCCCATATTTTTTTTTGATCAATTCAACCTTTAACATTTTATTTTGGGTCATAATGGCTCATGCTGATAAAAATTGTTAGAAAATTAATGGTAAACAATTTGAAATGACTTGACAGAATGATGGGCCAATAAAGAAAATTATTTTATATTTTAAAATAATTTTATAAATTTTTTTGATTGATTAACGTTTTTTTAAATTAATGCATTTGTTTAAATGATACTGTCATGTCAGTTTAAACTGCCATATATATTTGCCATGTCATTTTAAGTCATTTACCGTCAATTGATTGACAGTTTTCATCAGTAGAATAACTATTTTGACCCAAAATGAAACGTTAAAGTTTGAATTGCTAAAAAAAAGAATAAAAACTAAAATAATTATTCAGTCAAACGTTAAAAATTTTTTTTTAGCTTAACACACAAATATTATACACATTCATTTGGTTATAACGATAATAAATTACACATATTGGACGGGGTGTTTGTTTTTAATTCCATACCTTTCATTTGTACAGTAAATGAAAAGTGAAAGATACTCTTAAATGGGATCCCATTCAACCTCTCCCAACCAGAAATGGATAGAAGGATGTTCGATGCAGTTGAACATTTTAAAAATTTTAAATTTTTTTATAATTTAAATATATTTTTTATATTTTCTGTTGATAATTTAATTTCGTACTTCTTAAAATTTTGTAATTTCATGCACGCTACAATTTCCTTTTTATTAAATAGAGAGATATTACACTCTCAAGACAAATGTCGAGATTCGAACCCGCACAAGGTGGAAGCAACATGAACATCCTTGACCACTTAACCAACTAATAGATCTTGCACTCTTCAAATTTCAAACATAACTTTATAATAATTCACACCCCTTATATAAAATCATGCATACGTCTCTATAGTGCCAACCCTAATTCACCAAAATCAGATCCACAACTAAAACCCCAAAATTCAGTTCCATAAACTAAAAATTAGTAATCTTGTATATGAAATGTTATAGGAATATATAAGATAGTATAAATAAGAAGCACACCCTATATGTTCAAACAAAAATGGACTAAAGATTGTTGGGTAGGTCGTATCTTCTAAAAATTTTAAACTTTCGTATTATTTAAGTATTTTTATATTTGTATAGACGATATTTAACGCAATAATTTTATATATTTTTTTATCACGTAAATAGATAATTATATTTGATAAACATCTGGATTCAAATTAATATAAGATGAAATAACATGAACAGCTTTAACCATTCGATCAATTAAAAGATCTCAATAATTTTATGTTTTTATTAAACCTGTAGTGTAATCACAGAAAATTAATCTCAATTAGAACTAAAAAAATGTTTTTTTACCATTACATCGTAAACTTTATTAACGCTTAATAATTTTAGTATCATATTCCACTAATTATATAATTGATATGAAAAAGAAAAAAAAAACAGAAATCAATATATATATAGTTTCTACGTGGAATATAAAACAAAAAAAAATTGAAATTTTTATTTAATTAAATCTTTGATTTTTTCCCCACTCAATTATGTTCTTGAATCAACAAATTGAATCAATTAAATTTTTTGACTAATTTAACCATTAAATCTAGATAATTTTTTAGATATCACTGCTATATGATAAGCAACCGTTTTATCATATGACATTTACATATGTTTTTATAAAATATTTTTATAGAATTTTTAAGACTTTAAAAGAATTTTTTAAATAAAATAAAAAATTAAGTGACAACACTATGACACGACATTTTGCACCCATTGATCTAGTAAAACAGTTAATTTCAACCGTCAATATTGGTCAAAATGCTTAACTTATACTATTTATTTATTCAAGAGCTTAATCCAGTGAAAAAATTCAGGAGCTTAATTATTTTTTTTTTCAAACGTTCAATGGCTTCCTACACCTTAAGCCATTTTAGAATTAACAATTGAATTAAAGAAATTTATTTTTCATATATAAAATAAATGTTTTAATTTTTTGTTTAACCAATTGTATCTAATTCATTAGTCGACTAATTCGAATTAAGTTTTACAAAGGCCCAATATAAAGACAATCCTTTCAACTAATTTTTTCCATTCACAAAAGGATTTAAATTTGATACACAGGTTGTGTAATACAAGCCTGCCAATTTCTACTATAAATCAAAATTAAACATAAACCCTAAAAACTAAACCCCAAATCATAAACCCTAAATTCTAAACACTAACCTTAAATTCTAAACCATACAACCCAAACCTCTAAACTCTAAACCTTGAATTAAACCCCTAAAACCAAAAAGTCTGTGTAAACTTTAAAATTTACACAGACTGTGTATTGAAGTTTTTCCCTTCACAAAAACATATTAATTTTACTTAAAAAATCGAAAATCAAATTTTAATAGACTAACTGATTATCAATAAAAATTTCAAATTTAATTGTTATGAAATAACCGATTTAAAGTATATAAAAGTAAAACTTCAACTCGATTTAATTTCAAATTTAATCGAAATTTCTATAATTATCATATAATGAAGGATCTCGTAGCAAAATACATATGATAACCTAAGCATGTTTAACATTAATTATTTTTTTGGTAAAATTTTGATACACATGCAGTGTAAAATTAATTTTACACAAGCCTGTATATTTACACTATAAAAATTTAAATCCTAAATTCTTAATTCTAACCTAAAAAACTAAACTCTAAACCTTAAACCCTATACACTAAATTCTAAACACTAATCTTAAATTCTAAACCCTACAACCTAAACTAAAACCTTAACCTCTAAAATTAAAAGGCACCGTGTAAACTAAAGTTTAGACGTTACATGCGATCCCTCTATTCTCCTAACCAGTTTTTGAAAACCAATTTTAACATTTTCTCATTCAGATTTTGACTCTCTCCCATGTACCAAAGTTTCTCTCTTTTTTCTCTCTTCTCGTTCGCTTATATACACATATTCTGCTTCTCCAATTCTTTATCTCACACAACCGAAGATAAAAAAAGGCACAGAGGATCATACGGAAAACAAGAGCTACTGGGTTGTGCTCGTTTTTGTTTTCGTTTTAAGATCTGTTACATAGGAAGTAAGTTTCTTTAACCCAATTGTTAAAATGGGTTTCTTTTAATTTCTTCATGTTATTAAAAAAATTTCACTTCGTTTTTTTTCCTTTTGGTTTTCAGGATGAAGCGAGTAAAACAGGATTTACATTCTGGTTCGCATTTTAAACGTCCGTTTGGCTCTTCAAGGCCTGAATCGTAAGTTGCTTGTTTTGTATTATTATTTTGAGTATTTGAATGGATGGTTTTGTTCTTATATGGAAGTTTGCCTTTTTCTTTTTGGTAATATTGGTTGTTTTTTGTTTTGATTACTGGTCGGTTATTGTTGTCTGCTTTAATGGTTGTGTTTGATGAGGTTAACATGGGACTTTGTTGAGCTTTCATGATAGTTTGTTTTGTTTATAACTTGAATTGAGTGATTTGTTTATGATTTTGGCTTGCCTTTTTTTGGTTGAATCAAATGGGTTTTTTGTGTTTCTGGGGTGATTACTTTAACTAGGATTTATCACTCGGTTTTGCAATATCTAGTAAATTTACTTCTAATTGAATAGAATTTTAGGTTCTTTTCACGAGTTAACATCTGTTGAAAGTAGATTAGATTTAATATAAACATTTATTTGGTGTTGGTTAAATGGCTGTGGTTCTGAATTATTTTTATTGTTTCTATCAATGAAGCTCTGGGCAAAACCAAATGCCGAGCGGAGGCGGGGGTGGAGGTAGTGGTGGCGGTGAAGGTGGAGGAATGGGAGGGGCAAGTGTAGGAGGAGGAGGAGGAGGTTTATCACAGAAACTGACTACGTATGATGCTTTATCATATCTAAAGGAAGTCAAGGGGATATTTCAGGATCAAAAAGAGAAGTATGACATGTTCCTTGAAGTCATGAAGGATTTCAAGGCTCAAAGGTATCCTCTTTTTCAGAAGCTGTGTTCTGAAAATGGACTGGACAACGAATTGTTACTTAAAGCTACTAAATGCTCAATCCATCTTTTGTCTTTTGCAGGACTGACACAGTTGGTGTCATTGCCCGAGTTAAAGCATTATTCAAAGGACATAACAACTTGATTTATGGATTTAATACCTTCCTGCCAAAGGGATATGAAATAACACTTGATGAGGTTGAGGCTCCACCAAAAAGGACAGTTGAATTCGAAGAAGCAATCAGTTTTGTAAATAAAATAAAGGTGAAATCATTGTGCCAGGATCTTTTGCCTTACCAGTGTCCCTGTTTTGCTATCTAATTTATACATTTTACTGCAGAAACGTTTTCAAAACGATGAGCATGTTTATAGATCATTCCTTGATATCTTGAATATGTATCGGAAGGAGCACAAGGACATAAATGAGGTCTACAGTGAGGTAATATGTCTTGTTTTGGTTGTCATGCGTGTTCGCTGGCTCTTTGATACTTATTGAATCTTAATCTCTCAATGTTGTTTTCTCCTCCAGGAAACATTACTTGTTTGTTTCAATAATTTCAGGTTGCTTCTCTTTTTGAAGACCATCCAGATCTGCTTGAGGAGTTCACAAGATTTTTACCAAATTCTTCGGCAGCACCTTTGACGCAACAAGTTACATATGGTCAAAATTCTACTCAACGTTATAATGAGAGAAGCTCTGCTACAGTTACCTTGCGGCAGATACAGATGGACAGGGTAACTGTTCTCTCTTGTCTGTTAACATTTATTTTCTTGTAAATTTCTATTTTTTAAATCTGATTATTATATTATAACGATCATTTTTTTAGCAACGTCGAAGGGATAGGATTATTACCTCCCATGCTGATCGTGTTGATCATCCTGAACTGGACGATGACAAAACTATGATGAGAATGCAAAAGGAGCAGAGAAAGCGTGTTGAAAAGGAAAACAGGGATAGGAGAACTCGTGATCTGGATGATCCCAAGCATGACAACAATAGGGATTTTAATTTGCAGCATTTTCCTGATAAAAAGAGAGATGGGAGGAAGAATGAAGGATTTGCTTCCTATGATGACAGAGATACTTTTAAAAGTGAGTCCCTCAACCATTGACACCGTTTATTAGCTCATAATATGCAAGGTACACTCCCTAGTGCCCCCCCCCCCCAAATGTATCACAGATATATAATTTTCTTTATGGTGTTTATTTTAAGATAAAACTTCTGGTAGTCCTTTGAATTTGTTATCCTAAATTATTGTTAATGAGCCTTTTCAGCTTGTCTTTTTAAGTTTTCAGATATTTTGTCTTTCTTGTATAATGAGATTGGGGGCAGTGCTCATTTTCTTGTCCTTAAAATATCAACCTTTTAAGACTTATGTTTTTCCATTCAAATCTCAGGCATGTGCAACCAAGGGTTTGCGTTCTGTGAGAAAGTTAAGGAGAGGCTATGCAGTTCTGATGACTACCAGGCATTTTTAAAATGCCTTAACATTTACAGCAATGGAATAATCAAAAGAAATGATTTGCAAAATTTGGTGTGTTTTATACCATCTCGAGCAGTTATCTATGACTTTTCTAATTGTTCAATCTTCTTTGTTGAATTATCAAGAAGCGCATGTTTAATCTTCTACCTTTCTGGTAGTTTAATTAGATACGTTGCTTCTGCCTATTTCAGGTGACCGATTTACTTGGCAAGCATCCAGATCTTATGAATGAGTTCAATCAGTTCTTGGAGCGTTGTGAGAATACTGGTAAGTTGTAACTTCTGAAATATCATTTTAAGTTTTTTTTATTGATTATTTGTCCATATGGCTGTGTCTAATCTAAATGTCTCCTGCAGAGGGGCTCCTTGCTGGTGTTATTAGTAAAAGTATGTAACAAATAACCTCCTTTTCTCAGTTTCTGTCATTTTGTTTTACATTTTTATTGGTTGTTTGTTCATTTGTTATTTCCTCACATGTACACAATTCACTCTTGTATGACCCAATCGAAAATTATATTCTTTTATATAAAATTCTGTAAACTGCCATGATGTTTACCTCTTGATTGCAGAATCACTTAGTGGTGATGAAAAAGACAGAGAGCCGAAACGTGAAATGGAGGGAACTAGGGAAAGGGAGAGATACAGAGAGAAGTATATGGCAAAATCCATACAGGAGCTGGATATTTCTACCTGCCAACGTTGTACTCCAAGCTATCGGCTTCTACCTGATGATGTATAAACATTTGGTTATTTTTTGTTAATTTGCAAATTATGCATTATTTGGCACTGATTTTGGCCTTTTGTGTTTGATTCTCTCAGTATCCGATTCCTTCAGCTAGTCAGAGATCAGAGCTTGGTGCTCAAGTGCTGAATGATTATTGGGTATCTGTGACTTCTGGAAGTGAGGATTATTCTTTTAAGCACATGCGCAGAAATCAGTATGAAGAGAGTTTGTTCAGATGTGAGGATGATAGGTAAAATTTGCTGGCCCTCTTGTTGTCCCAGTACTATGTATGCAATCACTATTCCATTTCCATCTCTTTCATAATTTGAGTATTTTATTATTTTCGTTACAATTTTATGTACTGCATGTGAAGTGAAGAATGAGTTTTCTGGAGAAAAATTCGATGTGTGCTGATTCATTACTGTTTCTTTTTGGTCTTTGGAAATTCTAGATATTAACTCATTCTAGATATGATAAGACTTTTTGTTTAATGGTCTTAGATTTGAGCTGGATATGTTGTTAGAATCTGTGAGCTCAACTGCCAAGCGTGTTGAGGACTTATTGAACAGCATTAATGAAAATAAAATCAATATGGATTCTCCGGTTCGCATCGAAGACCATTTTACCGGTTTGTATTTATTACCATGTTATCGAATTATATGTGGCTCACTGCAATGTTGAACATTTTTCCCCATTAATTTATCTTTTGGCCTCTTCTGGACTACTTACTGCAGTTCTACATTTAAGGTGCATTGAGCGTTTATATGGTGACCATGGTCTTGATGTAATGGAAATATTACGTAAAAATCCTGCTGTTGGATTACCTGTCATTTTAACTCGTCTGAAGCAGAAGCAAGATGAGTGGACAGAGTGCCGTTTAGATTTTAACAAGGTTTGGGCTGAGATTTATTTGAAAAATCATTACAAATCACTTGATCACCGCAGCTTCTATTTCAAGCAGCAGGATTCAAAGAACCTGAGTGCAAAATGTAAGAGGAATTTTCATACCAAAGATGCTCCATTTTTCTCTGTCGCAAAAGTTGGTTAAAAGATCGAGGATGATTCCTTACAATATGTTCTATTTGTGGTGTTCATTTATGCTCTTTAACATCCTTAATACATTGCTTGTCATTGATATTATTTTGTAATTGCAGCTCTAGTGGCTGAAATCAAGGAGTTGAAAGAGAAGAACCAGAACGAGGATGATGTTCTCGTGGCAAGCATTGCTGGTCACAGGCAACCCCTGGCTCCACACCTTGAATATGACTATTTGGACATTGGCATTCATGAAGACCTGTATAAACTTATGGAGTATTCATGTGAAGAGATTTGTTCAACCAAAGAACAGTTGGAGAAAGTCATGAGGCTCTGGACAACTTTCTTGGAGCCAATGTTGAGTGTTCCTCCTCGACCTAATGGCAAAGAGGGTACCGAAGGCGCTGGTAGAGCTCAGAATCCTATGGTAAACTGCACTGCATCGGGCATTGCTGAAAGTGGTGGAAGTCCTGGAACTGATGCTACTGTTAATTCTGAGCAACAAAAGGGTGCTAGTCAAGGAGATGAGAACAGATCGCCAAAGATAACTAATTCTTGCAGAAATGGTTTGACAAATGGGGAAACTTTGGCCAAAGAAGAACACTCAAGTTGTATTTATAGGGGTGATTCAAAGCTAGAGAAAGAGATCAAACGTATAGCTGATAAAAGGCCTGGAGTTAACATACTTACAACTGGAACCGGAGCCCTTGCAATTGGGGCAGAAAATAATCAAAGCAGAAACAACACTGAAGGGGCTTCAGGTGCGTATGTCAAAAAGTTCTACATCCCAATCTTTTCCATGATTTCTTGCTAATTGATCTAGATGTTTTTATTATTACTTTTAACTTTTTATTATACCTTCGTTTCCAAAATTGGGTTTCAATACTGAGATTGGTTTAAATTTCAATATTGCGGTGCAGCAACATCTAGACCTAGTAGTGTTGCTGTTGGTCATGAATCTGAAGCTAATCCTGATCTTCTACATACATCAGAGGTAGGGATTTATACATATCGTCTACTTTATTCTACTTGGCAGTTAGCATGAGTTAAGCTGATGTTACTAATTGGTTCCGTTAAAATATAGCAATATTTGGAAGCTATGACCTTTCTTTCCTTGCTTAATTATCCCCATCTCCTCCTTATTGAGGTTCAAAAGCAAGGAGGTTCTTTCTTTGATTTTAAAGTCATATAAGCTTATGTAAATTTTCTTGGTTCTTCAGGGTGCTTGTGTAACAAAACATGCTTTATTAGTAAATGGAGTGCCTACAGATGGCTCTTCTGCTAGTAGATATCATGAAGAATCTGCCAGTCCTTCCAAAATTGAAAAAGAAGAAGGTGAATTATCACCTAATGGTGATTTTGAGGATTATTTTGCTGCCTATGGTGATGCCAGTCTAAAGGCTGTGCCAAAGGCCAAGCATGGTATTGAAACTAGACAATACTGGTCTGAAAATGGCAAAGAGTTGCATCCTGAGGATGCTGGAGGGGAAAATGATGCAGATGCTGATGACGAGGATAGTGAAAACGCCTTGGAGGCTGGTGATGCTACATCAGGCAGTGAGTCTGCAAGCGATGAATGCTCTCGTGAAGATCAAGAGGGAGACCATGATGATGTTGATGGTAAGGCCGAAAGTGAAGGTGAAGCCGAAGGGGCTCCTGATTCACTTGTGGGAGCAGATGGTATGTCCTTGTCATTTTCAGGACGTTTTCTCTTTACAGTGAAGCCTCTTGCAAAGCATGTACCTGCAGTTTCACCTGAAGAAGACGGAAACAGTTGGGCTTTTTATGCAAATGATGATTTCTATGTTCTTTTCAGACTTCATCGTGTACGTAGGATTTCTAAAGCTTTTAGCTTTTTCTTTCTCCAATTTTCTCTCTACATTTTAATAAATATTCTTCAACCTTTTAACTTTTTTGTAGATCCTCTATGAAAGAATACTGTCAGCGAAAACAAATTCAGCAGCTGCTGAAAAGTGGAACGATTCGAAACATGATAGTTCTTCAGATTTATATGCCAGGTGAGTTGCATAATAATTTCAGTGCTGAACAATGTGAACGTCAGATGCATTTGCATTCTCATGTGAAAAATCTCTCTTTGTGCTGCACAGATTTATGAGTGCGCTGTACAGTCTGCTTGATGGATCTGCCGACAATGCGAAGTTTGAGGATGAATGTCGAGCTATAATAGGAAACCACTCATATGAGCTATTTACATTGGACAAGTTAATATATAAATTGGTTAAGCAGGTTGCTTTCTTTGATGGACATCCGTTACTAACCACCTCGTTTTTCCAGCAACTGTTCTGAATTATAGTTTTCGTTACAGCTTCAAGCTGTTGCAACAGATGAGATGGATGATCAGCTTCTTCAATTGTTTGAGTATGAAAAATCACGGAAGGATGGGAAGACAACGGATTCAGTGTATTATGAGAATGCACGTGTCCTTCTTCACGAGGATAATATATATCGATTGAAATATGTAAGTTTTGCATTACAACCGCTTTCTTAAGAAAATAAAAAAGAAGGAAACATGAATGGCACATTCTATTTCTATATGCATATATGGTATACGTGGGTTGACATGTATGATTTTTACTTTGGTTCCTTTTTGCAGTCATCTTCACCATCTCGATTGTCTATTCAGCTGATGGACAATGTCATTGAAAAGCCTGAAGCCTTTGCTGTTTCAATGGAACCTAATTTTTCAGCTTCTTTGCACAATGATTTTCTGTCAGTCTTCCTTGGAAGAAAAGAGCCACATGGCATTACACTAAAGAGGTTACAACCGATAACATTAACCTTATTAGGTTTTGTACCGATAACATTAAGATCAATTTTTTCATAGTTCTTTGATTAATTTTCCTGGTGTTAGGATCTGTCAGCCTTTCATGTGTTATTATAGATGGTTGTAGTAAAAAGTTAAATAACAGGTGCTTAATCTGCTTTTTCTGTACTGATATTTGCAGAAACAAGAACAAGTATGCAAGTCTAGATGAATTTGCTGCTACTTGCATGGCCATGGAAGGTGTTGAGCTGGTTAATGGTTTAGAGAACAAGTTAGCTTGCAACTCATACAAGGTATTTTTTGTTATTAGTATCTGGTTTAATCTTTTCACCTTTCTTTATTTCATTTCCTGGTATGGACCATTCGGAATCGGTGTCATATAGACCATCTTCAACATCTGAGGTGCCTTTTGTGGATAAAACTGTTGGCCCCAATGAGCTGAAGTTGACATACCTTGTAGGTTGGTGTATCACTAAGAAATCTCTTGTGTACGTAACGTTTACTTTGGGTCGTTTTATGTTGACAGATTTCTTATGTGTTGGATACCGAAGATTTCTTCTTTCGTAGAAGAAATTCACCGCAATGCAGATCTTCATACAATAATCAAGCTAGAGTTCAGCGGTTCCATAAATTCTTATCCGCTTCACAATAATTCAGCACTCTTTCATGGACCGGCAAACGGTAAGTACGACATCGCTAATCTTTATATCTTTCACAACCATTTAAGTTGCTCATATCTGAAGATGACTTGACCATGCTTTTCTTGCAGCAGCCCTTGCCGCAACTAAACCTCGAAAAAGCCCTGGAAACCGAGGCATGTTTCTCGAATGATCATGGTTTGATGCTAATTGGGTCATCTAGTAGTAACTTGATGGATAGTTAAGACTTGTAAGATCATATGAGCCATTATTGTGTAAATAGGGTTTTGCATGATATTTTGTGGGAAAAAGAAGAAAATTGTTAAGCTTTTTTTTTTGGGAGGGGGAGGGGGAGGGGGGGGGGGCTAACATGTTTTCTTTTCCCCCACAATTCAAACAACTTTTGTTTCCAATTTGCACCTTATGAATTTTGAACTCTGTATTTGCTGTTAATAAAATTACTTTGTTGAGTTAATTTGCTGCCAAATCAATCGAATAAAATAGACAATAAAGAATGAAAATACATATTTATAAGGATAGTTTAATCTTTTATTCAGTTCAAATAAGAAAAAAGCTTCTTTTTTTTTCCTCTAACCAATGCTTTTAAAAACCACCAAAAATATTATTTTGTTTGTTCTTTTAATAGAAGCTGATAGTTTTATTAAAAAAAATCTAAAATTATAATAAGCGATTATAACTATCATTGTAAATTAAATATATAACTTGAACATTTTCTTATAACATTGATACAAGAAGCTAGTCCATTTTATAACATACAAAAATCATAAATGGAAAAGGTTTAAAACCCAACTAAAAGACTCAAACAAAATTTAAATACATATAAATCTGACTACATCAGCAAACGAATCATAAAAGGCGAGCAAATTATTGAAAAACCACCGATAAAATATAGATACAAAAGGGGTTTAGACTACTCGAACAAAATATAGATACGAATAATATTGGACTGATTCATCTAACAAGTAGAAAGGGATGATAATGGATGGAATATTTGTTTATTTATCATATCAAAGTTTGCATTTCCATTTTTGTTTTAAGTTCAAATACATTTATTATCTACATCAAATCTGAATGGAAATCAAATAACATTATTTCTCAAATTGAATTCGCTAAATAGCTATTTTATAAGTCAAAAAATAAAATTTTAATATATTTTAACTCAAATGTCTAAATTTATTAATTTGTAAAAACAAAGTAGATTTAGAAAATGAATATGGATATTTGAATACATTATCCACTTATCGAGATAATCATCATATCTAAATGCAAATAGTATTCAAATATATAATATCAAAATCTGCAAAAAAATCAAGATCATAAAACATAAGATGCATACTTGCATAGCAAGTAATAAATTTGAAGCTTAAAAAACAAATATAGTATTGTGACAAAGATACGAGAATGAATAAGATTTTACTTAAGGGAGATGTTGAAAGATTAATCAACTGTTCTTTGTTTGACCTCAGCGTATGCCAAGCAAAAAACTAGACGACAATTCCGATGAGCTCGAAATGGACAAGACCCAGAAGATGTTAAAACGACTGTAGATAGATATAACGGGAATAAATTTTTTTTGAACTTCATGGCTCCAGAGTACTCACTTCTTGCCACTCACCCCCATCAACAGCTTCTTTCCACAGTGTGACATTGTTATTGGCATCGGCGACGGACATAAGTTTCCGGTCAGTGACCATGAGACACTCCAAACTGGGGTCTTGAAATCCTTCAAAATCTCACCCTTCCATTCCCCTTCTTTGCCACAAGTCCATATAACAGCTTTCCCGTCCTGTGAAACACTCTCGATTGTGGATTTCGGGAGCCCCAAGTTGGGTGCCCAAGCAACATCCCTCACCCAGTCGGTATGCATCTGGAGGGAATGGAAGCAGTCCATCTTCCAACTCCCCTTATACAGCTTCCATACTTTGACCGTATTGTCGCATCCGCCAGAGGCCAGCTTCTGAACAGGATCCAGTAGACCAGATCCGATGAAAGCACCTGGCGCGGTTGATGGTGCCCATGAAACTGAGGTTACTCCAACGGGGTGAGCTTCCTCTATCCTGGTGGTATCCCAACCACCATCATCCCTAGCAGTAAAGACCGATATATTCCCGTCAGAAGATCCACAGGCCAAGCAGAGGCCGAGTTCATGGGGTGCCCATGCAATGGAGTTCACAGATGACTTGTGATCATTAAAAACATGAGCCTGCAGCCACTCGTTTTGATTATTTTCTTTCCAGATTATCACCTGGCCATCGTAAGAACATGATGCAAGGACCGATCCGAACTTGGGATACGCCCAAGCAACCCTCCAAACAGGTCTCCTTTATGGCCATGTAGAACAGAAAGTTGCTGGGAACTAGAGCCAGTTATACCGACAATCTTAATGGTAGCATCGGATGAAGCAGTCGCCAGCCGTCTTCCATAATGATCCATGGCAACATCATGGAGAGCATCCTCATGACCCGTCTCAATTTTCAGTGCCGGCATCTTTCTGAACTCCAATTCGCAGCTCCTTTATATCTTCAAAATTCAACATCCAAAATCAAATCAAACACACTAATCAACAACATCTACACTATCCAAGTCTTTCAAAATAATTCTCAAAACTTGTGTATACGCAATAGCAATCTAATACCATAACATTTGTGATCATTTCAACCAAATCACAAGTCATAACAATAAAAAGATCAATAAAATAACTTATTTTCAAAGACAAATTCAAATCAAAAAAACTAATAATGAACAAAAATCAGAAAAAAAATAGTTCAATTCATCAAGATCTCCAGTCTAAATCAATCCGAGAAATCATACCAATAGAAAGATCAAATTTTTAGAAAGAACCCAATTTATTTTACAGATTAATACATTCAAATCAAAGCAACCCAGAATCAAATCAAGATCTTAAGTCTAGAATATATGGATCTAAATCGAACTTAAATTACAAATAACAAAACAGAGCAGAAGATAAAGATAATGCATTTGAAGAACAGCAAAATGGGTGCAAAATTAAAGAACAGAAAGAAATGTCAAGAACCTGATAGAGAGAGATTGGGGAATTAGGTAACGGTTAAAGCTCGAGATCCGCTCTGAAATTGTTAAAATTTTGAGCGACAGGGAAAACTAAAGAAGCTTTCTCGGCGGTTGTGTTTGGACGCATCGATTGTTTTAATCCGAGCAGTAATAAAGATTTACCCAAAACAAAGGGTAAAACTTTAATACGTAAGCTGTATTTTTCTATTATAAAATTTAAATTTTAAATTTTTAATCTTAACCCAAAAATATTAAATCCTCAACCTTAAACCTTAAACCTTAAACTCTAAATGTAAACACCAACATTAAATTCCAAAACCTAAACTCTTAAACTTTAAACTCTAAGCTACTACCTTAACCCTTAAAATTAAAAGACTCATGTAAAATAAAATTTACACGGACTGTGTATTGAAAATTTTCTTCAAAACTAATCCACTACACAATTTAAAAAAAAAATAAATTATTAATTACATGAATTATTAATAAATTTAATTATCATAAAATAATATACTTGAAATAAAAAAGTAAAAATAATGAAAAGAAAATAAGAATGTTATATTTGAATAAAAATAAAAATTAATAGATCACTATAACTATGGCGACTACGTAGAGATGGTATCGTATTGTAAGGAGTTAAGAAGAGTATTTTAAATACACCGAATTTTAAAAATATATATACCGATTATTTGATTATATAAAATATTATATATTTGTATTCTTCATGTTCTTTAAGTTAATAGCACTCAATCATTTCAATAACCATGAAAAGGCACTGTTAAGACTTGAGAGCAACCACATTAGTTAACAAAATACAGCACATCCTGCGTAGCCAACCAAATCGAAATATTCCGAGCCAATTCAAACAGCTGTAACTTGTAACTGCATTTTGATAGTAATACTAAACACTTAAATCTCAAATTAAATAATCCAAAAGCAGGGAGAAACACTTTTCAAAAACACTTATCAACAAGGCAGGACGGTGAAAAAAATGTGCCAGTGAACCAGTTAAGGCCTTGAGTTGTACGCATCCGCCTCGGTGTTGGCCTAAACTTCGGGTTTTACATCATGATCCGGTCCTCTTGAACTTGACCATCTGCAAGTGCAACAGATTCAATATGATTATGCAGTGCAACAGATTCAATATGATTATGCAAACACTGTGACTAAAGTATCACAAATTCCGGAAAGCCGCAAATAAGAATTTGTAGAAATTTAATGAGCTTGAAGATCCTTACTCATGAGATTAACAGCTTGGTTTGCGAGAGCATCAGCTTCGGAGTTAAATTCCTAGAAAATAAACAATGTGTTGCATCCCAGAGTCAGAGAACAAGAATCAATCGCTTCTTTACAATTTATAAAACCTAGTCTAAACTAGAACCGACATGGCGTCTGATATCAGTATGAATCAGACACTTATATGCCCTATTTTTTTTCTAAGCTTATCCATATATTAGGAGAATCATACTACATACCCGTGTTCGGATATGTTTCAAATATGAGCGTCGGACAACAGTACTTTAGAGAAAATGAAGAGTCGGAGCAGCATAGATAACATGTATATGATGGAGAAGCTTATAAAATTTAGAGTTTATTTTCAACCCATACCCTGTCAACATGATTGATCTGGAATGACATAAACTTATCCTTGAGATCCTTTGCAACTTTATTTAACTCTATCAAATTCTGACTTTTAATTTTCCACCGACCCTGAACCTGTTGCATGAGGAACTTGCAAAAGAAAGAAAGTCATAAAAACAGGATGAATACTTGAATGTAGTAAAAAAACCAACAAAACTCTTCACCTGCATACAGACGAGGTTAGAATCTCCTTGTACACGAACGTGTTTGAACCCCTTTCTAAGAGCATATTTCATCCCCAGAACGGCAGCTCGATATTCAGCCACATTATTTGTAGCAATGCCAACACCTTCACGCAATCGACAGACCTATTATAGAAAAAGGTTAATCACTTATAGGCCGATAAAAAAAGAACGATTCACTTCCTAAAAGATTCGTATGTAATTCAAGTGACATTGTACCACTCTTCCATCTTCGGCTCGTAAAATAGCTCCTGCACCGGCTAGTCCACGATTTCCTTTAGAAGCACCATCAAACTCAACAATACAGTATGGCTAAACATTTACATAAATCACATCCTTAGTTAAATAACCAAAGTACAGAATCCTATAGTCTAAAATAAAAAACGACGACTCACAGAATTTGAGGGTGACATTTGAGTTTCAACTTGATTACTGAAGTTCAACTGATTTATCCTAGGATTAGTGGAAAGAGAGGTTGATCCAACCGGACCCTACAATAAGAGTCAAAACCCTGTCAACTTGGTAAAAAAAATACTGTTAGGCAATGGTCTTGCTCGTCTTGCACTTCAGTAACTACAAGAAATTACTCAAGTATTATTGTAATTCTTACTATTTCTTTAATTTAAAATCTGAATCTCATGCAAACCAGTTGAAATCCTAGACTATTCAACTTGAGATCAACAGCAACATCTAAAAATTGCGATGCATTTGTACCTAGTTTTTGCATCCTGACATTTTGCACAGAATGAGTTACTGTAACAGAATCACAATTTCACATTCTTTAAGTTTCGGAAAAGAACCTTTCCAAGTGTTTGTTGCCACAATCTATTTGGTGAAGCATCCCTGTTGGTTGTGTTTCCTCTGGATGAAGTCGGTTGCAGAAAGAAATTTGCATTTTTAATGAGGATTCCTATATTATGGCACAAGTTATGCCAAGTAAGAACAACATAACATCTCAATTATTTGTACAAGTACATAGCATAGAGAAAAGCACATGACTATTTCACCTACAAATCTCTGTACTACAATTCTGCAATCATCCAATCACATTCAAGAATTATGTAGGAGTCGACATTCGACCAAATAACAATTCGAACACAAATATAACACACGAAAAACAACACGAATACGGCAAGTGGTAGGAGAATCAACCTGAGGAGGGCAAGGAACAAGTTTGCCAGAGGTATTATCATTAACATCAGAGGCACTTATGGAATAGGCATCATTTTTCAGCCCATATGAACCAAGGTACACCTCAGCCTTCTTCGACAGAACATGTCCTTTATAAACCCTTATGGAAGGATCATGTGCCTGTTAAGACAAGTTAAAACACCTTTTAAACCATTCAAAGCACATTTTTTTGTATCTTATTCAACAGGTAAAAAAATAAGCAAATCGGCAAAACCTGCAAAAAAAAAAAAAACAGCAGCGCCCAAGAGAAATCAAGAAAAAGAAAACCTAACATCTGAATGTAATGAAGTATAGAGGATTTCATCAAAGCAAACCCAAATTTGAAAATTGTATAATTTGATCAAAAAAAGAACATCACACACTGGAAAATTCGCCTTCAAACAACATAAAAGCAGAGTTAGAAAAATACTGGATTGTAAATTAGTGAGGAAAAAAAAAAGGAGTAGGATTTACTGAAATTCCAGCTTCTGGGACTAAATCCCTTAAACTTTTGTAAATGCCAATAACGTCGCCCTTCTGAACAACGTAAAATGCATCATTCTCTTCCTCCATTGATGACCCAAGATAACGAATTTGCAGATATTGACAATGAACAAAAAAAAACCCAAGTTTTTAAAACTTCCAGAGAGTGTTTGAGAAGCTTTGGAGTTTGAAGTCCAACTGTTAAGTTAAGTGGCAGGCAGACTGGTAGTGGTCTTTCAAAGTGAAGGGGGAAATGGGCAAATCATAAACTCTGACTTGGGCTTTGGCGGGAAAATTAGCAAATTACAAATGGCCCATTAGTTATGGACTTCGAACTCGGTTTCGTGAAACGCAAAAAGAAAATCAGTTTTTTAGTAATTTCAAAGTTTTTTTCTCTTAACCCTTTGACAAAATATATACTTTGTAGATAAAATAATTTAAACTCGAGCTTCAAATATGACTATCATTCTTTCTTCTATTATGATCATTTGTTGAGTTATAATAATTTCAATGTTATTTCTTCTAATAAATATACTTTTTATTTAAATAAATTGTTAGATTTTATTAGATATGAAACAAAAAAATTATATTATTTTTCTTGTTCACAAATATGCAAAAAAAATGTCAACAATCTCTAAAACATGTGATTAAATCTCTGTTGACGCGCTCTCTTCCTCTATATTGTGGGTTCAAAACATATTAACAGTAAAATTTCCTTTTTCTCCTCCTAAGTAAAAATTATTTAAAAAATGACAAATATTTTTTTATAAATAAATTTGACTCATGCACTTTGATATAGAAAATAAAATGGCAGAAAAAAATAATCAGATGAACAAATATGTTTGTTAACACAATTCGAGTTTAATCAACTTTGAGTATGTTTATGTTGATCCACATTCAAAAATTAATTTTAATACCAAATTCAAGTACAAGAACGTTAAAAATTTAGTATGCGGCAAACAATCAAAGCGATAATAACATAGAATAATACATGCACATGAAATAAGATTTATCGTAGCTTACCTCTACGGACGAGAGAAATGGACAATTTATTAGCAAGGTAGATAACACCAATAGTACAAATACATAATATCTCATATATCCTAAAATTCGATAGAACTAAAAACTCTTCTCAATATCCCTACAATATCCATCTCTACAATATAGTCACAATAGTTATAGGAATTCTAAAAATTATTATATTTGTCCAAATTAATTCTCTCTCGTAATTTTAAAAGTTAAGACAAACTCTATATTTATAGAGCTACATATTTAGTCACTAAAAAATTCTAGCCCATAAGACTTATTATCTAAGATAATAATTTTAAAATAATTATAAAATAATATATATACTTATATATATTTTTAATTTTTTGATAATATATATATAATTGTTTCGACTCGAACCCTACAATGACAAAAGTGACAGAGGAAAAAGAGATTCGTGGACAGTTCTCCACTTGGGTAGTTGGGGGAGAAAACAACAATACTGATGTGACTTTACAAATATTATATAGGCTTAAATTAAAAATAAATGTTAAAAATATATTATTTTTAAATTTTAGGTGTTTAAAGTATTTTTTTATAAAAAATGTGCCTAAAATTTTTAAAGTTAGATTTTTTAGTGTCCGGCTATTAAAAAAATTATTATCCATTTAAAATGCGACACGTTGATTTTTAATTTCTTTAAATTATTATTTTTTTAATAATTAAAAATTTTAAAAAAAAATCTTAAAAATTTAAAAATTTCTAAAATAGTCTTCAAATCCCCAAATTCTCACTGCCGCCACCGCCGTTCGCCGTCGTCAACCTTACTCTTTCAGTCGCCAGACCCAGTCGGCGACGGCGGTGGCAGCGGTGACGATTTGAGGTTTAAGATTTAGAGATTTTTAGGGATTTAGGGACTAATTTAATTTTTTTTTGTAAATTTCGGGATTTTATATAAAAAATAAATTTTTAAAGTTTTTTTAAAAAATAATTAAAATTTTAATACAAATGTCACGTGTCACGTTTTAAATGGACAAAGTTTTTTTTTTATTTTTTTAACAGTCAGGCACCTAAAATTATAACTTTAAAAACTTTAAGCACCTGTTTTTACAAAAAAAAAAATACTTTAGCCTACTAAAGTTTAAAAAATGTATATAGGCACTTATTTTTCATTTAAGCCTATTATATATACATTGTTTGATAAACCGCTGCATGTGCTCAGTGGAATCCTACAACAAATCATACAATTTTAAAATTTTAATTATACCTTTGAATTAACAAGATTTTTTGTATAGAATTTAACGGATGATTTTAATAAAAAAAGATAATATTTATTTTAAAAAAACGAATTCGAATAATTTTGTTTATAAAATATATGTCTTGTCAAAATATTAAAAAATATATAAACATATATTCTATTATAATCACTTAAAACTATTCAAAACAAAAATTCTCACTTACAACACTTATATATTATTAAGGTTGATTGTAAATGTTTTATAAGAGTTTACTTATGATGATAATGGTGATTTACAAATACTCAATACCTATATATACCCCATACTAAAAAAATATAATTTATAATTTATAATTAATGTTTAAAGTTAGAATTTAAAATTATAATTTAGAGAATTGAAAATATAATGTATTTTTAAAGTTTAAAAATTAAATTTAAGTTTAATATTTAGAATTTATTTTTTTAACATCGAAGAAAAAGAGATACCTAAAAGGATAGGGAGTTTTGTTTGTTCAGAGTCTGTACCAATGTTGAATATTCAACCATAGCCTCCGCCATTTTTTTTTTCCTTTTTAGGGCGAAATGAACTGTTTTCACCGCAGTTAGCTTTGGTGAAAATTTACTATAAATAAAATAAAATTAACCTAAATTGATTATTCTTTTTCTTTCGGATTATTTTGAGGAATAGTGCAAACCCAAATAATATTTTAAGTTTTGGATATTTTTAAGTATATTTTGAGATTTACGATAAATTTTATAATACAGGGTGAAGTCGTGACCTGCAGATGGTAATTTAGGTGAAGACGTCATCTGTAGGTGGCGACTTCATTTTAATTTGTAATAGTTTAATATTTTTTCTTATCGATTTAAGATAAAATTAGAGTAAAGTCACCACCTGCAGATGACGTCTTCACCTAAATCGCTATTTATAAGTGGCGACTTCACCTCGTACTATAAAATTTACTGTAAATTTTAAAATATACCTAAAAATATCTTATTTTCTTAAATATTTAACCCATTTAAATTATATATCCAATGAAGCCTTTTCTTCAATTGAGCTCTTTATATTTTTCATATGAAAAATTATCGGTAAAGACGTGTCAATTGTTGCATGAATGATAATTTTGGTTCATTGTGTCTGATTATTTGACCCCGTTGTCAGGACCTTGGGTCACAAATAATTATCCTGTCCAAAAATATCACAAATAATTAATATCCACCCCTTTCTATTCACAATGAATAAAAATAAAACTAAAAATAAAAGAAAATGAAATTAGAAAAATGCAATTCAATAAAATCACTATAATAGTTTTTGGGTAAAGTTTAGAAATGAGTACTAAACTATCTCAAAATAATTATTTTAATCACCAAATTTACAAAAAATATAAAATAAATATTAAAGTTTAAACTTTTATTATAAAAACCCTATTTTGTATGATTAATTTGGTATTATATGAGAGAAAAGTAAAGTTTTATTCATACTTATTTTTGGGGAAAAAATTGTCTTGTCTGCCCCTAAATATGCCTTGTTAAAATATCAATCCCAACGTTTTATTAAAATTTAATTAAATAATATTAAGGACTTAGTAAGTTTAACATTAAGATGCTAATTAAATTTAACATTTATTGATCCTTTGTTTTATGCCTATATAAAGGCATGTGTTTATCTTTACAATACACCGAGAAATAAAAACAAGTATTTCTCTTTTTTCTCTTGATTTTATTTATTTTTTATTTTTAGTGTTTTAAACTGTGAAGTGTTTAATATATTCTTTTTGGTGTTCTCTCTTTAAAATAGTAGGTTTAGAATTTAAAATTTAAGGTTATGGTTTATAATTAAGATTTAAAAAATTAGAGGTATGATATAAAGTTTAGAATTTAAGACGTGAAATTTAAAATTATAATTTAAAATTTAAATTTTTAATATTTTTTAATGTAAAACTAAAAAAAAAAAAGACCTCCTTAGGGCAGAAGATTTTTTCCCCTCATTCTTAGTATGATTTATTTTCTCCAAGGTTTCTTCTTCCAAGACAAAAGTACAGTAAACTACAACCAAAAAAACAGAGAGAAAACCATGCCTAAACATGGGAAGCTCCCTCCATTTTTCTTGTCATCTCTTCTCATAGCCACCATATTCACAGTCTTCATCCTCTATTCTCCAAACCCTTTAAACCCCAACTCCAAACGCCACCTTCATCAAACACTTGCTTTGCTCCAACCTCCCAATTCTTCCTTTCATGGTAATTCAATTCATTTTCCTCTTCTTCTTTTTAGTTTAACTGTATTAGAATGTCATTTGATTTTTTTCCGTTTTTGGGAGGTATTTTAGGTGATGAAAATGATGATAATTTGAGCTGTGACTTGTTTAATGGTGAGTGGATTCCCGACCCGCAAGGTTCTTTGTATACGAACTCGAGTTGTTCAACAATCCCTACTTCAAAGAATTGTTTCCGCCATGGAAGAAAAGACAAAGAGTTTCTGAACTGGAGATGGAAACCAGATAAGTGTGTTCTTCCGAGGTTTGATCCCCAGATTTTCCTGGAATTTGTTCATGGGAAGAAACTTGCCTTCATTGGTGACTCGGTTGCCAGGAATCACATGGAATCCCTCCTTTGTGTTCTGTCAAAGGTTATTTTCCAGTGTAATTGCTCTTCCTCTCCGGATCTGTTATATATATTTGTATTCGACACTTGTACTTGTTCAAGTAATATACTCGAAAAGCTTTTGAAACATGAGTTGCTTGAACTTCAAATATTTTTCTCAGGTAGAAACTCCGATAGATCGTTACAAAGATTCCGAAGACCGGAAACGGATATGGTACTTTCCCAGTCATGAGTTCACTCTCATGATTCTTTGGACGAAATTCCTAGTAGACGCTGAAGAACGAGTGATCAATGGTTCATCATCTGGTGTTTTTGATTTGTGCCTTCATAAAGTTGATGAAAATTGGACCGAAGATCTTCCTGCCATAGACTATATCATCATCTCGGACGCACATTGGTTTTTCCGAACAATTTACCTACACGACAACACCGGTGTCGTCGGATGTGTGTACTGCGATACTCCGAATGTGACTGATTATGGCGTCGGGATTGCCCTAAGGATGGCTTTTCGATCGGCATTAAACCATATCAACCGCTGTGAGAATTGCAAAGTGAGGGTCACCCTAGTAAGGACAATTTCGCCGGCTCATTTCGAGAACGGGGCATGGGACTCAGGAGGAAGATGCAATAGGACAAGGCCTTTAAGTGAAAGGGAGATTAACTTGAGAAGCAATGAATGGGGATTGAGGAGCTTGCAAATGGAGGAAATTGAGAAAGCAAATGTAGAAGGAAAGAAGAAAGGAAAGAAATTTGCAGCTTTGGATGTGACGAGGGCAATGCTGATGAGACCGGATGGTCACCCTGGTGAATTCTGGGGAAACAAATGGATGAAAGGATATAATGACTGCGTTCATTGGTGTTTGCCGGGTCCGATCGACGTCTGGAACGATTTCTTGATGGCGGTCCTGAAAAGAGAAGCATAATCTATGTTCGAACTCTTTCGATCTTTTTTAAAGTATCAATATCTGGCACTCGTGTTCGATATATAAATATAGAGTTACATCTCTTCAACTCTTATAGCTTTGCAGGAAAGGGGCCTGATCACTAGACAAGGCTCCTACCCTGTTTAACACAGGGTACTCACCCTCTCTCATTTCTTCTTCTTTTGCTTTCCCCCACAATACAGCATAAAGACCGCCGGTTATGATCACCGCTCCTATCACGCTGCAAAATTTAACCGATACGAGATAATATCATATTTATATAATGTAATCGTGTCGTGTTCGAGATTAGAAACATTGGAGAGTTTTATTACCTTCCAAGATGAACTGCTTCACCAAGGAACATGGCACTCATAGCAGCAGCTATAACAATTGAAGTTGGCCTGAAACTTGCTACAAACACAGGTCTTTTCATGTGTATACACCATGTGTGAACAGCCGAACTAAACAAGAACCCGAAAAGCCCCTACACGAGTAACCATAAACCAATGACATTCCAATACTGTAAATAAGGCAGTCCAATACCAGCATTGGTTACCAAAGTATTACCGAATACAAGACTGCAACAACCGATACACTAGACGTTAATCTCCAAGAAGTCAACTGCGGTTCCGCTACGGAGCTTATCGGTAAAGATACAAAAGCTGCAGACAAGTTGTAAAATAAATTTACAGCAATCTCTTCCGGATACATCTTCAGTACTTGTGCCTGTAACGTTTTACAAGATTCAAGTTCAGTTTTAGGTTTAACATCTTAATCCACCCCAAAGAATTCATGGTGGAGCTTAGAAACATACATACATACATACTTGTACCTGAATAATGCACCAGAATGAAAGAATAAGATATGCAACAGCTTCAAGGATGCCACCAATAATCCAATTCGATTCCGAAGACCCCAAAGGCCGTTGAACTAGAACAGACGACGCTGACAATGTCCGAGGTGAAGATGAGATAATACAGGGGCCTTTGTAGAAGGTCATGACTAATGCACCGGATATCGATGTTACGGTGCCAATGATTTTAGCCTGTGTTGATGATCTTCTGAATTCTACTTTTTCCATCCTTGTATATACCATTGTTCATAAACATGAAATATTAGAATGGTACTAAACAAATAAATAAACAATGGAAGAGGGAATAAGAAACCTGAAGAAGACAGCAAGTATGAAGGTAAAAGCTGGTAAGAGGTTGGAAACTGCTGATGAAAGAGTTGGAGAGCTAAGTTCTACACCTTTAGCTGAAAATGTCTTTGTTAAACACCTGTCTCAAAAACATCAAGAAATCTTGGGTGTAAACTTAAAGATTTATGTATTAATTATAAAAATACATACAAATATCTATATATGTATATATGTATGTATATATAGTTGTATACCCTGTAAGCGCAAGAAGACAGAGTCTGGAGATGAGAGGGAAGTTCAAAGGAAGAAACTCAGTTTTTCTGCAAACATATCAGATTTAAACAAAGAAGATCAATGATAAAACTTAAAACCAAACTCCGAAACCAATTTTTCTGAGAAAACTATATGAATTTGTTGAATGGTATGATTGACAGGTTGAGAGAAAAGAGATCTAAAGAAGACTAAAGGGATGAAAACAAAGCTGCCAAGAACAAAACAGTAGGTGACGAAGGTGTAATAGCTCAGGCCCTTGAAAGAACCAGCTTTGAATAGAATGTTTATGACGACGTTTGAACATTCCACTGCAACCATGGCTAAGCTTGGCAACACTTCCATGGCTCACTCTCTTGCAATCTCACCCTTCTTCTCCCTACCTTGGTGAGAAAACGAAGACTTTTTCTTTCTTTCTTTCTTCTTTCTTTCTTTCTTCATTCACAGAATCAAACCTTTAAAAAAGCTTAAACTTTGGTTTTGTTTTTTTGTTGTTTTAATAATGGTTGGTCGTTGGTGGTGATTATACATAAATACAAAATATATGGCAACTTGATTTACATGCTTTAAACTTGAGATCAGCTGATATCTCTTAAATAAGTTTTAGTTTAAAATTTTACGTATATAAAAAGTTTTATTGAAAAATTTACCATTAAAATTAAATATACCACGCTAATCAATCTGAATCAGTCAAAATAAAATATTAAAAAATCCAAAAAAAGGAAAAAATAATTTTCTGCTCAGTTTTGTCTCTAATGGTGACGGTGGAGGATAATTATTAAATATGTTGGTGATTTGACATAGACGTGGTTTTGCTGATTAAATAAATACTACATTCTATACTTTAAGAAAATAATTACAACTAAAATTCAAAACTTAATTGAGTTGGTGGATATAATTTACTTTTAAAAGATAATTAAATAAATTAAGCAACACTCTCAGTGGCTTTTCTTATCATTAGTTATGATCACTTTTATCTCTTCTTTTTAAGAAAAATAAAATAAAAAAGTTGAAGATTAGACCACTCCATCTATACATTTACCTTTCACCTTTTAAAGAAGTGATTAATAAACTACTATCCCTGAAAATTATTAATTCTCTGAATTTTAAATATTAAATTATTTTTTACAATATAATTAATTTTAAAATGTTAAAAGATGAAAAAAATTAAAATAATTTTATGTTAAATATGTTTTTTTCTGAAAGGATATGTTAAACATGTTGCATCTATATAATTATACTCTAATTTGATTATCAAGTGACTTTCTTTTTGTCACTCCCTTATAAAATCAAAAGAAATATATTTTCTTCTTTTGTAGTTATTTTTACAACTTTTTTTTGTCGGTGATTAATTTCGACCTCTAAAACTAAAAAAATATATAACATTGGTAAAAAAATATTGCTGAATTTCATTTAAAATTATTTCATTAAAGTTACTTATTAATTAATTTTTTTAGGAGGTATGTGTAATAGGCTACCATTGAGTGATAAGGTTGGCCCAAATATTACAAGGATAAACTATTAAAAACCACACTTCTACCAAGATGTGGCAAATTTGACTCGAGACTCAAAATCGATCCGAACACAATAACCCGAATTTGATCCAAAACCTGAAATAAACCGAACTAAATTGAATTTTAGTTGAACCGAAAATGGACCCGAACCGAATAAACCCGAATCGATTCTCAACTGAACCGAATGGAACCGACCCGATTTTACCCGAACCGAATACAACTTGAAATAAAGAAAATATATTAAAATAAATAAATAAGATAAGATGTAAATTGTCGTACGACTCACAAAAAAAATATGCATGCTATATAAAGTCATATATAGGATGGAAAAACCTAACTCGACCTGAAAACCTAACTAAAACCGATCGATCTCCTATTAACCCGAACTGAAATCAACCGAACCGAAAATCAACTGACCCGAAGTCCTGACCCGATAATCGAACCGAAGTCACCATAGACCCGAACTAAAATTGAACCGGACTCGAACCGAACCAAATCGAATTTAAACGAATGTAATCAGACCTGAAATGACCCGAATTGAAATGACCCGAACCGAACCCGAACCGAATGACCCATTTGCCACCTCTAGTTCTACCAGCGGGGTTGGTTCAAATGATAAGTAATTTGGTATCGCTTAAGCAGGTCTCGAGTTTAAAGCGTTGTGTATGTAGAAAATTCTCGCTAAAAGACTTATCCGTCAAAACTGTGTGTGCGACAAGAATCGGCCTGGATTAATCAAAATAAAACCTTAAAAATCGGAAGTGCAAAAAAAAAAAAACCATGCAGTCCATCCTGATTACTCCAAATTTGAAGTTGGATACAACAGTTTAGTATAAATATAATTTTTAAAATTATCAATAATAAATTGTCCAAATCAATCAGGGATAAAAACTATAGAAGTAAAGAATGGCTTGGGGGCTGTGTTACTGTTTCCCAATTTTTTATTAAAAAATAGAATGGAAAATTTACCTATTTGGTTCATAATTTTTAATTTATTTGAACTTTGTCCTTCTACTTTTCATAGTTAATTATACTTTCGCCCTTGATTTTGATTTCTGATTTTATTATTGATCCAAATACCACGATTTGAATTCATCTTAAATTTCTTGATTTTTTTACATAATTATATTAGATAACTTAAATTGAATAATTATTTTTAGAAATGGCCAAAATTAAATCTATTATTTAATAAAGGGTGTCAAGGTCGTACCTAGCCTGATGTACTTGTAAACATAACATAAATAACATTTAATAACAAATATTTAGTAAATGTTTATAATTTATTTAAATATATTGAAATTATCATGTGACTACAATACAAACTATAAATCCATAAAATTAAGATTCCTTAAACTAAAGAGACAAAATTAATAATAAAAAAATAGCTGAGCTTGGTTTTAAGTTTTAACAGTCGAATGCCCAGGCGTTCTTTTTCCTTATCTCTTCTTCTTCCTCGGGAGTAAAATCGTTCTTAATGTTGAACGTCAAACGAATCTCCTCAGGCGACTTTCCCTTTATAATGTCAGCCACTTTCTGGCCAACAAGCTCTTCACATTCAGAAAATTGGCAGCCTGCAAATCAATTTCTTATTATTAATATCTAACCAACACTATCGTAACAATGACAATTGCAGAATCGTAAAAAACAAGAAACTAACCATGATGAGGTAATAGTGTGTTTAGATCAACACGAGAAAGAAAATTAGTATCCTAAGCTTTAAGTTGATCGTCCGATTTGTTTTCCCCGTCGACGTGTATCTTGCAGTACTCAATTACCTTGAATAAAATCTCGTTGGTGATGTCAGGGAGGGGGATTACTTCGTTGGCACAATCGTCTACGATCGTGTTCTTTATCACCTCTGACTGAACTGCCACCGCTTCTTTTACCTCGAAAGCTTTTCCGTTGCAACTCTTCAATAGTACTACCTTCTTTGAAGTCGACGTCATTGTTGATGTTGAATGCAAAAATCTTAATCCAAAAGAAGTGATAATCTAAACTTGAATTGCCGACTGTGATTGTAGGGGAAAAGTAAAAGAACCGATTGGTATTTATAGATGGATTTAAGCCTACCGGTTAACCTAAATCTACTCAGACTTGGATTTTCTTGACAATGAATAATATATACAGATATATATTAAAAAAATTGTAAGCTAAAGCCTAATAAAAATATAATTCTCTTATTAGAATCGACAAAACAGAGAGAAATTAATAAATAAATAAATAAAATAAATACTTAAACACTATACTTGTTCATCAAGTAACTGGCGATATAAATAAGGTGGGATTGTACATATTCAAATTAGTGTTCAACGGTTGTTATCGACGACGATTGTGGTGAGCGGCAACCGGCAATAGGATGAACGATGATCGGTGACGAGTTTAACCAAAGTTTAAGGGTTAAATTATTTTTATCCAAAATTCATAAATTAAATTAAAATTTTATCTAAAGTTCATAAGTCAGATTAGAAATAAACTCTTTTAATTAATGTGCTAACTGAAGTTAACAGTTTAGTAATCAAACTGTTATAAATCAATAACATAAAAAACTAAAACATAATTAAAATTAAACTGTCCAAAACACAAAAGAGATCAACCATGTAGTTTACCCTTAATATTAAGATCATAGTGGAAAAAAAACTTGAACAATATTCATAAGTTTAACTAAAAATAATGGTTTTTTTTAAAAAAACTTAATACTCAAATAAGTGTTTAAATTATACTCATTTTTAAATAGGTATTTAAAATATTTTTCGGTTCAAGTAAGTGCCTAATATTTTATTTTATAATCATTTGAAGGTTTTTCATGACATACATTGAAAATTTTCGTTATCCAATTCAAATACAATTTGTGGTCTATTTATGTTATTTTTTTATTTTTAATTTTTAAAAAATAAAAAATATTTAATTTTATAAAAACATAAAATCTTTAATTTCTCTAAAATGCTCCCAAACTCAAACTCTAAATCCACCACCATCTTACTGGACGTTGATTCTTGACACACCACAACGTCTTTACACGATGTTCTTTCTCGTGATATTCTTGGACCTCCCTATTATAAGCTTGTTAATGCTTGATTCCATGGTTTAGGTCTTTCAATTAAAAAAAACATAAAAATATTACATATCCTTTCATGAATATAAATTTTTTGCCTATTTTCGGTGCTCCTATATATGTCCCACACATTATACTTCTTTACTATTATAAATTAATGGTTTCATCTTAATAAATTGAACAAAACCGCTTAAATCTTTAAAGAACCCTTGAAAATTGCATAGGTCTGTTCATTTTTATTCATGAACGTTAAATTAATATGTTTGGTTCGAATAATCACGATTTTTGAGCTTATTAACGATAACCGTCCTAATATTAGGATTTAAATTGATTTTAGATTTCTTTATTTTTATTTTTTTACGTAACTATATTTGATAGCTTAAATTAAATAACTATTTTAAAAAGAGAAAAAGTTTGATACACAATCCGTGTAAATTAAAGTTTATATGTGCTTTTTAAATTTAGGGGTTAAGGGTTTAGTTTAGGGGTTTAGGTTGTAGGGTTTAGAATTTAAGGTTTATAGTTAGAGTTTAGGGTTTAAAGTTTAGAGTTTAGGGTTTAGAATTTAGGGTGTTAGGGTTTTAGATTTTAAATTTATAGTAGGGTTGTGTAAAATTATTTTACACGGGCTGTGTATAAAAATAAAACCTATTTAAAAATCTACAAAATTAAAATTTTCTATATAATAATTAATAAAGGGTGTCAAGCCCTACCTACCCTGCGTACTTGTAAATATAATTTTAATGACATTCAATAATAATTATTTATTGAATATTTTAAATTTGTTTAAATATATTTAAAATTTGGAAGTGTGACTAAAGTATAAACTAAAAATTTATAAAATTTAAATTCCTTAAAATAAATAGACAAACTCAATAATAAAAAAAAACAGCACAGCTTATTAAAACTAATGTTTTAACCCTAATCAATCGAATGCCCAGGCGTTTTTCTTCCTTATATCTTCTTCTTCTTCGGGAGTGAAATCGTTCTTAATGTTGAACGTTGTTCGAATTTCTTCCGGTGACTTTCCCTTTATAATGTCAGCCGCTCTTTGGCATGTCAAGTCCAACAAGCTCTTTACATTCAGAAAGTTGGCAGCCTGCAAATCAATTTCTTATTATTAAGATCAAACCATCACTACCGTAAAAATGGCAGCTGCGGAACAGTAAAAAACAGAAGAAAAGAACGAGAAACTAACCATGATGAGGTAATAGAGTGCGTTTAGATCAACAGAAGCGAGAAAATCAGCATCCCAAGCTTTAACTTGAACGTCCGATTTGTTTTTCCCGTCGACGTGCATCTTGCAGTATTCGATTACTTTGGATAAAATCTCGCCGGTGATGTCAGGGAGAGGGATTTCTTCGTTGGCACAATTGTCTTCGAACATGTTTTTTATCATCTCCGACTGAACTGCCACCGCTTCTTCTACCTCGAAAGCCTTTCTATCGCAACTTTTCAATAATAGCTTCTTTGAAATGGAGGCCATTGTTGATGTTGAAAGCAAAAATCTTAATCCAAAAGAGAGTGATAGTCTAAACTTGAATTGCCGATTGTAACTGTAGGGAAAAAGTAAAGGAGCCAATGGGCATTTATAGAAGGATTTAAGCCTACCTGGTTAACCTAAATCTACAAAGACTAGGATTTTCATAATATATATATTTTAAAAACGGTAGGGTAAAATAAAATCTAATAAAAATAGAATTCTGTAATTGGAACCGAAATACCAGAAAGAAATTAATAAATTTAATGTTTTCTAAATTAATAAAAAATAAAAGAAATATTAAAACACTGTACTTGTTCATCAAGTAACTGGGGATATGAATAGAGTAGGATCGTACGTATTCAATAAACATAGCTCTCAAAGAGAGAGTCGTTATGGCATTATGAAGAAGAGAAAGTCATTACGTTGGCAAAGAAGATATAAAAAATGATGTTGATACCTGTCAGAATAGGAGTGTTCAAAAGGTTAATTTAGTCCGTAGTCGAACCGAATTATTCAAAATTGAATTAATCGAAAATTTTAGATCTTTAACCGATTTACTCAAATTGAATTCCTTTTAAAAAAATTAACAAAACCGAAAAAACTTGATTAATTCGGCCGATTTTCGAATTAACTGAAATTTATCATGAGTTTTCCTAATCAAAATTACTATACAGTAAAATCCTTGAAAACATTTTTTTAGTTCACAAAGATAACTTGCATTTAATTTAAACAATATCTAAACATAAATAAAAACATTAAAATTTTTAGGAAAAGAAAAACGCGACTGAAAGTTTTTTTTAGGTTTCGCTTATTTAATTTTGTTAGATGTATAATATATTTAATTTTTGTTACATTTCGAGTAATTTGGTTAACTAACCGATTTCGAATCGAATTAATCGCTAACCGAAATTTAAAAAAATCTTTAACCGTTCTCCATCGAAAATGTTTAGTGACCGGCCCTTTAACTGAATTAGTTCGATTTAACCAACTATTTGAACATCCCTAATCGAGAAACCGGTTAATTAAATAAAAATATTACAATATTAGTATTAAAATTTTAAAATAAATAAACATAAAAATATTAAGTATCCCTCCGTGCAAAAAAAAAAAAAGACTGTCGTGGAGGTGGTAGAGATTAGATTGGTAACAAATGTATAGATCGAACTGATACCGTAAATTCTCAACTCTGTATTGCTTGGGGTATTTCCTAGTGTAATTTTTTTGGGGGAAACTACATATTTAATACTTTAACTATGCTCGCATTATTATTTTAGTACCTCAACTATTAGTTTTGGCAAAATAGTACCTAATGTGACGTTTTTTTTTGTTCTGGTACCCGACCGTTAAAACTAATGGAAATAGTAACATGGTTTGGGTTAATAATAGTTTTAGTCCACAAACTTATACATTCTATCAATTTAGTCTAAGATTCTATCAATTTAAACATTATTTTAATTTTTGAATTAAAATTGTAAATTCCACATTTTTCTTCTTCCAGTCGAATGTAATTTGTAATTTTACCCCTAAAACTAAGATGTTGTTTTAAATTGATGGATTTTTGACTAAATTGATCATATATATAAATATTTTGGACTAAAACTATGATTATAACAAGTCATGTCATCATTTCCGTTAGTTTTTAGTGGTCGGGTACCAAAATAGAACAAAAACGTAATGTTCGATACCATTTTGCCAAAAATAATAGTTGATGTACCAAAACAATAATACGAGCATAGCTAGGATACTAAATATGTAGTTTTTTCCTTTTTTATGATGCTCCGATTTTGGTTGTAGCAGGGTATCCTGTTTTTTCTTGGGTAAATATATACACATACTTATTTAAAAAATAACCATCATTAAAAAATTATTAATTCCCTAAAATTTCAATACTTAAATTAGTTTTCAACAATATAACTAATTTTAAAAATAAAAAACTTAAAACATGCTATATATATATATATATATGATTGCATCTTAATTCAATGGCTTAAACAAAAATGCAGCCCTCAAACAATGTCTTTTTTCTGTTTTTGGCCCTTAAACTATAATTTAAGCAAAATAGGCCCTTAAACGATCATTTTTGGGAATAGGCCCTTAAACGATCATTTTTAGGCAAAATAGGCCCTTAAACGATTATTTTTGGTCACTTTAAGTCCCTAAACTATTTTTTGGTCAAAATAAGTACCTAAACTATATTATTTTTCTTCTTTTAGTCCCCAAAACTAGGGGTGTTCAAATCCGGGTACCGGGTGTTTAGGTATCTGAAGTACCGGGTACCCGGATCTTCGGGTAGTAGAAAATACGGCTCGTGTCCCGACCCGGTTTTTGCGGGTACTCGAAAATTCGGGTATTTGAGTACCCAGATATAAAAATATATATTTTTTAAATATAAAATATTTTATTAGTTTAATATAAAATATAAAAAATATGTATTTATTAGTTTAATATAATATATATATATTAAATATAAAAATATAAAAAAAATCTTAGATTTTTATTAGTTTAATATAAAAATATATATATTGAATATAAAAATATTAATTTTAAATATATTCGGGTAGCAAAAAATTCTTAATTTTGTGACCCGGGCTCGACCCGAGAAGTGACGGGCCGGACCGGGTAAAAAAAATTTCTGGGTAAATACCCGGTTATTTATGTTCGGGTAATCGGGTTAGGTATTTTTTAACACCCCTACCCAAAACTATTAATTGGTCAAAAAATATTTGTGTTGTGTCAACATCTTATTAGTCGAAATAATTTTCTTTTGACTTAAATAACTATCGGACTTAAAACGATAAAAAATGATAGTTTATGGGCTTATTTTGATATATGATAATTTAAATTTTAAAAAGAACATAAATATTTATATATGTTAGAAAAGCTTATAAAATAATATTTTTGTAACCATAGACTTAAAGTGACAAAAAATGATAGTTTAAGGGCTTATTTTCCCAAATCATAGTTTAAGGGCTTAAAGTGGCCAAAATGATAGTTTAAAGGCCTATTTTGCCCAAATCATAGTTTAAAGGCCAAAAGCAGAAAAAATGCATAGTTTGAGGATTTTTTTTTGTTTAAGCCTAATTCAATTAGTATAAGTGACTTTCCAAACACTCCCTTATAATTTAAACAAATCTAAAAATTAATTTTACGCCAAACATGCTATATATATGCTTATATCTTAATTCAATTGGTATCAAGTGCCTTTCCAAACACTCCCTTATAATTTTAAAAATCTAAACAAATATAATTTCTTCTTTGCAAATATTATTATAGTTATTTTTTTGTAAGTGATCAATTTTGACCTCCACAACTCAAAAAATACCATTGGTAGCAAAATATTAGTAAAAAATTATTTAAAATTGTTTCATTAAAATTACTTATTAAAAAACATTTTTTTAATATTTATTAAAGAACACTTTTAGATGCAAGGATAAACTATTAAAACAAATATTCCAATTTTTTTTTATCAAACTGAATCCTCCAAAATTGAAGTTAGATACAACTGTTAAGTATAAAATCATGCACCAAGTATAAAAATACAGAGTTCAAAAACATGACAGTGGATCCATTAAAAATATGAGCTTTAAATTTGGTTAGTTCGTTTATTTATTTGAAATTATATACATGAACGTTAAATTAATATGTTTGATTCGAATAATCATGATTTTTAAACTTATTAACAATAACCGTCCTAATGTTAATAATATTAAGATTTAAATATATTGAAATTTTTTGTGTGACTAAAATATAGACTACAAATTTATTTAAAATTCATTAAAATAAAGACACAAAACTACTACTACTAATAATAATAGAGAAAAACTTTGATACGCAAGTCGTGTAAACTTTAGTTTACACGTACCTTTTAGTTTTATGGGTTATGGTTTTAGTTTAGGGTTTATGGGTTTTAGTTGTATGTTTTAGAATTTAATATTAGTGTTTAGAATTTAGTGTATATAGTTTAAGGTTTAGGGTTTAGTTTTTTAGGTTAGAGTTAAAAATTTAGGATTTGGGGTTTTATAATGTAAATACACAGGCTTGTATAAAATTAATTTTATACAGACTGTGTATCAAAGTTTTACCCATAATAATAACAACACAACTTGTAAAAACTAATGCTTAAACCCTAATCAATCGAATGCCCATGCGTTCTTTTTCCTTATCTCTTCTTCTTCCTCGGGAGTGAAATCGTTTTTAATGTTGAACGTCAGACGAATCTCTTCCGGTGACTTCCCCTTTATAATGTCAGCCACTTTTTGACAAGTCAAGTCCAACAAGCTCTTTACATTCAGAAAGTTGGCGGCCTGCAAATCAATTTCTTATTATTAAGATCTAACCATCACTATCATAACAATGTCATTTGCAGAACCGTAAAAAAAGAAGAAGAAAAAAAGCGAGAAATTAACCATGATGAGGTAATAGAGTGTGCTTAGATCAACAGGAGCGAGAAAATCAACATCCCGAGCTTTAAGTTGATCGTCCGATTTGTTTTCCCCGTCGACGTGCATCTTGCAATACTCGATGACCTTGGATAAAATCTCGCCGGTGATGTCAGGGAGGGGGATTTCTTCGTTGGCGCAATCGTCTTCGATCATGTTCTTTATCATCTCAGATTGAACCGCCATTACTTCTTCCACCTCAAAAGCCTTTCCGTCGCAACTCTTCAACAATATCTTCTTTGAAGTCGACGCCCTGTTAACCTAAATCTACTCAAACTTGGATTTTCTTTACAATAATAATATATTTAAAAAAATCTAAGGTAAAACCTAATAAAAATAGAATTAGATAATTAGAATTTAGAACCCACAAAACAGAGAGAAATTAATCTCGTGATTTTTGAATGAATAATAAATAAATACGGTACTTGTTCATCAAGTAATTGGAGATATAAATAGAGTCGGATTGTACATATTCAATAAACATAGAGTAGTTCTCAAAGAGAGAAAGTCAATAAACATATTCAAAAACCATTTTTTTCTATTTTTAAAAAGGACAAATTGTAATAAATCAAATTATTAAATAGTTCTATCTATTTTATCTCTCACAATTTTTTTCTTTTGTCTTTTTTAATATCTGACTATCTAACCGTTAAAGCTTCCAAACAATTAAAATTCTCAGTTCACTGATGATAAATAATTTGAAATAACTGACAGAATGATAAGTCATCATAAAAAATAATTTTATATTTTATACAATTTTATAAAGTTATTTTTACTGATGTGTCATTCTGTAAAGTCAACACATTTGTCTATAAGACATTGCTTTGTCAGCATGAATTGTCATGCAAATTTGTCAAGTCATTCCAAGTCATTTAATGTTAGTTGACTAACAATTTTCATCCAAAATGGGTCATTTGACCAAAAATAAAATGTTAACGGTTAAAATACTTCAAAAATAAGGGTAAAAATGATTATTCAATCAAACGTTATAGACATTTTTTGACATTATTATTTTTACCATCACAACTAATGCATAGTATTTAAATATACTATAACCATAATTATTTATAAAAAATAACAACCATGAATTATTTTTTGAATAATCGCAAAGTGATTACAATATAGTATATGTTTATATGTTTTCTTAACTTTTGATAAGGTGCGCACACCTTACAAACAAAGCTGATTGAACCCGAATTTCCTATAATGAACATCATTATCTTTTTCACAACATACTAAAACCAAAAATTATTTAAACCTAAATCATGATGAGTTTTAAAAGAATTCACAACATAATAAATTTTAGGCTTAATGCACAATTTATGTACCACCCTGGTTTTGGGCCTAGGGGTTTGGGGATGGTTTAGTCGGTCGGATGGACCGGAATTAGAGATTCGAGTCAGATTTGAGATTTAAATTGGATTGAATATTTTTATAAGGGATAAAAATATGGAGAAATAGTCTAAAATCTTTATTAATTATATAAATGATTTTGGTGAAAACAATTTTGAAAAATATATTCGAAAATGGGACATTTTGAGTTAGTGACTAAAACGCAAAGTTTGCAAAACTGTTTTAGTGACTGTTTTGAAAGTGGGTCAATACTTTGAATCTTTAAGGAGCTAATAATCCAAACGGGTTTCATCAGATTTTTCCCTTTAATTAACTATTTTTAATTAAGTTTTTAAGAGTTATAAATAGTGGAGAGAATTAATTAAACACAATTAAGCTTTTTAAAAGAATTTCGCGTAACTAACTTTGTAACTTCTTTCTCTCAAATTCTCTCCAGCCAAACACATTTCCAGCTTCAATTTCTTTAGGTAAAATTAGGATCTCAAAGAGTTTTTGATTTCCAATTGATTTCTAGAGCTTTTACATCAAATACTTATTGTTTTTACCTTGATTTTCATGGTTTATAAAGCAATTGAGGGGAGAAATCAGCATTGGAGGTAAAGATTCGTTCTTCTCCTCTAATGAAAGGTTCATTACTGAAATTCATAAGTTCTTGATCCATTTTATATGATTTTCATTGGGTTTTGATTAATTAAACTCGGATTTATGGTTTAATTAATGGTTTATGATGGGAAATTGAAGAAATTGGTGGTGATCTATTTTTGCTGAGTTAAGGATTGGTTTATACCTTGATTTTGATGTTTAATATGATAATGAAGTGAGTTTTGATGATAGAATCCCGGAATATATTGAATGTCTAGTTTGTTAGATTGGTAGTTAAGAGATTTTGAGGTGTTGAGGTTAATTATTGGTTGCTGGAGGTATAAGGTTGTTTTATGTTGTTGTTTTGATGTTAATTGATGTGTTTGAAGGTTGAGATTCGTAGTTGTGGGTTGGGTTGAGGTTTTTGGTGAATCGATGATGTTTTCGGTTTATAGGTTGTGGTGTTGTGGGGGATTATAGTTAGATAAATGTTAATTGATGGTTGCTGTGAGTTTGGATGCATTATAAGGCATTGGATCCTCTATTGTGATGTGTTTGAAACACGGGAAGTTAATCCGGAAGTGAACATTGGTGTTGAGGAGTTGCCGGAAGCTTAATTTGGCATCAACAAGAGAGGTGTTGCTTTGTCGGTGAGTGAAACGGATAAGAATGGCTTTTCAAATATTTGAAAAGGTTTAATGGGAGTCTAGACTAGGCTTGATACGTTGGTCTAAGGCTCGGAAGTAAGTAAAGTAGATTTCTCTCTCGATTTCGGTTGGCAAATGATTTATGAATGCACTTGTTAAATGATTGTTTACCTCCTGTTTTATGCATGAAATGAGCATGGTTCAATGCTGGGAATTGATGTGAAATGATTTTAGATGCATTTGGAAAGTAATGTATGATTTTAAAGAATGTTTATGAACATGACTTATGCATGGTTTAATGCAAAATAAAATGATTTGAATGATGCATATGAAAATAATGAGGTATGTTCATAAAAGTGGATTATATTGGCAATTGATGAATTTAAAATGTTATCGGATATAATTGACCGGCTATAGGATTTAAAGTGCACTATAATAAGTCGCTCGTGGTTGTAGAGGTAGTACGAGAGGTACTTACTCCGATCATGTGAACCCCAATGTTGTTGAGGTAACACCTAGATGGTTTTTACTCCAGGCATGAGCTGCAGAGGTTGATACATCAAATGTGTGTACTCCAAGTTGGAGGATTAGCCTTGGTAATGTAGAGGTGGTGCATGTGTTGTACAACTCCATGCCATTGAGCTGAAAGAGATTGTGAAATCTCTTGGGAAATCTGTGTATCCGATGTTAATAATGATTTATGGAAAGGATGTATATGGTAACGGATCACTTGGAAGCCAATATAATGTTTTAAATTGTATCATGTTGATGGATTGGTTTGAATGATGTGATTTATACGGGTTATACTCCTTAAGCTTTGCATATGGGATGTTATACTTGAGTTGGCTTAAGTGGAGGAAATTGCATATGGGAATATGCTGTGGAAATCCATGATACATATTGCATATGGTCTAATATGCTGGTTTTGTAAAGATTAAGTGCATGTTTTGAAAGAATGACATGATTGTTCTAAAATGGTTTGAAATTGCATTGGATGATTTTTTGTATTTTGAGCGCTTCTTACTAAGCAATGATTGCTTACGCTCTTTTTTATCATCAATGCAAATTGATTAAGTGCAAGTGACCTAGCAAGCAATGAGGGAATACTCAAGACTTGAATTACCAAAGTATATTTGAGTTTTAAGTAGTAATAAAGACAATGTGGCTTAAATGTTGTTGGGAGGGTTTGAGTGGTTACATCTCTGTTTGAGTAAGTTTATTTTGTTGCTTTGGACTTATGATAAGCTTGGTTTGATGGATTTTGCTTATGGTCTATGTTTTGGTTGCTTGGGTTCTAGGAAGCATGCCTATAGTTAGCTTTGAAGCATGATGAACATTTCTTGATGTTTGATCCATGGTAAATTGATGGATAATGTTCTATGATGATGTTATTTGATTGTTAGAAGCATGCTTAGGTGTTAGAATCCCAAAGCAAGGTTTAAAACCAGCAAATTTTGACATTACAGGTCAGGGCGTATCGATACGCGTGTGCCCGTATTGATATATGTAAGTGTTTTCAGGCACAACGTATCGGTACCCGGATAACCGTATCGATATGGGTAAGCACATTTTCAGGCTTAGCGTATCGGTATACGAGTTACCGTATCGATACGTGTCTACGGTTTTAAGCATATCGTATCGATACTCGAGGAGGTGTATGGATACGGTTTTGAGCTACTGGAATCCGGAGTTTTTGTGAATGCTCAGGCGTATCGATACGCGCGAGTTAGTTGAAAGTATGTTTTAAGGTTTATGTTTTCTCCCGTTTTAGTCCCTGACTGTTTTACTTGCAATTAAATGAGTTTGAATAATCGTTTTGACCCGAAATTTCACCAGTATGCATGTAATTGGTTTAATTAAGGATTGGTAACTTTAATTGTGGAATTGGCCCTTCAAAATAATGGAATTTATAATTTGGTCCCTGGATGTTATGTATGCAATTGGATGGGCTCGGATGATCGTTTTAAGTTGAAATTTGGCATGTATGCTTATAACCTGACTAATTGAAGATTGGTAAAGAAAATTACAAGTTAACCCTTATAGATTTATAGATTTACGTTTTGGTCCCTATTATTGTAATGTGGCCAATTGGATATCAATTTGATGCCTGATTGAGTTGGGTTTCAACTCGTTGTTTGTATGTACACGTAGGGTAATAACCAGCGTCTATACAAGATAAAGGAAAAAATGGTTGCATTTTCCCAAGTTCTCCTTTTCGGTTTACTTCGGTAAACCTAATGTAGCTCGCTCGGTTCGGTCTTGCGGCTATGCCGGGTCGAGGGGGTTACAATTTACCCCCTAGCGTTTACATAATTTCCCAACTTGCCCTCTAGCGTATTTTTTGGTCTCTTTTGTCCTCTAAAGTTTTCGACGCTACCCATATAGCACAAAAAACTAACACCGTTAAAGAAAATGTCCTAACCAATAAAAACACGCCACATCACCTAATTATTTTTTCTTATTTTCCAGTTTAATATATAAAAAATTAAAAATAATATAATATTAATTAAAAAATATTTAATAAACATATCTTCCCTAATCTCCCATTTCTCCTCCTTCACTTTTCTTCTTTCTCATCTTCCCCAACCTCCCATCTTCCCCTTCTTCGCCACCTCCCATTTCCTTTTTGGAATTTTTCAGATAGTCTTGAAACATTTATATTAGTCAACGGTAGTAAAACTTTCGGTTAATATAACCAGAACTGCAGAATCTATCATACTTGCATAAGCTTTATAAACTTTATCGTTCAATTCTTATACCTCAACTCAAGCACTACAATATTTTTTACAATAGATAGCCAAATTCTGTGTAGTGCGGCTATATAAATATATATTGCAGTTTAGTTCAATATGATACAGGGTTGCATTGTTTTTGAAATCAACAACAATGGAATCCGTAAAAATATGGTAGTTTATGGCTGTATCTGAAGATATTAGATTTTTTCTTTAACTCTTCTTTTAATGGAGAACCATTTCAGCACACTGGAAACCTTGGTCCGTCTCCTCTGCGCTTGAACAGTAACAGTGCATTGCAAAATGAATCCGTCAACGACAGTTTGTAGATTCGCTTGTGATTTCAAACCAAGACTCTGAGACTGAAGATCGCTATCGAAAAAGATGATCAAGGGAAGATAGGAGGTGGCGAAGAAGGGGAAGACGACAGGTTGTGGAAGAAAGGTGAAAAAGAATGGTGAAGAAGGGAAAACGAGAGGTTGGAGAAGATGAGATTATTTATTTATATTATATTATATTATATTTATTTTTTTATATATTAGACCAAAAAATAAGAAAAATAATTAAGTGACGTGGCGTGTTCTGATTGATCAGAACAGATTTTTTTTAACAGTATTAATTTTTTTGGCAATATGGATAACGTTAAAAACTAAAGAGGCCAAAAAATACGTTAGGGATAAGTTGAAAAAAAATATAAGTCTTAGGGGGTAAATTGTACATTAAGCCTAAAATTTATACCAAACTAAGATTTGAAAGTAATGCAGATGATTTAGTCAAAGTAAAAATAAATAAATCTAAATGTTCAAGGTGATATGTTATAATGAAAAGGAGAGAAAAAAGGGGAAATAAATTATAAAAACAAATCTTAAAAAAATTATAAAAACAAAAGTAACAGATAATTTTTTAGGGGAAATGGTTATGGTGGGACTGAGATCTATAAAATTGAGGGTTTGTTTAGTTCTAGATAATGAAGACTATTTTTGTTTAATGTGTTTAGTTGAAAAATTAAAAAATAATTTTTTTAAAAAAATGAGTGAAAAATTGAAAATATAAAAAGATGTTTCATTGAAAATGTTTTAGGAAAATAGAAAATAAAGATTTTTTTAATTTTAACACTGATTCGAATCCTTCTAATGCCATTTTTTAAAATTAGTTTATTTTTTCATATTTTATTTATTTATTATTGTACTAATACTTTTCTAACTATATTTTATTTTAATTATTTAATAATTATTTTTTATTTTTATTTTGAAAAGTTAGATGCCAAACACATTTTCACTATTTTTATTTTTGAAAACAAGTTTCTATCCCTATTAACCAAACATGTTTTGTGTTTTTTAAAAAACTGAAAATAAAAATTATTTTCTAAAAATAAAAAAAAAAATATTTTTTAAAATCAAACGAACCCTAAAGCTGTAGAGATAAAACGACGAGTTTGTTTGTTTGTTTGTTTTAGTATGAGACGAAATGAAAGAAAAGCAAAGTTTAGGGTAAACATCATTATCAATCACTAAACTATTCTTACTTTTCTGTTGCGGTCACTAAACTATTACTTTTGGTAAAACAGTCACTAATATTATTTTTTTCTATTTTAGTCCTCTGCTGTTAAAAAATTCACGAAAAAAAAGTGAGAATAGTTTAATGACCAAAATAGAAAATAAAATGATATTTTTGGTGACCAAAATAAGAAAATAAAAATAGTTTATTGACTAATGGTGATGTTTACCCAAAAAATTATATGAATATTGTTTTAAAAAAGAATCCGTATGTTATGCGCAGGAATACAAGCTAAACAAAGAGACATCACATATGTATGGACATATACACACATGTCGTCGTCATTCGGCATTGCTCGTACTCGAAAAATTATGACGATAAAAGCACATGACTACTATAATGATTACCCTAAAATCAACGATACATCCTTAAATAAAATCCGAGGTGTCCCATTTATCCAACTATAATATTTCATTAAATTTGCCCAAAATTAACATTAGTAATTGAAAATATTATATTAAATGATATTTATACTTTATATATACATATATTTGTATATATATTACTAATTATTGAATTGGTGTAAGGTTTTGGAAGAAATTTTTTTTTTGTATAAGCAGGAATAGACTTAAAAAGAGGTTAAAAAGACGGCCGTCTCTTTAAAATTTAAAATTTTTATATAATTTAATTTTTTTAAATTTTTTATTAAAAATTTTATTTACGCCCCTTAAAATTATATAAATTTACCCTTAGTCCGTGTCTGCTCGTAAGGTCTATCTTCTAGCATCTTGCGTAGTCAAATCCAAATAACATACAGTGGTATAGTTGGTGCCCGCTGAAGTTTCCATAGCATCCGATTAAAAGACAAACCCAAGTTTAACCCTACCCCCCTTGCATTAACTCTTTATTCTTTGCTCCTTTTTCCCTCGCAACCGTTTCACACTCCTTTATTTGGCGGCGGAAGCATCGACGACGATCGACCTTCCCTCTTTCTTCGTAAACGGACTTCAAATGACACGCTCACTGTAAATCACCGTGATTCCAATAGAGAAGTATATAAACTCTCGGCCACCTCTGCTGCTGCCGCCATTGGAGTCTTCTTTACGGTGGCTTCTCGAAACAGTTGTGGACGCGATCAATTAGTGTATTTCAATTCACCACGTCTAAGGCCTTCAACGATTCATAGGAAGTTGCTTTGGTGAAGCGCACTGTTCTGCAATGGAGACAGCGGCATATGCTTCCTTTACGAGCTTCGCCTCAAAATCATTGCCTTCTTATTCTATATCACAATCTTCTATTATAAACTTCCAAAACTGTCACAAAAATACTCTCAAATCAAAATCTCCTAGAAAGCTTGTAATCTGCGCTTCATCTGGCTCCAGTTCTGGTACTCCCTTTAATGAATCTGGTCCTGGTTCTAGTTCTCAGTTGGAATTCTTTTATTTTATTTATTTTATGAATTGTTTTTGCTTTCTTTTAGGTTCAGTTGTGACGTTGCTAGATTATGGAGCTGGAAATGTTCGGAGTGTAAGGAATGCGATTCGACATCTTGGCTTTGAGATAGAGGATGTGAGTCATTTTAGCTTACTTTTCCCTTTCATTAATTGATTGGGATTTTTATTCATTGAATTTAAAACTTTATTCAGATTGATTAAATTTTTACATCCAATTTTGTAAGAGTGACACTTCTGTTTGGGATAAGAATCTGATGTAAACTTTTTTATTCGATAGAGACCGAGTGTTGAACTATCACGAACTTCTTTCTTTTCTATAGTTGTTCGCTTCTTCAGTTTTCTTTAAGTAATACGTCTAACAATCACACAATATAAATGCAAAACATTGCTAATTGTTTCCGCAAAAAGAAATTTCATAGGGAGTTTCTGTTATAATGTTCTTTTTTCCTTTGCTTTAAGTATGTGGACTGGTGGCATAATTTTAAGAATGTTATGATTTGTATCGTTTTAGGTTTAATTGCATTTCAAAGAAGTATGTTCAGTAACTAGTAAGGAATAAATGCGTTATTTCTTTGGAATTAAAATGTAGGTGCGAACTCCAGAGGATATTTTGAATGCAGACCGCCTTATCTTTCCTGGTGTTGGGGCATTTGCTTCAGCCATGGATGTATTGACCAAGACCGGGTATTAACTTTTACGACCTTTTTTTATTAAAATAATTATTTCGGGCAGTTTCTTTTTGGTCATTTGAACATACTTTTAGAACTATTTTGGATGTGGTGGAACTGTGGAAGAACTAATATTAGAACGAACTTATTTATGATAAGTGAGAGAGTTCTGTAGTAACTTGATATTTTTTAAAAATATATATTTTAATTAGAGAAATATAATGACTCAGAGATGAAATCTGATTGGATGATCTTTGAGCTTTTGAAAATTGTTTGGCGAGCCATATGTCTTTATATTGATTTGCCAAATGGCTTGCAAAACTTCACTTTATCTATTTATCATCACTAATAGAAGTTAAAGAAATATTCTAATATATGCCAATTTGTAACTGCCTGAAAATTTTCCGCCTGCAATCTTTTTAATGTTAGCTAATCATCTCTTTTGTTCAGCTTAAAATTTAACTTCTTAGTTAATAAAATGATCAGTTTGGAAGTTTTCATTTTTCATTTACCGCAGGATGGCTGAAGCACTATGTGCCTACATAAAAAATGACCGCCCATTTCTAGGCATTTGTCTGGGACTTCAACTGCTTTTTGAGTCTAGTGAAGAGAATGGACCAGGTTAGTTTTCAAACAACTCCAATTTTTTTTGTAAATCTTTGAAAGATCTATACATATGATATTAATGATTAGGACTTGGTAATGTTTCTTCACTTGTAGAATGCACAACTGTTTTCCTGAATGCATGTGTTGTTAGCTTATGTGGTTTAACTTTTCAACTTGACTCTATGGTGCATTTGTTTCAGTGAATGGTCTCGGCTTGATACCTGGTGTGGTTGGGCGATTTAACTCTTCAAATGGTTTTAGAGTACCCCATATTGGCTGGAATGCTTTGCAAGTTGTTAAAGACTCTGAAATTTTGGATGACGTTGGAGACCACCATGTCTACTTTGTTCACTCTTACCGTGCCACGCCGGTATGCTCTTCCTTGTCTTCCTAGTATGTAACATTTGCTCATTAATGCGCCTATTACAAAAGCTTCCAATAAGCATAATTTGTGCTCCTTGGTAACCTATTTTCTCATATATTTGGTAGTCTGATGATAACAAAGAATGGGTTTCATCTACGTGCAATTATGGTGATGATTTTGTAGCATCTATCAGAAGGGGAAATGTGCACGCAGTTCAGTTCCATCCAGAAAAGAGTGGAGGCAAGAAATTTGTGCTCTTAGTAGTTATTTTTTCCTTCACATGCTTCAAGTTTCAAATTGTGCAAGTTTCTTCTTGTTGGCATGGGAATGACTTGTTCTCTATTTAAAAAATGTTTCCCTCCAAGATTGTCATCTCAGTTTTCTGTGTCTGTGAAAGAAAAAACATTAATAATGATAAAAATAATATTTATGATATCAACATATCATCAAAAAGCAGAGTTGTTAAGGTGTTTCTCCTGGCTTAGGGAGTCGGTCCATCCATATTCTTCTCCAACGTAATTATTTGGTCTGTCTGATTGATAAACAAGTATCTTTGTAGATTTGCAAAATATTATTTCTTTTCTGCGCAAATGTCAGACATTAGAGCTTACCTGTTCATTGACAACTGACTACATCGATAAAATTGTTTCAGATGTTGGCCTTTCCGTATTGAGAAGGTTCCTAAATCCAAAGTCACAGGGTGCAAAGGTAGTCTCTGTATACTTGGTTTAGTTCATCTAGTAACTTTCATCAGTTTCTATTCATCCATTTAATCATCTGAATGATTTGCTTGACTCAGAAGTCTAGTCAGGGGAAGGCTTCAAAACTTGCTAAGAGGGTAATAGTTTATGAACTCAAATTATTTTCTGTTATTTTTTATTTTATTTTCTTTGCACCCCTTGTCTTCTATATATTAATTACCTAGCCCTAACTAAGTACTTTATCATGTTCTGCGTGACTTTGTGGTTCATGTCTTGTAACCGAGTGATATTATTTAATTCAGGTAATTGCTTGTCTTGATGTTAGAACGAATGATAAAGGGGATCTGGTTGTAACCAAAGGAGACCAGTATGATGTAAGAGAGCATACAAAAGAGAATGAGGTGAGTCGGAGGTCATTTGTTGCTCTAATTTTGTGATCTCAGGGATTGGTGAACACCCAAGTCAAACTTTAATTTGGCCTATCAATGCATCATAAATTCACTATACCATACATGAAAAAGTGGATGTGCCCTTAGACATGAGAGGATGTTGGAGTATAATTACACTTGTTTGTTTTCTTTTTGATCTCCTATATTCTAATCCTTGGATTTGGATGCAGTTTTAACTCATTAAAAACTTTTATAGGTGAGAAACCTTGGTAAGCCAGTAGAGCTTGCTGGACAGTATTATAAAGATGGGGCCGATGAGGTATTCTTATAGCTTTGAGGAGGTTTTGTTTATATTGCAATATCAGCAATCATTTAGCCTCTGCAGAGTTACTTCTATGCCTTGAATTATTGATTTTTTTTTCACTTCAAAATTTAGGTTAGTTTTTTGAACATCACTGGATTCCGTGACTTCCCATTAGGCGATTTACCGATGTTGCAGGTTGGCATTTAATTGTAAACATATTCTGACATGGCATTTTTAATTTATTCTTTAGTGTTTGTATGTTTCAATACTATATGTATATTTATTAATTTCTAAACATTGCAGGTGTTAAGGCACACATCAGAAAATGTTTTTGTCCCGCTAACAGTTGGAGGTGGTATACGAGATTTTACTGATGCAAATGGGAGGTGTGCCTCTGTTTCATACTATGATCTGGTTTCCGTATGTCTTACCACTAAGACTTAATTTATGTTCAAATGATTTATTAGCCATTCCCTGATACTGCAGTTCTCAGTGATCTTTTTGTAATTACCTGACACAATTTTTTAATAAATGTATCATAGATGTATATTCATTATTGTTCTTTCTGTTTTCAAAATAAAATATTGTTCTTTCAGGTACTATTCTAGTTTGGAAGTTGCTTCAGAGTATTTTAGGTCTGGAGCTGATAAAATATCCATTGGAAGTGATGCAGTTTATGCAGCAGAAGAATATATAAAAACCAAAGTGAGCAATATGACCTCATTATAACTTGTTTAAGATGTTTTTGCACGTGCATATGTATCACCCCTAATAGTTCTGTAAATGCTTCTTTCAGGTAAAGACAGGGAAGAGCAGCTTAGAACAAATTTCTAAAGTTTATGGAAATCAGGTGATTGCTTTTCCTGTTTTTGATGTGTATATGCATGTATATTTTATTAATCTTCCATGGGCTGACTGTGAAGCTTTTCCTGCTTGTTTATTGATATTTACCATAAAATGATACAAAGAAGTAATTTTAGAGGAAAAATAAATGTTAAAAGAACAAAAGGAACCGACACATTGTTGATGGATGATTGTTGTGTTTGGATCGGGTGTGTACGTTGGACACATACTCTTGTCAGACACGGTATATTCATTTTTTCACATGCATTTAGGTCATATCTTCATACCCATGTGTAGATATGCTTCGAGCACAAGTGTTGTAAGCCAAATTTTGATTTATCATTTTGGCCACTTGATCATATTTGCAATATCAAGAATGAACTCTTTGTGAGTTGATTGAATGTTTATTTGACAGGCAGTGGTTGTAAGCATTGATCCTCGTAGAGTGTATGTTAAAGGTCCTAATGATGTGCAGTTCAAGACTATACGGGTCACAAAACCAGGTAATAAAGATTTTACTGTTTTTTGTTTACTGTTCACCTGAAATTTACACTTTGACCATGGAAAATTCTGCTGCGTGTGAACAAGAAAGAATTTTTCTGAAGACATTGTCTGAGAAAGTTCACAAGAATGATTAGAACATGCCTTTTTGGTTTCAGGACCAAACGGAGAAGAATATGCTTGGTATCAGTGTACGGTGGGTTCTTTGCGCTCTGCCTTTTTGCATTATCTTTGATAAAGCATTTATATAGAAAAGCTTTTTTTAAACTAGTGGTATGCATTAAACCAATCATACAATTAGATCTTATTCAAAACAAGCAAGTGCCTCTCGTAAAAGGAACTCATTGAACAATGAATTCCCAGCAACAAATATTAATCAGTCGCAAGACTCACAACCAATCAAAAAGCACGCTTAAAACCAATGACCCAAATGCATCCTGAATCCATTCATGTCATCCCGATTATGTGTTCGCAGATCAATGGAAATCGTTGGCTTAAGTAGTTTTTTTATTTGCTTCCGGAATATCTAAAGTTAGTGTGTGGGTTTTTAAAGAGGAGAGAATGAGATGAGAGAAGTAGCCGAATGTAGGATTTAGATGGGGAAGAACAATGAAGGAAGAAAATGCATGAAGATAGGCATCAGATCTCGACCATGAGACCTAGTACGGATGTGTTAACTCAGACTAATGGATTAATGTCTGGTACGGATGTGTCTAAAATGGTATGCTTTATTTATTCTATAGTTGCCCATACATTTGGAAGTTCTCACCACTATACCCATGTTCAAATATATGTTAGACACCTTCAAGGGAAATGAAGCGTCAGAGTAACATAGTGAAGAACGAAGAGAGTTGAGAGAAAGGAATAATAATAAAATTGGAGGCATATCCAATATGTATTAAAAGCTTGTGGCGATCATATAAAATCTAAATGTCAAACATAACTAAAAAAAAGCCATGGTAGGAAAAGACAATTAGCTTGAAGATGCAAACTAAATAATGCGATGCTACATAGAACAATAGCTTGAAGGGAGCACGCAGACTAACTCTATTTTATAGTTCAAGTTCAAGCACACTAACATAGAAATCAAATTACAGAATGATATATTCCAAAGCTCAACATGCAAACTTTCCATGTCATTTCGCACTGCACTTAAAATGTTGCCTTTAATGGTACCTAAATAAGAAAACCAAAAAGAATATGATAATGTATTCTTGAATCAAAGTAGTCGCTGCCTGCCTCAACCATACATGATACACCCTAATAAAATAATATCATTTTGCATTTTAACTGTAGCAACTTTAATCACGTCACATTCAGATGGATTTTTTAGCTGCTTAATGTATATGAATAATACATAATGATTAAATATTCATCGCCTTGCTGTTTATATTTCAGAAGTCTTTAGTTTATGCATATCTTGAATGGCTTTATGTTCCTAAGGTTAATGGTGGACGAGAGGGTCGACCAATTGGAGCTTATGAGCTTGCAAAAGTTGTTGAAGAACTGGGAGCTGGAGAAATACTATTGAACTGCATCGATTGTGACGGTATAAACAACTTCCCCTTCACGACATTAGTATCTTAGATAATCCAGTGTTGTCAAGTGCGTCTAGTCACTAGAACCCATTGTTTTAGGTGCAACAACAAAAGCACTACCTGGGTGACGTAAAGCGCAATATATATGTGTCAATAGTAATGATGACAAACTCTTAAGTAGTGATCAATCATGCATGCTTGATTGAGTTTGATACAATACCTTGATATTAAAGGTATATCTAATGAAAAAAGTAAAATATTAAGGAAATTAAAGAGAACTTCAATGAGGCAAACTTTTCTTATGCTTATCACCTTGCTAAAAAGCATGCCTAGGTGCACTAGTCTTGCGCCTAATCAAATGGTTGTCGCCCAAAAGTGTCTGAGGTGCTTTGTTCTCTAGTGCGCACTGCACGGGCACAGGTGCTAGGAGCATGCCCTGACAACAGTGAAATAATTGCTCTTTTTGTTTTGAAAATTACATAAAGAGTCAATTCTGTACATTTACAACAGATGGTCAAGTGCTATCGACAATATCCAGATTATGCCATTTTTTCTCTGATAATAAATAGTCATTTTTGGTTTCTCTCTAGTATTATCAAACATGTCCATGACCATCAAAATTACAGAAGATGTAATATTATATACTTGTGATTTTGTGGTCTAACCAAGTAGAATATTAAGTCTATTCTTCTTTTGTTGGGTTTAATGCCTACTTGCTGACTTTACAGGTCAAGGAAAAGGATTTGATATTGATTTAATAAAGCTGATTTCCGATGCTGTCAGCATCCCCGTAATTGCAAGTAGCGGTGCCGGTGCTGTTGAACACTTCTCGGAGGTATTCATGAAAACAAATGCATCAGCTGCTCTTGCTGCTGGCATTTTCCATCGGAAGGAGGTAATTATTAGTATTAGTTTTTTTACAACCTCACTTTTCCCCCAGCTTGATGGATAATGAGATAAATTTAAACTTTGATAACAATCCTTTGATTCATTGGGGAGTTTAGGTGCCCATTCAGTCTGTGAAAGCACACTTATTGAAGGAGGGCATTGAAGTAAGGATCTGATCGTATCTGTGATTGAGTTGATTAGGCCCAAGAAATCCCAATTCCTAAAATCAGGGGTAAGTGTAGATATGCAAACTCGACATCTTATCTGTTTTGAATGTCTTAAATGCATACTTGCTGTTCTGGGATTGGTTTCAAAATAATTTTTCTTTCAGATGTATCCATCATGAGTTAGATTGTTTATGATCGAACCATCTCATGGATTGGCAATTTTAAATGTTTATGTGAAACAATAATTTTTATGGTGTACTTGGTAGAGTGGAAAAATATTAGGGTGAATATTTAATATTCAAGAGTATTATCATTTGAATTTTCTCTTGAATCCATCTATGATTTATATACATATGTATGTATATGTATTCTTTATATCGATTTTATTGCTTGCTGCTGGTGTCCACATAAGGGCACTTGATTTATCTCATGATTAGCTGAACCTGACCATGGAGGCTGGATTACTGGAAGTTGGATGGCTGAGCTACAGAAAAGATTTCTTACTGAATACTAATAAACACCACAATTTCCTCCTATACATATATATTAATAAATTGCAACTATGCCCTGAAAGCTTTCTTTTAATTCAAGTTCAATGGGGGGTAAAGGTAAAAATATCAAGGTCCCCTGTATCTCTGAAAACACAAACAACCCTGAGGTTGATCATGTGGGATCATCCCTCCTCCCTTGGACGTGTCTATGCCCTCTAACATCGACACCACCTCGTCCATCTCCGGCCGTCTGTCGGGGTTCGCATCCCAGCATCTTTTCATCACATTTGCAAGCGAGCTTGGACAGCAACGAGGTATCTCTGGCCTCAGATTCTGTAGTTTATAAAGTTGAATATCTATCACCCATCTTTTAGTTTTAGATTAATTCTCTAGTACCCTTATAACTTTCAGGAGCAGAGAAAAAGTATAATGGAGTATTGCCACGAGCTATGAAAATATTAGATTCAGGCATGTTTTCATAACCATACCCTAATATTCTAGAAAATAAGAAATCTAGGTAAAATATAATATAGAACTAACATAAAATCATTTCGGTTTATATTTGTTTAGTTGTTTCGATTCATTTTTCTTGAAGTATCCGTGTCATGAATATATTTAGATATGTGTACGAGAATATCGACTTGATATAAGTTTTTGCAGCCGAGAAAATGATTAGGGATTGATAAATATACCTGGCGGACAACAGCAGATGTGACTTCTGAGAAGCTAAGATCAGGATATGGCATGTCACAGCAGTATATCTCCCACAAACATATACCAAAACTATACACATCACACTTTCGGTTGTAAGGGTTGCCATTAAGGACCTGTCTCAATTTCAGATTCATCAAGCAAAGGTTAGATCATAAGATATAGATAATGCTTGAGACCCTGCATTTGATAATTCTAGGAACATAGGTTGTTCTGATTAAATCCGACATTCACGTTCAAGTTTGAGTAATATATGCTTTCGTATTCGATACATACGTCTCCACAGTATGGAAATCCGAAAATAAGCAAAGGTTGAAAACCATAACCCCAAACAAGCCATTCACAAGCAAGAAAGTTGAACTGTGAAACTCAGAAAGCATGTAAGCTGAAAATATACCTCTGGTGCCATGTAACCCAGTGTTCCAGTCTCTCCGGTCATGTCATTAGGGTTTGATGCCTCGAGTCGAGCTACACCGAAATCAGCAATTTTCACGGCACGCGTCTTGTCCAGAAGCATGTTCTCGGTTTTGACATCTCTATGGACAATCTTCTTCGAGTGAAGATAACTCAACCTAATAGAGTACCAGAAAACAGAAAATGTTGAACACAATGATCTGGGAATTTAATTTTGACTACAATTTACACTTCAAATATGATTCATATATTTATAGATCAGTAAGAACAAAATCGAGTATCTGGAATCTGACCCTCGTGCAAGATCGAGTGCTAATTGAACAACTACTTTAAAGGCAAGCTTCCTTCTTCTGTTCTTTATCAGGTAAGATTTCATTGCACCCCCGGGACAATATTCAACAACAACGCAACAAATATTACTTGGCATGCCTATATGACCATTTTCTGTTTGTAAGTTCAGCTCTGATGACCCCATTGTCGCCCCTATGAACTGCATGGGATATTTATCGCACGGATTAAAGGTATATATAATCCATAGCAAAAAAAACAAAAAACAATGAACCATCTGTTGGTCCATCGGGATAAGATGTTAGATCTATTAAGTAAAGTTAGAAGTTTGAATTCTGATATTGAGAATTGAGTAACTTATTGTAAGGATCGTCCTCATCAATGATAGAACCAAGAGTTTTCATATAGTGGGGTCAGAGTGGGATATGGGGTATGAGAAATTCTCATATCACTACAATAAGTATTGTTGACCTCATACTCCAACAAATCATGTGGGATCAATTCTAATATTTCCTATGACAAAATTCTAACTTTTTATACTTTGTAATGGATTTGGAAAAGTTTTAGTGGTGTCAATTGCACTCTATAATTTCCATATACATCTGCCCATGGGAGTCATAGTAGACTTTTGCAATACCCAATTCAGATAGTAATGAGATATATTACCCCATAAATGTGTTGTACATTTATCTTTATCACAGTATACTTATGTTACTTGGATCATATCTGAGTGTCGGATATAGTTTGTGTTCGATATGGATATGGGTATGTTTACTTTTGTGTAGATTTTTCTATATGTTAAGAGGATCCTCGAAGGATCATATCTTCGAAGTCATGTTAAAAAATGTGTCAACACTTGTTAGACACAATATTTCAAGAAAAAAAAAACCATGAGAATAAGAAAGAATACCTTAGTTACATTAGGATGATCAAGCTTATACCACACAACAACTTCTTGTGTAAAAGCTGCTCTGAGTGAAGCTATCTCAGCATCTGATCTATGGCCCTCTTCTCCCCAGTCAAGAAGTTTAACTAAGCAACAGATTGAAGAAATTAACAGTTAGAAAATACAACAGCAAAGATCCCAACACAGCCAACTCTTTCTATTTCCGAAACATGTTAACATAAAAACAACAACAAAGAATCATGAAAGAAATACCAAAGCAACTATCCCAAAGATCAATCAAAGAGCTACCATAGGTCCCAAATATACTCATTGATTGCTGCATCAGTTAAGTCCATGTTGATCATAGAAACGTAATTAGGGTGGTAATTTAGGGGTAAAATTCCGGACAAGCGATAGCGACTCGAGGCCTCTACCTGCCCCTGTCGCTTTATCCGCCTTCGAGTGGTAATTTTTTTCTGGTAGATTAGATATGAGATAAGGTCTATCTGGCAGCTTCTCATAATGTCAATGGGATAGGCTCTTTTAATTTTCTAGCTTTTTATCTCCAAAAAGTTGAGATAAAAGATGAGTGCATGGCAACAATAAATATGGACACATGAATGGTTAGGGAGAGGGAAAGCAAAAGAACATAATTTAAGTCACTGCAGGAGTGCAACTAACTGCCACCTAAAAGAAGAATCACGGATTTCCAGAAGTTTTGATCACAGGCTTCTTTGTGAATCAAATAACAGGAATTTTGTTTACTACAGTGGTGATTAGTGAATGTATTTTCCATCTCATGAGCCGAAAAATTCCGGGGAAACAAACAGAAAGTATGGTAAAGATACTTGTTGCTTACTATTAAGAAAAGGGATTTTTTTTATTAAAATGGAAGAATCAAAGTTGTGGTTTCTTTCTCTCTTTATCTGCATTTCCTCAACAGCCAAACAAACAGAATAATTGTAATAAAGATTAACAGAAGCTGAAAAACTTAGAGGAAATGGACTTCGAAATTAACATTTTGTTGATCTATAAAATTAAGGTTTCATTTGAGAAAAGATTAGTGTGTTGAACAAACAATTAGTCACTCAGCAACATATCTGGTAAGGAAAATGAGAGGAACAAGTGCATACCAGCAACATCTTGGCCATCGTAAATACCGCGGTGAACGGTACCGAACGTACCACGAGCGATGACACCTTTGATGACAAGCTTAGAAGGATCAATCTCCCACTCTTGTCTCCTCACGGTGTTGCTTGGCCTTAGCAGTTCGCTGCTGACACCACCGCTGCCTTCCTCTTTCATGCTCTTGCTCTTCTCCAATGTCCATGCTCTACTATGATGCCTTTGGAGTTGCTCATCCAAGCTCTTCAAGTCTATCTGATCTGCTCTTACATACCCTCCACCACCACCTTCACTTCTCTCCTTCATCTTCTCAACCCCAACTAAAATTTCACAACTTTGCTCCTAAAGGTACCAATAAATAGGAGCAATCTTTGGGAACTTGTTTCTTCACTAGAATTCTCTTGTTCAAAACATACTGCAAACAATAACTCAATGATATTCTTATATATGCATATATGGAAAATAAAAGGTTGGGTCTATAATTTATTTCTTTTAAAGCTCACAAGAAGCCTTGTTGGCAGGGGGCATATGGATTCTGCACCTGCTGATTCTTTCTTTCTAATTGTAGTTGTTTTTTATGTATAAACTTATGAGCCAAAAGTACCTTCTCTTTAAATTGTTTTTTAGGTGAATTTCTATTTAAATTGTTTTGTTTGACCATGTTTGTAAGTAAAACTATACTGCCCCTTTCAGAAATGGTATACTCAACAATTACACAATGGGAGTTATAAAGGGGTTTATTATTATTATTATTTGGTTTGCATGCAATATGATAAAGTTTACTTTATTGTGTGTGAAGAATACAACCGTTATAAAAGATAAACTTCAAATATTGTAAATATTATTTGTTATTATCTGCTAACATTTTAGGATTAAGTCCAAAGGGATAAAACTCTTTATCTCCTAGCATTATCTAGGATTCTTATCTCTTGTATCTTATCTTCTAGTTAGATTTAAATTTTAAATTAAGTAATTTGATTGTAACATAACTCTCTTGTATTCAGCCTATTTAAAGGCTTTGTACCGATGCATTATTCAAGTCAATACATTTGAGAATTCATTCTCTCTACAAAACAGTCTCTCAATTATTAACATAGTATCAGTTGCTTAGGTTTTCTTTCCGATCCACAAAACCTAGAGAATGCATACCTCTCCAACATCTGAAATTAGTTTAGGGTCTGATCAAACCCTCCCACAAGCAGATCTGCCGTATAGTTTATGCAGCAGCAGCCAAAAGATCAATAGCGAGCAGCTTGGGGAATTAAAACAAATGGTTGGGCAGCCATCAGTAAAAATTAATCAAAGTGTGACTATGGCAACAAACGAAGGTAGCATTTCCTTTGCAAATACTGCTGGTAACAAAAATTTCATCCCTTGGATAGTCGATTCTGGGGCTACTGACCATATGACAGGAAATAAAAGTTTCTTTCTTACTCTTACAAAGCAACCTTGTCAAAAGAGTGTGAAGACAGCTGATGGTTCGATGACTGCAGTAGAAGGGATTGAGACAGTCTAAGTTAACAAGGACATTGTTCTTTCCTCTGTTTTATATGTTCCCAACCTAAAATGCAATTTACTCTCAATCAATAGATTCTGTGATGTTTTCCAGTGTTTCACTCAGTTTGATTCTGTTGGTTGTGTTTTTCAGGAAATGGCTTCGGGAAAAGAGATTGGCAATGCTAAGCTATGTAGTGGCCTTTATCTTCTTGAAGGTCAACCTCTTCCCAATGGACAAGTTCACTCAAGTTGCACCTTTAAATCCGTTTGTTTACCCTCTCAACTTTCTAGTTTAAGTTCAAATGAAATTTTGCTATGACATTTTCGACTAGGTCATCCTAGTTTCTTTTATCTTCAGAAATTGTTTCCTAAATTATTTCTTACTAAAAAACCAACTTCATTTACTTGTGATGTCTGTCAAATTGCCAAGCATAAAAGAAATTCTTACCATCCATCTTCTTATAAAGCTTCACAACCTTTCTCTCTCGTTCACAGCGACATTTGGGGTCATTCTAATGTTAAGAATATCTTAGGGGCTCATTGGTTTGTTTCTTTCATTGATGATCACACTAGGACAACATGGACTTATCTTATGAAAACAAAATCCGAGACTGAGGAGATCTTTAAAAATTCTATTCTATGGTTGAAACTCAGTTTTGCAGTAAAATTAAGATATTCAAGAGTGATAATGAGAGTGAATTCTTTACTAAAACTTTGGGTATTTTTTTAAAGAGAGAGGTATAGTTCATATTAACTCTTGTGTATATACCCCTCAGCAAAATGAGTAGCCGAGAGAAAAAATCGACATCTATTAGAGGTTACTAGGGCCCTCTTATTTTCTTCTACTGTCCCTAAGCATTTTTGGGGAAAGACATTGCTTCATGCTACTTTTTTAATTAACAGGTTACCTAGTAGAGTTTTGGGGTTCAAAACACCAAGGGCGGTATTTCTTCAAACTTTTTCTTCCTTCAAACCAATGTCATGTACACTACCCATTAGAGTTTTTGGTTCATGTGCTTTTGTTCACATCTCTAAACAATTTCAGGGTAAGTTAGATCCTAAGGCCATCAAATGTATTTTCCTGGGATATTCTGCTCAGAAGAAGGGTTTTAAATGTTATTCCCCTGTCACTAGAAAATTTTATGTTTCTATGGATGTTTCATTTCATGAATCTCAACATTTTTTCTCAGATTCTCAAATTCAGGGGAGAGTTGGGATGAATTTCAGCCTCAACAGATTCAGTTACCTCTAAATGAACTTACTATTTTGTTACCTCTAAATGAACCTACTATTATACCCACCCATATTCCAACACAGGATCCTATCCCTGAATCTACTATGATACTAGATTCTGTTCTTGAAACTTTATCTCCTAGAGTTGAATCCGTACCAAAAACTCCATTAAATCTTCCTTCTGAGAACCAACTTGAAACCAGAGAACTCAATGTCTATACAAGGAAGAAAATGAGGCCCACTCAGGACACTACACAGCTTAGGACTGCTCAAGAACTAAAACCAATCCCATTGTCCTTGGAGGAGGAGGAGGAAGGTATGGAAAATTTGAATAATGATGATATTGAACATATTGATACATCTGACTTACCAATTGCTAAAAGAAAAAGGCATCAGGAAATGTACAAGTCATCCAATATAGAGATATGTGGCTTACGGAAAGCTAATGCCCTCATTTAAGGCTTTTACAACCAAGATTGATAATATCCCGATCCCTCAAATAGTACATGAAGCCTTGAAGGATCCGAGATGGAAAAAAGCTGTAGAAGATGAGATTCAAGCACTCCAGGAAAATAAAACCTGGGTGATGACTTCTTTACCTCCAGGAAAGAAGGTTGTAGGTTGTAAATGAGTATTTACAGTTAAATATAATTCGGATGGGAGCATTGAGAGGTTCAAAGCAAGGCTGGTTGCAAAGGGATTCACTCAGTCCTATGGGATTGATTATCAGGAGACATTTGCTCCAGTGGCAAAACTCAACACAATAAGAATCTTATTGTCCCTTGCTGCGAATTTGGACTGGCCTCTTCATCAACTAGATATAAAGAATGCCTTCCTAAATGGGGATCTAGAATAAGAGGTGTACATGCAAAGGCTATCTGGTCTAGATGAAAACTCAGATCCAAATAAGGTATGTAAATTGTTAAAATCACTCTATGGTCTTAAACAATGTCTTAAACAATCACCTAGAGCATGGTTTGGCAGATTTACCAGGGCTGTTCTAAAAGATGGTTACCTTCAATGCCAAGCTGATCATACTATGTTCATCAAAACCTCTTCTGAAAATAAAAAGGCTATTTTAATATTCTATGTTGATGATATAATCATCACATGTGATGATGTTCTGGAAATCAAAAAATTAAAAGAGTTCTTGGCTACAGAGTTTGAAATAAAAGATCTGGGTCAGTTAAGATACTTCATAGGAATGGAAGTGGCGAGATCAAATATTGGGATTGTGATAAATCAGAGAAAGTATGTTCTAGATCTTCTTTCAGAGACATGGATGCTAGGTTGCAAGCCCCGAAACACAATGGAGCATAATCTGAAGTTTAGAACTGACAACAATGGAGCTCCTACTAATAAGGAACAATATCATAGGCTAGTTAGTAAGCCTATTTATCTATCACTTACACGACCTGATATTTCTTTTTCAGTTGGTATTGTTAGTCAGTTTATGAATGATCCTAAAGAAGTGCATTTAGAAGCAGTGTTCAGGATTCTGAGATATTTGAAGATGACACCAGGCCATGGCTTAATTTTTACCAAAAATGAGAACATAAAAGTGGATGTCTTTACGGATGCAAGCTGGGCAGGAGAGCTTACATCTAGAAGATCTACAAGTGGATATTGTGCTCTAGTCTGGGGAAATTTAGTGACATTGAGAAGCAAGAAACAATCCATAGTATCAAGAAGCAGTGCAAAAGTAGAATTTCGAGCCTTAGCTAATGGAATTTGTGAAGGGATTTGGATTCAAAGGTTGCTGTCAGAACTAAAACTCAATCACAGTAAAGATTTTGAACTTCATTGTGATAATCAGTCAGCAATTAGTATTGCTAAGAATCTTGTACACCATGATAGAACAAAACACGTGGAGCTAGATCGTCACTTTATTTCTGAGAAGATCACTAGTGGGACAGTCAAGCTAAATTTTGTTCCATCTCACAAACAACTAGCCGATGCACTCACCAAGGCACTTCCAAGAACTACCTTTGATGAGCTCACATCCAAGTTTGGTCTCTACAATGTGTATTCACCAGCTTGAGGGGGGTGAAGAATATAGCCGTTATAAAAGATAAACTTCAAATATTGTAAATATTATTTGTTATTATCTGCTAACATTTTAGGATTAAGTCCAAAGGGAAAAAACTCTTATCTCCTAGCATTATCTAGGATTCTTATCTCTTGTATCTTATCTTCTAGTTAGATTTAAATTTTAAGTTAAGTAATTTGATTGTAACATAACTCTTTTGTATTCAGCCTATTTAAAGGCTTTGTACCGATGCATTATTCAAGTCAATACATTTGAGAATTCATTCTCTCTACAAAATAGTCTCTCAATTATTAACAGTGTGTAACTAAATACATAAAAAATTTATTTTAATTTCAAATATTGTTAATATATTTATTAACACAAAATCATCTTACTTTTATTAGTTGTACTTGTAAATAATTATATCTATAACATATAAAAATAACTAAATTTATTTTTTAAATGAATATAATTGAAGGAAAAAACTTTAATACATACGCTGTGTAAACTTTAGTTTACACATGTCTTTTAGTTTTAGGGGTTAGGTTTTAGTTTAAGGTTTAAAGTTTAGGGGTTTAGGTTGTATAGTTTAGAATTTAAGGTTAGTGTTTAGAATTTAGTGTATAGGATTTAAGGTTTAGTTTTTTAGGGTTAAATTAGGAATTTAGGATTTAAGTTTGATAGTATAAATACACAAGCTTATATAAAATTAGTTTTACACAGTCTGTATATCAAAGCTTTACCCATAGGGTAAATTCAAAACTAAGTAAGAGTTATGTTTTAAAGGCAAATTCAAAACGAAGTAAGAGTAACATCTTAAAATTATTATACTGATTAAATCTTAATTTAGTTGGTAATGTTATTGGTATAACTTGGAACTCAAAAGTTTGAACTTACTTAAACATGTAATTTTTTTAAAATCATCTCCAAATTTTTAATTAGGGTTCAAGGGTGGTAAGAGGAAGAGGGGAAAGTGACCCTAAAACCATTATATTTCCCATGAATTGAACACTGTCGAGCTCAAACTGCATGAAGCACGTGATGTTCTCCACCTTTCTTGACTTACTGCAAAGCAATGGTGCAACATTTCAAAAGAAATAGGCTTAATAGCCAAATAAGTGCTCAAACTATACATGTTGCTCACTTTTGGTGCTTCAACTATTTTTTGCTCGGAATAGGTGTCTAAAGTTTTATTTTGACCTTATTTCGAGCGAGCGAAAAATAGTTGAAGCACCAAAAGTGAGCAACATGTATAGTTTAAACACTTATTTGGCTATTAAGCCAAAGAAATAGGTTGTTTTTACTTTCTAGTGAGGGGACTGGAGGCTAGAAGGCAGTCACACTCACAGCCCCCCAATTGTTTCACCAATTATCCTTGTGGTAACTGGGAAAATGATTATAGACCAGCAGTAATGCCTGTGATTTTTACTGTCAAGCAGGAACGGCTTTATCCTTTCCCACGGAGAACACATTCCGCAACTCGTTTTATACCATACATGTGTAATTTGATGTCATCACCGATTCAATTCCGACATCAAAAATTTAAGGAGGTTACAATCTCCTTCACCGGAATTTATCAGATATTGGCATTTTCAACCTGGCTTGAACACTTACTCAGACAACTGGATGTTGTGCTCTAATATTTGTCGAGTTCAAAGTGCTCCACCGGAAAAAAATAAACATAAAAAGATGCAATGTGAGAACTTCATTTATGATGAGCAGAGAGTAAAACATATAACACTAGTTTACTGTCAGCGGTTTGAATCCTAACGTTGTGAATGGAACAAATTGGGTTAGAAGGATCACCGGAGCCTCTAAAATACCCGATAGGTTGGATATCGGTAGTTATACAAAAAAAAAACATCAATACCCTTCAAATTGAAATAGCAGTAAGTTTGATTGCTAAAAAACATGCACACTTCCGAGGCGATTATAAATTCAGTTCAAATATGGAAAATGATAGTCCATACAAAATCCCAAAAAGTAAATGACCAACTATACAAAATAGTTCATTTGATGTCATTACGGTTCTCTTTCAAGCTTAGGGAAAACCGCAATGGCTACTGTAATGTGGAAAACATTTTCTTTCCGTGTGGAAAATGAAAATATTTTCTATATATATTTTTGGACAAAATAGGACTAAAGAGAAACCACAAACACAATGCCACCTCATATGCGCCGTTTCTTCTTCTCCGGTGTATCGTGCACTTGAGCTTTAATTCCGTAGATTTTTAGTTGAAAATTTTCGAATGCCTCCGAGATAGCTGCTACCTGTTTGTGAGTACATAAAAAGGAACAAAATATTGCGACTAAACTAATGGAAAAGAGACATATAACAAGCCAATAATATTTTCATTTGAATCCACGGACCAATTCAGGTGTCTTCGAATACACCCTCACGATCACATCCTGATAAGATGTAGGCAACAAGTGACTGATTCGATCATCCGGTATGGAGAACTTCTCCTCACTCTCATAATCCTGGCCAGAAAACGGATACTGTCAGACACTTGTGCATGAAACAACTCAAAATGCCTAAACAGTATCAGGATCCAGACTGCATAAGTTAGGAATTTACTCGGAGTCTAGTGATAGTGCCAGCCACTTGGGCAAGAGTGTGTCCGACACAAGTATGTTTAATTTTTTTTTTAAGATTTCTATAGAGAGAGTGCTTAGAAGATCATATCCTTATACCCATATATATGAGTGTTGGATACTGGTAATATAGATCCAGCTTTTAATTTGCATCGCCATTAAAAAGGCAGCCAAGTTTTATCGTATACAAACATAATATCTCCTGGGTATTTACTACTATCCAACAATCAAATATTAAGAAATATAAACCAAACAAGCAGGAAAAAAATATAAAAACAGGGAAAGTGATTTTAAGTACCTTGAAAAAGTTGATGCTGCAGGAGTAGAAATGCAACAAAATGAACAGGAAAAATAAGTGTCGAAGATGAAACCCCCCCAAAAAAAAAAAAAGAAAAAAAAAGACAAGGAAAATGTTTGCCTCTTCAAATTGAGCATAAAGGCCTAATAATACCTTTCGAGAGGATTTTGCCTTCCACGAGTCAAATCAATTCTGACATTGCAAACAGCAATATCATCTTCTTTTAGCAGTACTCCATTTTTCTGTTAAAATTAAATTGCATTGTGTCAATATTGGAGACTTCTCGATCATTTAGCTTAAGAACAGATGCATAGGATCATGCACGTGTCAATGGAAAAAATATCATGAAAGGACCTGGGAACAAGCAATGTCTTGTGCAGTGACATTTTTGAAATGCTCTAATTTGTCTTTTGGTACTGTATACTCATTACAGAACTGCCACATAAAACAAACCATTATATAATAAGCTTCGCCTTCAGCATAAGGAGGAAAAAACCCCAGAAAACAGAAGAGCATGCTTATTTGCATGCTACCATTATTAGAACACAAAGTAAAATTAAGGGAAGCTTCTCCACCTGATACAAATTTCTCCGACGAATGCGCTGAATCAAATCTCTAGATTCTCGAAGTTCTTCATCTGGAGCTGTCTCAATAGTTTTGATTATTGAGTCATCCAGCTGAAATCGAAGAAGAAAAGAATGCAAAGCATGTTATACATTTGGACTCTAAATTATTAGCAACGCAAAAGTATGCTAAGCATGTTGTCCAACCTTCCAGTACTCAGAAGGATCCTGAATGGAAGATGAGATTTCTAGATAACTATTTGCTTTCAAAAGAGCATCCACTACCATAAGATCAACTGCCTGCAAAAAAAAAATGAAATGAGCCCTTGCTACATCAGATAAGAAGTAAGCCTAAATTACTAATGGAACAGAAAAGAAGAGAGAAAAGTCAACATCATAAAGAAGATTTGTTTGAACAAGATGATATGGTAAAGACTTAATTTTGTGAATACCTTCACTTTAGAGTGGGTGTACACAGTTCGAAAAAGATCAGCACGCGTAGCAAATAACTTGTGGATGCTAAGATCTAGTACCCATTACCAATATTAAGCAGAAGTTAATAAAAAGGACTAAAACTAAAAGTGTACTTTGCAAATAAATGAAAAAGGTGATACTAACAGTCTTTAGCAAGATAGCAGATCTCATCACCCAAAACTCGCATTGTCTCCATCAACCTGCAGGTGGTGTAGTATTCATATAATGCTAACAGAAGAAATCTTATAACTTTTATTTTTCCTTTTGCTTTTTAATGGATCTATTGATAACAGAAATTACAAGCCAAATGCCTGGAAGATGTAACAAACCTGCGGAAATCAAAGTTACATCCTAGGCCACAAGCTCGACTGTCACGGACAACGTAATCAAACCTACAAAAGTAAAATTTCACGTTGTTAAATACTTGCATTTAAATTGGAAATTAAATTTGATGGAAGAGGTACAAATAATTAATTTTGACTTACTTATCCACATCAATTCCATTCCGACCATTTGCAACAATATCATATAAGAATTGCTTCTCCTTTGCACTCTTCAAAATGAGCACACAGTAGTGAATGTACTATGATAAAGAAAAGAAATAAGAACGTCCATACTTTTTCCTAATACCAGAGAGAAAAAAAAATCCAGTGATCAACATATGCCCTAAAAATGGATGTTAGAGATGAATACTTACTTTTGGCAGTGCAAACTTAGAGCTAGCTAGTATCATTTCCTGGAAAATAAATGAATGAATATGGATGAAAATCATTCCAGCAACAGGAAATCAAAATTGTTTCTCATGTCCATATACAGATTAATGACCCCTTGTTTTTTAAGTGGGCCTATTCAAGGATTCTTATCACGAACATAAGGATCAAAGAGAAAGGAAGAGCTGCAAGCAGAAAATATAAGGATATATGGAGGAAGAAACAAACAGGTAGACGTCAGGAAAGTTTCTGTTTCTGCTTACCGGCAACAAAAGGAGTTAAAAGAAAGAAATTATATAGTTAATTATGGTTGAAGTTCAAAAAACACAGGAATTATTAGTATCTAACTTCCCCACACTTTTAAGTATATTTGGAAATATTTGCTACATCAGTTCAAATGGCTCTGCATATAACACCAGTTCTGAGGATTCTAGATATGCCATAGGAAAGAAAATCATACAGAACCAAAAAAGAAAGAACATTGTGTGTGAAAAAATTTCTAACAAGATCAACTTACCTTAACTCTTTTAATCATCTCAGATTCAACATCAATATGGTGCTCATCAACAATATGATCAATCAGCTTCGCTGACATTTCTTCATGAGCCCTAGAAAATAGATATGATGTAAAATGGATGAAAACCACATTTTCCAACCCCTAACATTACCCAAGACAAGAAGAAAAGCAATGTACCGATTAACTATCAAAATATCATTTTATGCAAAAGACATCAGACTAATACATACATACATACATGTGAGATCACTGGTTGATCAATTTTTTAATATTATAACAGAAAAAAGAAGTAATGCAACATATAAAATTGTTTATTTACCATTTGAAACCATTAAGAACTTTGGGGAGAAACTCCCGTTCAAATAAGTGGCTAAAAGGTCCATGGCCTACATCATGTAGAAGTCCTGCAATTGTAGGAATAAAATCCATAAAGAACCAATTCAATTAAAATAAAAAGAACCTTCCAGGACAAGAAGTTTTTACCTGCAACTTTCACTGTTTGAACATCAAATCGATCAATACCAAGCTCGGAACCCTACACAAGTGGATCTTAGAATATATACATAGAATATGGTAGGCTGGAATAGCAGAAAAATAATTTCATACCTGATAGGTTTTGAGCTTTTGGATAGCTTCACCCGCAAGCCAATACACACCAAGAGAATGCTCAAACCTAGAATGCACAGCCCCTGGGTAAACCATGTGTGCCAATCCTGAAACAAATTTACAGTTAGTCACATCAGCAAGTTACAGCCTTGCATGTGAGCTCAGTGAATTATGGCAAACCACATAAAATAAACATTGTACAAATTTAGGTAAAATCAACACCAAACCAATGGAATGGAATGCCAAATTGCCAATGTTTTGTCTGATACAAGTGAACAACCTTAAGATGGTTTGAAGGGTGTTGTATTTTATTAACAGGGATCAATGAAACTGACAAGAAACAACATAATAAAGCATAGTATTCATTTACCTTAGAAACCGTTGAATCATATCATCATTTTAATAAAGACCGAACATGCTGCATTCTATGCTAAGCTAAAAGTGTACAAATAGATAGCTTTGTTATAGTATAGAATCTGACCACTCATCCTTTCCATTTCCATCCAAGCAACAACATGCAAGTGAAGAAACGCTAGCTCTCATATCAATTTTATAGTGAATCGATATCAATTCAACACAAATAAGAAAAAATATCATTGGTCCCTTTTATGAAGCATGTATTGTGTTCATTATCCCAAACAAAAGCATCGATGAAGGTCTGAAAAATCATTAAAAAAATCCCAGTTCTCTATGTAACGACTATAAAACCCATAGCCATTTCAAAGTTTATCATACAAAAACTTCTGACACTGATTTATATTGTATGCTATAAATCAACCATCTCAACCACGCATATCTATTTGATGCAATTCACAATTCACAACATCCATTCTCATAGGAAAAAGAATGGTAAAGAGCACGAAAATGAACTTTACCTAGTTGTTTCAGCTCACGAAGCCTGTATCATGACAATCGAGAAACAATATCAATAAAATGAGATCTGAATTGAAGCTAAAACAGTAACGAAATACAATTCAGCTTACCTTTGAAATTGCTCGGTATCGATAAACTTCAAAGAGAGCTGCAACGAAACATAAAATTAAATAGATATATTATCGTTTATCACATTCATTAAAAAAAAAAAACTCGGCTGCAGTATTCGTCTTCGGTCTTCACTCTCCAGTCAACGAAAATTGAAAATTGAAAATTAAAAACAGTAATAATCTTAAGAAGTTTGATTTAGTATATCGAAACAGCGAAGATGATTACAACTCCAATTAAAAATTTAACAAACTTTTTCTACTCAGATGTGCAAGGCACTTTACCAAAAGAGGCATAAAAAACGGCTGCAAATTTTCAAAGAGAGAGAGAGAGAGAATATGAAATACATACAGTGTCGAGATAAATGCTGCGGTGAACGTTGTCATGGACGTGTTTGGAGAGCCGGCGGTCGTGCGGAGGAGACAAGTTACAATCCGGAGAGAAAGAGAGGTTTTCATTACGGTTAGAACCCATTTCTTTTGAGAATAAATTTTGAGTGAGTGAAAGTGAAAATAACGATAAAAAAAAGAAGAGTTTTAGGCAATGTGGAAGAGCCGCCAAGATTGTCCGAATAAATGTATGGTCAAAAAAAAATTGTCCTAATAAATGGGAACAAAATATTCCTGGCATCTTTTTTATTTACTTTGGATCTCGAATTTTGGTCATCCATTATAATATTATTGTGGTAACATTTTGATACATATGTCCTATAAAATTAATTTTACATAAATTTGTATATTTAAACTATAAAATTTAAATTTTAAGTTCTTAATCTAACCCTGAAAAATTAAACCTTGTACCCTAAATTTTAAACACCAATCTTAAATTCTAAATCCTACGACCTAAACCCCTAAACTAAAATCCTAACCCTAAAGCTAAAAGACACATTTGAACTAAAGTTTATGGCTTGTGTATCAAAGTTTTTCCATATTATTAATAAGGTTAAATTTTGATATACAAATAAAAAATCTTAACCTTAAATTATGTACCCTAAATTATAAATACTAATTTTAATTTCTAAACCTTAAAACCTAAATTCTTAAACTTTAAACTTTAAATTAAATCTATAACTCCTAAAACTAAAAGCCTTAAAACATGTATGTTGAAGTATTTTTCATATTATAATTAAGACAACACATAAATAACAATATTATTTATATAATAATCAAACAATAAATGAATTTTAAACAATGTTTAAATAATTTATTAAATGAACTTTAAATGAATATAAAAAATTATTAATGAGCATAAATAAATAAACTTATCTGTGTTTAATTTGTTTAATAAATGAATCTTAAATTCTTGTTCTTATTTGTTTAGTTTGATAAACAAATTAAATCGAAGGTTTTATCAAAGGGTAAAACATTGGTACACAGTCTGTGTAAAATTAATTTTACACAAGCCTGTGTTTTACACTATAAAAACTCAAATCCTAAATTTCTAACTCTAACCCTAAAAACTAAACCCTAAACCTTAAACCCTATACACTAAATTCTAAACACTAACCTTAAATTCTAAATCCTACAACTTAAACCCTTAAACTCTAAACTAAAACTCTAACCCCTAAAACTAAAAGACACATGTTTGTATCAAAGTTTTTTCCTTTATCAAATGATCCCTTCAGTTACTATATGTAGGTTTTATCTGAAACAAAATAAAAGAAAATATTTGACGTTTAATTCCATTTGAACTAGTTTTTAATTTTTTAATATATTATTTTTCTGTATTTATTATTAACTAAAAAACAGCATGTTTAATCTAAAATAGATAATATGATTAGTTCGATCATTATATATGATTCCTACAGTATTTACTCAACCAAGAATGTCAAATACACCCCTTAAAAATCAACGTATTAATAAGAAAAATATTTTGATATACAAATCGTGTAAGTTTCACTAATTTTTTTTTTATTTTAGGAGTTAGGGATTTAAAATATAATCACTTTATATAACATAAAACTTTTAAGTTTTACATTAATTTATAATGAGTATAAATTTTATTTTTAAGTTCACTATGTAAAAATGTTAGGTTAAACTACCTGCAAGGCTACTAAATTTTTTATTCGATTTTATTTAGACCAATAAACCATTGATTTTGTCAATCAAACCACTAAACTATTAAAATGGTTTCAATCAAGCTACAAAGTACTAACTGCTAACTTTTGTTGAAATTAATAACGCGATAGTTAAATAAATTTATATAATTAAACATTTAGTTCTCATTACTTATACATTATATCAATTTAAATGAAAATTTTATTAAATTAAGACACATGTTAGTAGTGGCATGTATAAGTGATGGGGAGAAAATATGTTAAGTATACAAACTTTTTTAACTATCACATCATTAATTCCGTCGAAAGTTAACGGTTTATGATTTGATTGAAATTATTTGAATAATTTAGTGGATTAGACAAAATTTATAATTCAGTGATCAAAATAAAATCAGGTCAATAGTTTAATGACATTGTAAGTATTTTACCCCAAAAATGGAAAGATAGATTAATGGATATATAAACGTGCGGCTGAAAACACAGCATCGGTATTACAATTACAAAGTCGAACAAAAACATCAATGGCAGCAGCGAAGCCGTTGCCATCGTCTCTCCACACTCACAAAATTCTCTCTTCATGCAGCCAAATTTCACCTTCTCTTCTCCATTTCAGGCAACGTTACAGCAGCACAATAGGCCGACAACCACAACAAAGGCGAAAACATTCAAGCTCCTTCAATGGCGCCTACACCTTGGTTATCAAAGCTTACATGGAAAACCCAAACTCCATCTCCGGTTTCGCTAACAAAGTCATCGGTTCTCTCCCTATAATTGGGCTCGTCGCCAGGATTCTAAGTGATGAAGGCGGTGTAGGTGGGGATATCATTGATTTTGCCGAATTTAGAAGAAGGGTCGGCAAGAAATGCACCGTTACTGATTCCAGAGCCTTTTATGAGTTCCAAGAGAGGAGAGGCCGGGTAATTTTATTAACTTTCTAAACTCCTTTTTCACTAATTAAGATTATTAATATATAAATAACGTTGTTTTGGGTATTCTTTCGTGGATTTAGGTGACCGAATCATGTATGGTTGTGTTGTTTTGATCTTGTCGTAGCTCGTTTTCTTATGTTGTAACACGCTGTCATAGTTTCTTATGTTCTAACATGAAAATAATGGAGATTTTGGGATGGGGTTTTGTGTTTCTGGACAGGCAGGGGATCCTTTGTATGTTCTGCTATGTTGTTGGCTAGCGGCTGTCGGTGCCGGTCTTCTTAAATCCGAGGAGATACTCGAGGGGGTGGCAAGGCTTCGGATTTCGAATGATATTGAATTTGAAGAGCAGACTTTTATTGCAATGATGGATGAAGCACGAGAGGTCGGTTCATCTTATTCGTATTAACCCATTTCAGTTCATCACTTCATATAATGCCAAGCACTTTTAGTAATTGCCTAGGTTACATTGAAGCCTTCACTTCACTCGCTATAACATGTGACTAGAGACAAGTCGAGAATTTATGCCCCGAGGTCGGGATAAAAGAGAATCAAATTCTAAACTTTTTACATGCCACTAGCCCACTAGTTGCCAAGATCGAGTGAGTGTTGGATATGTGTATGTCGCAGATACAGATATGCTAACTGTTTTTCTATATATTTGGAAGATTCTTATTCCTATGTCCGGATAGTATAGATTGTGTTTCATACTTCAATATTCAAAAAAGATATTCTTGATTTAATGTAAACTAGTCTGAAACATACCGTATCCATGACCGATACCTTATTTTGAGTCGATGTAAAATAGTTTGTTGTAACTAGTAAAGTCAAGTACCATTATCATGACAGGGAGGGTAGTTTTAAGTAAGTTCGAAAGATCAAAGAGATTTATGTAATGCAGAATACAAGCTGGTCTGCTAGCTAGATTTTGTGGATAGGGACAGTGCTTTTATGTTACTGAGGCTCAATATATGAGTCAGGTATGAATATGTATTTAATACAGGTATATTCAATTTCCCCAGTTTTTTCTGTGTATTTGGAGTATCCTAGAAAGTTTGTATCCACACACCAATCAATGTCCGAATATGTGTCGGACACGAGAACGTCAAGTAAAATAAAATGTTCGAGTAACATGGTTCAATAGCTTTTAACTTGAATAACAGAAGAGTGAATGAAGAACTGCTTGACGATTTCCATCCTATGTGGTTGCGTGCTTGTTTTTGTTTCCATTTTTATGTTGTTCATGGAGTTTTTTTATGCTCATTTCAGCTTCTTTGAAATATATATGTATGTGTTTATGATTTATTTATATATGTACTTACTGATATACTTGCTACAGAGGCGAGCAAAGTTGAATGCGGGTGCCCCAACTCTTCCCATGGAGATTCGAGCTGAAAAGGCCCTCGATGCAATTTATGTATGTTGCTTCGGGAGAGATCCGATAGAAGAGGAAGACAAGAGCTTGCTAAATATTATGCTAACTGCGGTTTTCCCAACTGTTGAGCAATCAACGATTCAGAAAATCATCAATAACAAGGCAATCAAAGTAGCTGAAGGCGGTGATGATGCAGACGTTCCAGAACCAAAGCCATTATCAAAGGAAGCTGTACAAATGCAAATGAAAGACCTTGAATTTCTTAAACAAAACAACGAGACATGAGAGAACCGATTTTAGCAGAAAACAGGATCGGTTCGTTTCTTCAAACTGCACTTTGATGGTATCAGAAACTGAAGGTAAGAAAATGGCTAAATGATATGGAAACCATCGAACACTTCCCTGAAGACACGGATCCTCCGTGTTCAGATCGGTCTCGATTGAAGATAAAACATGGGGGTTTTAACTCAGCCTTCCATTTCCCTTTTTGCTGTTTATGTATTGTTTATTGTAGTCTGAAACTCAATTTTCTGGTGCAAGCTTTTGAACAATAGCCACGATTCTTGTGAGTGAAATACAAGTTCAATGCTCTTCTGCTTATTCTGATCCATTGGAACTCATTCTTGGAAACTTGAATGGATAAAGAGATATAATACTATTGTTTCCTTTCAAATTTCAAATAACCGATAGGTATTGTGATTTGTGTCACTGGGCAGACTCAAAATACGAGAAAAGTACTCCATTTTTCTCTCATTTTGCTTTCTCTATGCACACCATTGGCCGACCCGCCTTCGTCAGATGCCGATTGGCCCCATCGGCCACCCTTCCTCCCCCTTTTGCCATCAACTACTCCTTTCTTCCCCTCATCTCCTTTTGGCTTCTCCAAAGAATCAGACTCCTCCTTCCCACGCCTTTTGTTCAACACTCGGGTGTCATAGTGTGTTAAGGGTCAGTGTCAGGGAACAAGGTCCTAACGTAAAAAGAATAATTGTATTTCATAAACTCGACTAAACAAAAATTAAGGATGAATTTAAAACCAATATATCGACCTTAGTTTTAAAGTTTAGAGACTTAATTTATGGTGTAGGGTTTATGGACTTAGGTGTAAGGGTTTAGAAATAGGGGCAACGGTTATAATTTAAAATTTAGGGTTAAATTTTAAGGTTTAGAGGTTAAGGTTTTAGGGTAATACATTGAAAATTTGGTTTTAACCTATAAGTCCTATATTCTAACCCTAAACCCTAAATTCTATTCACAATCACTAAGTTCTAAACTACTAAACCTAAACCCCTAAACTCTATACCATAAATTGAGTCCTATAGTGAAAACTAAAAGTTTTCTACTACTAGTGTATCAAATAAGTATCCGTAATATATATATGATATGAAAAAATTATAAAAGAAATAATATATATCTTAGACGTGTCATACCCCAAACTTGTCTCTATTAAAAAATATTTTTTTATTCAATTCAATTCGAAGCAATATATATCTAGACTACTTTACTCGATCCAATACATGTTTAACAATGGATAAGGAGATCAAACACCACAAATATATCATAAATCTAGAATATATATATATATATATATAATTATGTCCAATACATATTCCTATTCGACACTTACTTCGTAACATAATTGTGCATATCACATCACTTGTTTGGTTATAAATTTACAAAGAAAATACAAATATGAAAAAATATAAATACTTTATAAATCGTTTATGTTTTATAAATCAAATTTATAAATTTACAAATAAATTTACTGTCATATCAATATTCATACTGATGAAACTAAGCAGACAAGTTATTCATATAAGAAAAAATAAATAAAGAAACCCAGAAAAAAATAACAAAACTGAAAAGGCTCAGAGTGTTTGCTATCTCTGCTCAAAGAAAAGCTTTTAAAAACCTTTCCTCATACAAGAGGTGTCAGAAATTATAAAGCACTCTTCATCATCGCCTTCATATCATTAATTTCTTTCATTCGCTTCTGTTTGGTAAGAAAGAAAGAAAAAATGCACAAATGGAAATGAAAACACAGAAAAGCAAGGTTTCAAGGAAAATGCAGGAATGGTGTTGTTGGCGGCTATAGGGGAATTAGGGTTTTGGGTTTTAAACTGTGAATTGTAAAACGATGGCGAGGCACATTTTATAGGTTTTTTATGGGCCTTTTGGGTTCGAAGAAGATTTTATAGTCGATATCTTTACGAAGCTAAATTGGGCCTTGCGAAAACATTTTAGAGTAATGGTTTGATTTATTTAGTATTTTAAGGATTATAATTAAAAAAAAGTTTATTATACTGTCGAACTAGAACCCTCATTCTAATTGGTTTATAAACTTTTGAATACTTTAAATTCATCTTCAAACTATGACTTTTATTCTGAATTGATCTCCAAAATTGTAAATGTTTCAGTTTCATACTCAAATTATAATCCTAGTTCTAAATTAGTTTTTAAACTTCTACACGTTCGAAGTGTTAGAACTAGATTGATAGAACATGTTAGCGGTAAAAATCAAATGTGTAATTATACAGATATATTTAACAACACATTAATATTTTTATTGTCTTACAACGATTAGTAACCTGATTAACATTATTTAAATAGTTAAGTGTTCTAATTGATAAAACTAAAATATAAATGGTCAAAAATAAAGCATTCCCATAATTAAGCAACTATAGCGATAAATTACTCTTTATAATGATAAATATAATTATTAAAAATTATGAAGAAAACATTACAAGGAGAAAGAAAAATAGTTGAAAATTAAAAATCCAATAGATATATTGTTTCAATCTCTTTCTCTTTCGGGCTTGCTCTCGTAGAAAACACTGCAAAGATACTTATAAGTATAAACCCCCAAATAGCTGCATATTAAAATACTGTTTCTTCTCGAAGAAATAAAAAACTAAAAGAGCGATTCTCGCTTCATCTTCTTCGAACCGACGCCGTCAGGTACTTCGACTTCCATAACTGCTATCTTCAGTTTCTCAGATCTGAATTTATTTATTTTTTTTATGATTTTGGATGTCTATCTGGATGTCTTTGTAAAAAAGTAGAATTTAAGGCTCTGAGTTATAAATTACCTTTCCCCCAATTTTAGGGTTAGGGTTTGATTGTTGATTAGCAGAACATGATGGAGAAGAAATTGCTTTTCATGTTGTTATTGAATCTGGGTCTGATTGAATGTGAAACGCATAGAGAAATACCTTTACATATTGAAATCACAAAATTTAGCACTGTTACTTGATTTCGATGTGAGTGTCAGAACTAATCTCATGAGTTTATGCACTGTTGAATTTTAATTTCCATTCACGGGATTAAGGAACAACACTTTTTTCTTCTTTCCTTACACAATTTTTAAGTATCTTTATTATACCTTACAAAATATGTCAGTTTGTTAAATTTACTAGTGAAATTTGACTGTATCAGAGATAATTCTATTTAAATGGTATAAAAATATGTAGTCCAACTCCAGTCACTGACAAAGATAAAAGAACCCGAGCAAAGCAAATATCTGAAGTTTCCATTGATGAATACATTGCAGTTCATGGACAAGCAGATAATGGACTTCACATCATCATCATCTTCACCTCCCCAAAATTCCAGCAAAGATTACATCGATCTGATTAATCACCCACAAAATGAAGATATTCACAATCAAGGCTCTGGATTTACTGCTGGTAATAACGGGATTAATAACAAGGAAGAGATCATTCCTAGCTATGATTTCCAACTGATCCGACCTGTCTCAGCTAGCCTTGATACTCTTGGAATTAATAATAATCCCAGGTCTTGGAGTTCGATCGATTCTAAAATTAAGGTAAATCTTCAACCTTCCATTTTTTCTGCTCTTTTGTTGATCGGTGGTGGAAATGGTTTTTTCTCTAGACATTTATCTTTTCGAATTGATTCAATTAAAGTTATTTTGATTTTTTAATAGTTTTTTTTTGGGGGGGGGAGGGGGGTCAGCGAAAATGTAGTTTGATTAATAAACTTATGTACCTGGCGTTAACTTTTTGACAATTAAACTTACTACGTTTTACTTGGATTTTTTAAAAATGTAGTTTGAATAATAACCTTATGGATCTGGAGACTGGAGTTAATATTTTGACAGTTGAGATCCACAATTGGTCTAGTGGCTACGGATGTTCATATTGTCCCATCTTGTATGGGTTCGAATCCCGGTATAGGAATGTAATACCTCTCAATTTGATCAAAAAAATGTTATGATAGTTAACCTAGTTACGCATGTGGAATTTTTGATATTACTTTTTTCTCATTATAGTTAGATTAGTAAACTTTTGTTGGTATCGTAGACTCATAGTTGCAAGATTTAGTTGGGTTTCTTCAACTGCATTACTGTTTACTTTTTTTTCACTGTGGACAGAAGTATGGTTCTCTTGACTCCCTTGAACTTGTAAAAGACATTCAAGAAAAGGACCAAAAGGCCGTTGACACATCATTAGTAGCTGCAATTGATCAAACCATGAGGAAACATACTGATAATTTGATGCACATGTTAGAAGGTGTTGGTGCCCGACTCACACAGCTGGAGAGCAGAACCAGAAACCTCGAGGCTTCTGTGGATGACTTGAAGCTGTCTGTAGGAAACTATCATGGAAGCACTGATGGGAAAATGAGACAGCTAGAGAATATTTTAAAAGAGGTATTTTCTAAAATATATTTTTCTTTGGTATTTGTTTCTCTTTTGGATGCCATATGTATATGAAGGAAGAATTAGATGCAGATTGTGTTTTATTAGCTCAAGTCCCACATCTTTAATTGATGATTTTAAGAGTTTCAAAAATAGATCTATATTGTGTATCTTGCTAGCTCAAGTGACTATTATTGCCGTATAGCAGTCAAATTAGTAAACTGCACCGGAAGACATGATATTGAAGGATATGAAGTTGTCACACCATCTAAACTCTTGATTTGTCTTATTATGTTCTCGGTCTCTCTAAATTGAAACCTGATTGACTACATTTCTCCTATGTCTTCATCCATTAGTAAAGTGAAGAAAACATATCTGGTTTCCAAAGCCGAGGTTGATTTCTTGCCCACCTTCTCTAAATCCCAGGGGTATGTTATTCATCTGCAAGGATCTTTTAGTGACTTACAATTATTTATTACAATGCAAATCTGGATTGTGATTTTTCATGTCACTTACGGAACTTGCAGGAGTAGTTTTCTAGCAGCATGTAAAAAAACCGAGGTGGTAAAAAAACGAGTTACTTGCAAGAAATATTTGTTCGTGTGGTACTTTTGAAGGTCTGAATTTTGTGTGTTTATTGGGATTTTTTGTGGGCTTCTAATGCTAGACCATGTGCAGGTGCAAACAGAGGTGCATGTTGTAAAAGAAAAACAAGGGAGTTTAGAAGCTCTTTTACAGCTTCTGCAGGTGAGAGATCCGCCATCAGAAACTCAAAGCACTGCACATATGGATTCCATGCAACAAGCTGCATCTGCTCCTGTTCAATCTCACCAACAGCTTCCTCCGGCTGCCGCTTTTCCGCAATCAGTTTCGCCGGCTCCTCCTCCGTGTCCTGCTGTTCCCCAGCAAAATCTGCCTCCTCCTGTCCAGCATCCGGACCAATTCCCTCAAAACCAAGTTCCTTCTGTCCCTCAACAAGATGCTTACTATCCACCACCTGGCCAACCTCAGGAGACTCCAAGTCAGCAATTCCCGATGCCTCCTACTCAGCAAGTTTCTTCTGTCCCTCGGCGAGATGCTTACTACCTACTGCCTGGCCAAACTCAGGAGACTCCGAGTCAACAATTCCCAGTGCCTCCTGCTCAGCAGCCACAGCCCCCTTCTGCAGCACTGCCTCATCAGCCATATCAACCAGCCCCTCCACCTCAGTACTCTCAACCACCACAGCCCCTTCAAGTCCAACCTCCCATAGGCCACCATCCAGAAGAGGCATCTTATGTTCCTTCTCAGACGTATCCACAAAACCTACGCCAGCCACCCTCCCAACTACCCAATGGTCCTTCCTCCCAACAGTATTTTGGGACTCCACCTCAAATGCATGAGCCACCTTCCAGAAGGCCTGGTCCCGGGTTTTCTGCTGGATATATCCCACAATCTGGGCCAAGTGAACCATATGGTTATGGTGGATCATCTCCACAATACGGCAGTAGCTCCCCAATGAAAATGCCGCAGCTCCCATCTTCTACCGGAAGTAGTTACCCACAGCTTCCGACAGCTAGGGTACTACCACATGCATTGCCCACTGCCTCTGGCGTTGATGGTGGACCAGCTCCATCTGGACCTGGAAACAGGGTTCCCATTGATGACGTTGTCGACAAGGTAACCAGCATGGGATTTCCTAGGGACCATGTTAGAGCGACGGTTAGAAAATTAACCGAGAACGGGCAGGCAGTCGATCTGAATGCGGTGTTGGATAAGCTAATGAATGATAGTGATATACAGCCACCGAGAGGTTGGTTTGGGAGGTAAACCTGGTTTCATTGATTCATGTTCTTGTAGATGAATTATCATTGCTTCTGAATTCTGATTGGACTTATTTGGAGCTTTCGGGTTTCCCATTTCCCCCACTTTTCACTCTTTTCTTCTTATTTGACTGTCGAGTTTCTTTTGTTTTTTCTTCTTTTTACGTGTATACTTGCAATAATGTGAATTAATTTGTGAATTTCTCATTTCGTTAACATTTTTTTTTGACATTTTAAATTTAATCATAATTACTCTAGGAGAAGGAAGCATGGGTTTAGAACTCATGAACTAAAAAAATACGAGGGAATAAATATGAACAATTTAATCAACCGATCAAATGTACTTGCTTTATTTTGTTAACATTTTTATTCACATATCTGATTCATTTTTGAAAAAGAAATATTCGAATAAGTTACCAAAATTTAAGACTAAAATTGGTTTATCCCGTAAATGAAAAAAATGGGTTTTTAGCAGAGCCGTCTATTTCTACTTTAATTTGTTCATCGGTTGACTCAATATTGATCGCTCTTGGAGGTTTGGTTTTGTTTTCGAATGAAGTAAGCTTTTTTTTTAAAAAAATTATTATGATTATAAAGTATTATCTTAGTATGATTTTATATTTGAATAAACTTATGAACGCGTGTAGCTTATTTATTCGAATCTGAATCATTTAAGAAAAATATTTTATCCTTTATTATTGAGACTATTTTATAAGTTCATGAAGCAAATCTTTTATATATATATATGTTAGTATTATTATATTATAATGCATCATTCAGATTAAGTTATTTTTTTAAAAAAAATGGATGATTATGTCATTAGAATTTATATTAATGCAAGTTATGAATACATCAAAATTCGTAAAATTACAAAGCATATGGATACAAATATATGAATTGATAAATCCAAATCATTAATAGCCTAAAATAGAATTCAATTAATAAAATTTATAAATAAATGGGAGCCAAATTCAAACGTCCTTTTTGTTTTAGTCATGTATTCCGATTTTCCCCACACCTCTTAAAATCTATGGATACCCTCTCTGTTTTTAAATAAAATATTATTTATTTGTTTATCAAATTTATAAATATGTTGACATTGTTAATGAAATAAACAATAAACGAAGTTGGAAGAATTATTTTTACGAGTTTTTATAGTTTTTGTTAAAATCGGTCGGTCAATCGGATACATGTAAAAAAATTATGTCCTTTATACCAACCATTAGTTGATTTATAGAGACAATGTGATAAATCCCTAATGTCAGATATTCAAAATCTATCATTTTTAGAAAAATAAATTGGATTGAAATGATCGATTCACAATAAATTTATGTAATAACTAACCTAAATTAACTAATTACTAATAGATCACATAGTAATTGTTAGACTTATATAACATATAAACATCTAAAGTGTATTAGTTTTTTTCATTTAGGTACCTAATATATTTTTTGGTCAAAATAAGTATTTAGAGTATATTTTTTAGTCAAATATAGATACTTAAAGTATTTTTTGGTCAAAATAGATACCTAAAGTAATTTTTAGTCAAAATAGGTACTTAAAGTATTTTTTCATCTAAGTTCCTAAAAGTTGACATGTGACATTGATTAAAAATAAATTAGGTACCTATATATATACACACACACACTTTAGGTATCTACTTTGATAAAAAAAAATATTTTAGGTACCTATTTTGACCAAAAAATACTTTAAAACACTTATTTTGATAAAAACGGGTAAACTACATAAATGGTCCCCAACTATGATCCAATTCTTTGTTATGTCCCCTGACTACGAGAAGTTACAAATAGGTCCCTCGACTAATCGCGACTAACAAATTGGTCTAATTTCGTTAAAAAATAAACGGCTGATGACGTGACAATTTCGTATTTGTTTTACATTTTGCAGCTTATCCATCTTTCAAATGAGACTTCAAACAATGTATACACGAAGAACAAATTTGTTGCCTGGTAAATGGTTGATGCATCCCCTTTGGTCAATCATCTTGTGGACGTTTGGAGTTTATTTCGTTCCCTTGGATATTAAAATCACTTGTAATGGAAAGATTCATGTGCATGGCCTTTGGCCGCTTTTTTAGCACATACGGTCATAGTTAAAATTGCAGATATCGATATGTTGTGTCTGGGGGTAATTATGGGCATTTCACTGCAGCATTTTGCTTGTTGTTAGCATTTCAGTAGTATGACCAGTTGTTATACCCAGATCGCTAAGCCTTTCAGCCACTAGACCCGGGTTCAAATCCTACCCCTCCATAATGTGATTTTAATTTTAATTTAACTTTTTACTTCAAAACCAATCAAATGATGACACATGGCATCATTCGATTGATTTAAATTTAATATAAATATAATTTTTTTTAAAAAAAAAAATTGTAATGCCACGTCAACAAAGTGCCATATCAACATCTTCATACACATGGCATCGCCACGTCAGCAAGTCGTGCAATGCAGACATGCCACATCATCAAAGGATGTTGACCGTTAGTTGACTGGCGATTTCTATCCAACGAGAGTGAAAATTGAACGAAAACCAAATATTAAGTGCTTGTTTGAATAAAAAAAAATAAGTGATAAAGTGACCAAAAATTCAAACGTTGAGGGCTATTTTTAATTTTATGTCTTTTTTATATATTAAGTCTTTTACATCTCATTCATATTACATATATATGATATCTGAATTTTACAAATTCTTAGTATATTATAACTTTTTTCCCCTTCTAATGCTAACTACTAAGAATTGATAAATCAAATGTAGAAACTATGAATCTGTTCAAAAAAGTAGAAACTATGAATAGTTTAAGTGTCGTATTTAAAAAAAAAAAAATAGGCCTAAAATATTAAAACCGAAGGATTCTGAAAGTAGATTTGAGAGACAAAATTATATTCCAGAAAAAGTATGGAAGCTGGTAATAATGCAAGCATGGTGTGTTAGAGAATCAAAATGATTGCTTCTATATCAGTTAATTATATAATCAAATACCAATCTATAGTCAAATACAACGGCTTAACTATAAAATAACTGTCTAAACTATGTATTGTAATAGATGCTTAAAGTTTTTTTAGTTGAAATAAGTACCTTAAGTTTTTTTTTTTGCCAAAATAGGTGGCTTAATTGACCTTAAAACAAGCAAAAAATAAAAAAAAATTAAGTATTTATTTCAGCTAAAAATACTTTAAGTACCTATTACAGAAAAGAAGTATAATTTGACAACTTATTTTATAGTTAAGCCTAATAGAAGCTGCACGCACAGATATACATATACACATATATGAACAATGCAGTATAACATTTTATCTAGAAGCGGGTGGTGGTGGCCTCTGACAGTTTAGGTTTGGCCATGGTGGGTTTAGGTTACGTATAAACTATGAAACGTTGGTGGCTTCAACAATGGACTACTGATTATGAAATCATCAGCCTTATAAAATTATTGTTAATGGTAACAAAGAATACACTGAAAGTAATTGTGTCACGAAATAAAAGATATTATTCTTGCACCAGAAAGAAAATAAAAAGTATTCGAGTATAAAATGGTGACGCTCTAAATCCTACTTATGAGAAGACGTTCAATCAGTTTATCAATATATATAAGTCGTTTTAGTATTGATTAATATATTGATACGTATAAAAATTTGGAAAAAAAAATTTGATACGCAGGCCGTGTAAACTAAAGTTTACACGTACCTTTTAGTTTTAGGGGTTAGGATTTTAATTTAGGGTTTAAAGTTTAGGGGTTAGGATTTTAATTTAGGGTTTAAGGTTTAGGGTTTAAGGTTTAGGGTTAAGGTTAGAAATTTAGGATTTAAGTTTTTATAGTGTAAATACACAGGCTTGTGTAAAATTAATTTTACACAGCCTGTGTATTAAAGTTTTACCCATAAAAATTTGGGTCTTACAAATAATTTCATTTGGTGAGTGATATGAAAGTATAAACTTTTGATTCTCCTATCATGCTATTACCCTGAACTGGGATAACCTCTCCTCATTTAAAATCAATATATAAATCTTACAAGTCACCCTAAGAGAAAATGAAGATTCAAATTTTGGAGATAACATTATACCATAAAATATACATGAAAAATATCAAAAATAAAATCAACATAAGTTTTTTAGAGAAATAATGCAATTAAAATATAATATTATGGATATAGGACATGTTGAAAAATATTTAGCAAACTATGACATTTATTACGGTGAAGGAGAACTCATCGTGTGTTCCTGACGAGTCTCATGTATCTATTATTTTTTATTGGATAGGGAAAACCCATTAAGAGCACACAACAAGTTCTCATGTCCTATTAAAAAAATAATAAATACATAGAACTCATTAAGAACACGCGACGAGTTCCCGCTACACTACAGCCAATGCCCTAGTTTACTAAATAAACTCTAACATATCTTATATCCCTAATATTTTGCTTTCAGTACATTACTTCCCTACAAAAACCACACACATATATATGTCTTATATCCAGGCTGCCTTAATGCTAGCTTGAGAAACCTAGAAACTATTATCCTAAGCTTTTTCATGAATTAAATCAATACATATAATCTGGTTGATCGCAACTTCAGATACAGAATCTCTGAATAAACAGACAAAAACAGCTGCATCAAATGTCATAGATACATACACACATATATATGTATATATGGAGATAGGTTTTAATGCAGCATGTCATGAAAATACCAGGATATATATGTATCATTGCCACATACATGGAACTTTTTATCAAACTCCATAACCAGAAAACCCTAAATCTAATCCAAATGGGGACTTCCCAGTTCCCACCAATATTTCCTTTGCTTATTCAATTACAACACACTGCTTCAATTCAGCCATATCACAGGCTTCCACCATCTGATCTCTCATTGCCTCCATAGGGTTCATTCCATAGAGAATTAGGACAGTAAAAATTACCAGCACTATGATGATCAAAACCAGTTCTCCCCACTGTTGTTGGTGGCATCTCGTTGCAGGCGGCGGCGTATCGGATTAAATCGGCATGAATGGCATCCAATTCCCTTTGGAGCCTCATCACCTGTGCCTGGAGAACCGAGATGGCTCCAACACAACCGTAAACTGGGTCTTTCAACCTCGCCTCGGCTTCGTATGCGAGCGAGTTCACCGCATCTTGTCTTTGATGCAGTGCAACTTCGTTGATCAGTTTGCTAACGTTGCTTGCTCCGAATATTTTGTGAACAATGAAGAATTTCAGGGGTTCTTCGGGTGGGAAATATGGTGCAAAAGTGCAGCCCGGCATGCATTTTCTCCTCAAGAACTTGCAGGCTGCACATGGGAAATTTGAAGAGCTGGAAGAGGCCATTTCTCTTTCTGCAGCTAATTAAGAATTATTTGCATGGATCAAAAGCATTATAATTTGTCTGTTTTCAATCTTATCTGTTTCTTTATTCAGATTATGTCCATTGTGAGCTTATACTTTCTGGATCCCTGCAATTTTTCTTTTCTAACAACTTTTCCTTTTTCTCACCTGCGAAGCAGCTTTTCTTGAATTTAAATACCAATATTGTCAGAAACATTTCCATCTTAAAATTATAGCCCCCCCAAAACGAAACCAAGAAAACATGTATCATTACATTAACATGCACAGATTCTATGATTCTTCCTTGAATCTGATCAAACATGTTGCATGAAATGAAACCAACCCTATCATCCCAAAACATCTAAATTTCAAACACAGTATATCTTTCTGTTTTTCATGTGAAACCCACACACAAACTTGTTTTAAAAATCCTTGTCGGAAACAGCTTGATCAGACCATATAACAAGCATGATACATGTATATATGATCTTCAAATGAACCAAAGCACTAGTTAAATAGGGTGTTTGTAGTTGAAGTTACCTGTTTTATGATTTTGTGTTATTTCAAGATATCCAGTCCTTTTGATCTGTTTGAGACTATGAATCCATGGAAAGTGGAAACCCTAGTTGCAAGGAGAGGCCTGCAAATAAACAAAGAGAGAAAAGGTGGAGGAAAAAGAAGCATATGCAAAGAGCATTTCTGAGTGACAAATAATGTAAAAAGAAAGCAAAAGAGGAAGGGGTAATAATGAGGCTATCCTATGGCTACACAAGGCCAATCACTTTGACACTGTTCTTAGAATTATAAATAAATTATAGTTGTACCAAATTAAACCACTGTTTCAAGAAAATGGGTACTAAATAAATAAAAGTATTTTTTTATAAACATGTTACGTAAAAAAAATTACACAAGCATGCATATTTACTCTTTAAAAAATAAAATCTAAGTTTATAACCCTAAAATCTTAAACTTTAAGTTCTAACTATAAACCATACACTTAAACCTTAAATTAAATCTTTAACCCTTAAAATAAAAAGAGTTGCGCAATCTAAAAATTGGATGACATGTATATCAAAGTTTTTCTCGATAAATAAATGCTAAAGTTTCATTATTGTGGCTGTAACAAATAGCATTCAGCAAAAGGATTAGCTAAAACAAGCATGGGTGGCTATATCTACTTGTAAATTGATGTCAACTGATCATCCAATAGACACTTGATTAAGTTAATCATCAATAGGTTGCGCTGGTTAAACACATTATTTTCTTTAGATATAATTTCTTATAGCATTCGAAAGTTCAGTTGATTCACTATTCATAAGCACTTTGATATAAATTAAAGTTGGAATCTCACCAAAAATCACAGTTAATTACTAGAAAACATATAATTTGGTGCTAACTTGAGAGTATATAATATATTTAGGATTTATATTAGAGTTGTATTTTAGGGTTTATATGCTAGTGGTTTATGTTTATGGGGTTAGAATTTAGGGTTTGGGGTATGAAGTTTAGTGTAATATGGTTAGAGAATTTGGTTTTAACCTATAAACCCTAAATTATAATTCAACCGCTAAATTCTAACCATAATCCATCAATTCTAATTCACTAAACATAAACCTCTAACCTTTAAACCCTAAAATCTAACCTTATACCCTAAAACTAAGACGCTTATGAAAACCTTTTGTTCTCACCGCCTGCGTATTAAATAATTACCCATATATTTATACATATTGAATTATCAAATAATTATTATGATTTGCTTCTAGAAGTCTGCCTAAAGCTGTCTTGGCCATGGTACTGCTACTTGATTGAATGGTATACACTTAACGGTAGAAGTTGATTAGTTTATTTTTTCTCATTTAACAATCTAAAAATGTGTAAATTCAAGTAAAATTAAAAATTCCTATTTGGAATGGAAAATTTACTTCTAGTGAAAAAAAATCTAAACTTTAAACTATATCAACGAATGATACCTCATATAATTAATGATTTATGTCATATAGTAATACTTTTTGGGGAGTTAGAGACAGGGACGGGCTCAGAATTTTATGTAAGGAGTGTAAACTATCAGAAATCTATATTAGAAATGTAGGGGTACGAAATTACAATAGTTTAGGGGTGCAGAATTAGATATCAATAGAAAACACAAAAGAAATATATAAAATATAGGAGAACTTAAAATTTTTAGGTCCGTCCTGGCCAGAGAATATCATGATTTAGAGTCTAGAATCCACTTCAATTATTAAGTTAATAAAGATTCCAAATTATGGAGTATAATGAAAGAGAATAAGCTTGCCATTGTGTCTTGCTTAACTACTTTTACACCTAAATTTACGTGATTCATTGTTCAACATGTGTAAAACATATGTTTATCATGTATTGTTAATTGTGACGGTCCAAATAATATTGGGTATTACAAGATATTTTTATTATTTATTTGTTTTTTAATTAAAAGATGGAGATAGTGTAACCAATGATTGAAGGAGAATATATAAAACCGATGATTATCTAAATTAGATTATGGCTATGATGATTATGGTTATGATACATTGGATCTCTCTATTCTCTACTTTACCTTCTTTTTATTCCTTTCAGTGCATGTGCCATGCCACAATGTATATTGTATAATATACTGCCCATGAATTCATTTTTTTATTATTTAGCTTAATTATGGAAATATTTTGTTATTCAAATAATAAAATATGTCAATATTTCGAATCTGATTCGAGTCTGAATATATTTTTAATTTGAAATCGATGTGAGATATGATTGACTCATAAAAAGTACTACCCTCATAATTCAAATATTTTTTAAAAAAATGTCATTATAATTGTAATTATAAGTAATTCATTCATATAACCACAACAATAATCAATCACTATAATACATATGTAGACTTACGAAGGAAGACTAATCATTATAATATATAAATAAAATATATAATTGAAATATATTTAGACCGAGATTGGAATAATTTGGGCCTAGACATGACACACATAAAATTGCTTTAGCTTCTATGAAATCAATACTATTAAATATGGATGATTCTACGACGAATGTCATATATCGATATGCATTACATAAAATTAATAGATTGGTAGTCCAATTAGTGTCCTGTTACAGATTATTTATTTTTACCAAGAAACATGTAGTGACACATGTCATCATCTGATTGGTAAGCAAAATTTGCTAAATTAAATTAAATTTAGGAGTAAATTGATAGAATGTAAGTTACTTAGATCAAACGTGTAATTGTTCGTTTTTTTGTTAACTGTCACGTCACTTTTTCCACTAGGTTTTAACTACAGGTGGCTTAATTGATGTCATTTAGATAGTTAAATGATCTAATTAATAAAATGTTCGAATTAAAACATTTTCATAATTAAATAGCCATTCATGTAGTTTACCCATTAGTTTATTACTAGTGTGAATTTTAGATATTTGATGCACTAGAGTGAAAAAAATTCACAAGCGTGTTTAATTTAACTTAAAAAAATCTAGATCACTAACCTTAAAATCTAAAAGGCTTAAATGAAAAATAGGTGCCCAAAGTATACATTTTTTGAATTTTAGGTGCCCAAAGTATTTTTTTGTAAAAATAGATGCCTAAAATATCAAAAGTTATAATTTTAGGTGCCTAAAGTATTTTTTATAAAAATATGTGCCCAAAGTTTTAAAAATTAAAATTTTCGGTACCCCAAATATGTCATGTGTCAAGCATTGGTTGGTTAAAAAAAATTTACCACCCATTAATGGCCAGACACCTAAAATTATAATTTTTGAAACTTTGGACACATATTTTTCATTTAAGCCAATCTAAAACCTTAAACTTAACTCCTAAATCTTAAACCTAAATTGTAGTCATAAATTTTAAATTCTAACCCGGACAACCTAAATTCCTAAAGCATAAACTTTAAACTAAACCTTTAAACTCTAAATTAAATATATTTTTGAAAATATTAATTTGAAAAAAAAAATGACATTTATGATTTAGGTATTTTGAACCTCGCTAATGGTGGGCTTGAACTGGCTCTAGAGATCTAAGGTCGTTGGGCCCAGATTCAACACGACAATCGAGATTTGGGAACAATTATTACAATTTTCATGGTCCTTGTCCGTAATTAGTCAAAAGATAAGAACTGCACGGAGGTAACTGCATCGAACTGAACTCGATTGTCGAATTGGGAAGATAGAAACCTCAACAAGCAACTATCTGATGAAAGTGGTCTACTTTTTCTGATTTTGAAGCCTTTGAATTTGAATTTTGTATGCTTTTCTTATTGAAATTTCCAAGTTTGTTATATTTCTTTCCGTTTTTTATTCAAGATCAACTGTTTAGAAGATTTGCTGGGTATTTTTTTTCCTGATTTCATGGGAATTTGAATTGGATAATTGTTTACAGAAGAACTGTACTTGTTTTGTTGATTAGTGAATCACGGTCGGTTACTTTTAAATTCCTTGTGAATTTCCAGCAAAATATGTTCAATTATTTTCTTTCTTGATATAGAATTGTTTTATTACACGTTTTTATGAGATAATTAGACTGGTTCTGCATTTGGACAGTGTGAGAAGGAATGCATCATTGTGGAGTTCACTCTCACAGTGAGTTATAATGTCGGGATTAGAAGAGTTAAGGAAGAATCTCGGCTGGATCAACGCTTGATCCTTATGATTCTTACATGGTAAACTTCGCCGTTGATGCTTATGAAGCTAGTTTTTATCCTTATGATTCTTACATAAATGTTTTCTTGTCTGGATTGTTTGAAGTTGTCGGATGGTGGAACTGTCAACTTATTGAGTAGATCATATGGAGTGTATAACATTAATGAGCTTGGGTTGCAAAAATGCACATCTTCACCCGTGGACGAAACGGATCAAGGTGAAAAGACATATCGGTGTGCGTCTCATGAGATGCGGATATTTGGGGCAATAGGTAGTGGTGCAAGCAGTGTTGTTCAAAGAGCTATGCATATTCCATCTCATAGAATCCTTGCATTGAAGAAAATTAATATATTTGAGAAGGTAATTTTGCTGCAAAGATGTACTTGTTTGTCGCTTAAAAGCCAGCTAGATTTATCACGATAGTGAAGCGCATCATGTTATTTGTAGATTTGGCTTACATCCATGTTACTCTTTTCCATATAGAAGAAAAGACAACAGCTTTTGACGGAAATACGAACGCTTTGTGAGGCACCTTGTTCTGAGGATCTTGTGGAATTCCATGGAGCTTTCTATTCCCCGGACTCGGGGCAAATAAGCATAGCTTTAGAATACATGGATGGAGGGTCACTGGCAGATATCTTAAGATTGAGGAAAAGTATACCGGAACCAGTTCTTTCATCGATGTTTCAGAAGCTCCTACACGTAAATATATCTCATCTTGTCTCTCTTTGGTTTTCTGATTTAAAAAATGTTTCGTCTGGCCTATATATGCTGCATATTTTTAAGTTGAAACCACATCTTGTATCATCTAGGGACTGAGCTACTTGCATGGAGTAAGGCATTTGGTTCACAGAGACATCAAGCCTGCAAATTTGCTTGTAAATCTTAAGGGGGAGCCCAAAATAACAGATTTTGGCATAAGTGCTGGCCTAGATAATTCAATGGCAATGGTTAGTCATTAGATATTAATCAATTTTTGCTTTTTCTTTTCTTTTCTGTCACTACGTTTGGTTATATTAGTTTATTATAGAGGAATTTTCACTGGGTTGATCTCGAAGATGATAATCAGTTATCTTATTATAAATCTATTATAAATATCTACAACTTCTTATGGCTTGTTACTAGTGTGCTACCTTGTTGGAACTGTTACATACATGTCACCCGAGCGAATTCGAAATGAGAACTATTCTTATCCTGCTGATATATGGAGCATTGGTCTTGCTCTCTTTGAGTGCGGCACTTGAGAATTTCCATATACAGCCAGTGAAGGACCTGTTAATCTCATGTTGCAGGTGATATACCAATTCCTTGAATACAGATCTTTCAACATTGAATGATGCTTGAAACTTGACGCATTATTTCTTAGTTCGTTTATTCTGACATTAGAATTTCTGAATTTTCGTGGAAGATCTTGGATGATCCATCACCGTCACCACCAAAAGACAAATTTTCACCGGAGTTCTGTTCATTTATTGATGCTTGCCTGCAGAAGGATGCAGATGCCAGACCAACAGCTGAACAGGTAACTTGTACTCCTCGGTGAATATATGACCTATGCTTCTCGGACTCATTTGTGAGTTTCGGAAATGGGCTATGTATTTAATTGGGATATGTTCATTTTCCCAAAGATTTCTATGTATTTGGAGAGTGTATGGAGGATCATATTCCCATCTATGTCCAGATATGCGTTGGGTATTGGTGTCGGATATGGGTACTTTAAAAAATAATAAATAAGTCAGGAAGAAATTAGTGTATGGCAGTTCAAATTTAGCATATGCTGAACCGTTATTGTCTGATTGCAGCTTCTTTCCCACCCGTTTATCAAAAAACATGAGCATGCTAGAGTAGACTTGGCGGCATTTGTTCGGAGTGTTTTTGATCCAACTCAAAGACTGAAAGATCTGGCTGATGTGAGTATATCAACTCTTATTTTACATTACATTTGGACAGTTATGTTTGAGCGAGAGTTCACAGTTCTTTTCATTTTTCCATTGTCGCATAGGATGTAGGCACGGAATTTGAGATTCTTGATTCTTGTTTAGCAGCACCTGAAATGCTGCTGCTGATGGTCAAAGTTAGAATATCAATCATTATTTATGGTGGTTAGGTGCTCGATATCTGTTAAAAGAATTTTCTGTCGCTAATAGTCGAAAGGTCTGGTTATACCATGATTAAGCATTCAAGTCGGAATATTTGATTTAACATTGAGAAGTTACCGGAACTTGGAATTCTCATATTACTTGTCTTTTTTGTTTCTGTTTAATGCTTGATACTAACAGTAATAGTTTCATGATCAGATGCTGACATTACACTATTACTTACTATTTGATGGACCGGACAAAAACTGGCAGCATGCTAGGACCCTGTACAATGAAGATTCAACTTTTAGGTAACAACTTATCAAGCGTGTCTTCCTATCATTGGTGTCATGGTTCTACAACACTATGATTCCAACATAATTAATATTTAGTCTCCCCACCCACACATTGCCATGGCGATAAATACCCCATTAGAGTAAGCATGATTGGAAACGTTTGTGCTGAAGCTAATGAAGAAGATTAGTATACCATTTTAAAACTTTACTAAGAGGGATATTTACTTTTTTTTTATTTTCAGTTTCTCGGGGAAGCAGTATGTTGGTCCAAATGATATCCATGCAATGTTGTCCAGTATCCGGGGCACGCTATCAGGTGACTGGCCCCCTGAAAAGCTTGTACATGTTGTAGAAAAACTTCAATGCTGTGCTCATGGTCAAGATGGAGTTGCAATCCGTGTCTCAAGATCCTTCATCACCGGAAATCAGTTTATAATTTGTGGGGACAGTTTACAAGTATAGGGCATGCCTAACTTTAAAGATCTTTCTATTGATATTCCTAGTAAGCGAATGGGCACATTTCAGGAACAATTTTTAATGGAACCCGGAAATCTCATCGGTTGATATGTTATAGCTAAACAAGAGCTTTACATTATTCAATAGAAAAACCGCAAGCGCACTTTCCTCTGAGGTTAGTAGTTCTCAACTTGTTCAGTCTGTTAACATCCAATTTCTTCTTGCCAGCTCCATCCGTTGTTGACTATCAGTTTCGGTTGCATGTAGTTCTTGGCATTATGCAGATTGGAGTAAACAACACGTTCTACTTTTGTAACATATAAGATAAAACTATTTCCATTGTCATTGATGTAATTTGTTGAACTTATCGATAAACAGATGTGTAGACTGACTGATAATGGGTCATTTTATCTGTATTTATCACTGAAACAGCAGTTGGACTACGGTGGATATATAAAATTTCATAACTAACCGATTGGCATGAGCGTTTGGTTCTGGTTCAATTATCATCCTTCCTGAAATGTACATTTGTGCTTCCCCGGTGCATCTAAACTTCACCTGTGGACTTGCTTCAAGGAAAACCTTGAATGACTTGAGTTGCCCACCCGCATTGCCACCAAGTGTCATTGAACTGCTAGAAAGTAATCACGGATGGTTTTCCGTTTCAACTACGAAGGAGGATTCAACACTGAAGATGGACTCCTGATTGCAGCTTCGGGTGTTTTCTCGAAGATCTCGTCTGAGTCGGAAACAGATGAGAACCTTTTCTTCTGGGCTTCAGGAGTTCTCAATAAAGATGCACTGGCAGGACTAGATGACTTAATTTGGAGCAATGCTTCATCTGAAGAATAGGAACCACCGGGTTGCTTTATTTCGCCCATTGGTTCTTCATTCTCTTTCATCAATAGTTTACTAGTTTCTGCAGTTGGCATGGTAGTCGCTCTTCGTCGGACCGAAGATGGTGATCTTGTGCTTATGCTCGTGCAATATCTGGGCTCAATGTTCCATAACCGAACTTAAAAAAATTAGTTGAAGAATGATTCAATCGTTCAAACTGACAGCACAGGAAAATCCTTGCAAAACAATGCTTAATCTCAATGCGTATGTTACTCAAACTCGAATGAGAATATCGAATATGAACATATTTAAAAGGGGCATGTTATATTTTTCTTCTTTTTTCAATGCAAACTTTGAAAACGACAAGCTCAACACTTACCGTGAAATCATCAGCAGCCGTTGCTATCTTTCCAATCTCAGATGGGGACCTGTAATATATGAAGAAAAGAAATAAACATTTGAAACTAGCATTTTGGCAATATGTGCAATGAGGGAAAAGTGAAAACATAACAGTAACAATGGTTGAAGTGAAAGGAAATTACCAATCTACTGCAGTAACTTCTCCACGATGGCTTCTCAAGATAATAGGCTCGGCTTGAACCTTGTTTACCTGGTTTCCATTGTTAACTAAATTATGTACTGAAATAAAAACAATAAATGTTCATTTTGAGAAAGAACCGAACCTTCCATGTATAAGCATTTCCATCACTGGAACCACTTAATATGTGATCTCCATCTGGACTGATCGCGGCCTGCAATTGCATAAGCTATATTACTTGGATTCGAGTGCGTTCAGATACAAATCTGTATTGAGCATTAACATGTTCAAGTTTTAAAAAAATTTCATGTATTTTGAGGATTCTTAAGATTATATCATATTTGTATTCAAATTTCAAATATGTGCTAGATCAAAAAATACGGATATTTCGAATATAAAATAAAATAGAACGTACCTTCACATAAAAAGATTCTACTCTGCATCCAGAGAAAGTTTGAATCGGGCCCTTGTCAAGATGAAGTACATTATACAAGTATATCCTGTAAAAGGGAAACAAAAAATTGCAGCCTAATTAAACAATGTTTTAGTTAGTGCACATCCCATGAAAACAGAAACGCTGTGTCTACAGTTAAGTAAACGCAGCTTTAACTAAACAGATGCCCGTCAGAATCATTACCTGTTATCCATGCATGATGCTGTGAGAAATACTCCTTTCAAATCCTGGGACAAGCTAGATATACCCTGAAATGGCACCATTAACATGTTTAATATAAATAACTCTAATTAAAGCTCTCTGTCTATAGATCCATGTTGCTTAAATTTGGGTGTAAACATGAATGGACACAAGATTTTATGTTAGGACTTAGGAGTGTGAGCTTTTATACTTAGTAAAACTATACGTGAATTTGAAATTTTAGAGGTACGAGATTAGATCATCAATATAAAATGCAAATAAAATTTCTAAAACAGAATTTGAAATTTTCAAGGGGTGAGACTACCCCTCCAATCACCCCTTGGTCCATTATGGGTGTAGGTCGGATTATAGGCACATGTTTTGTACAAATATGTTCAAATGTCTTTTTTCAGTTTTCTCTATGCATTTGGAGAATCTTTCGAGAACTATAGCCCCATATCTATATCTGAATAAACATTAGACAATAAATGTAGAATGTGATTATTCAAAGAAAAATGGGAAGTCAATGTGAAATAGCTATAGATCCCTATAAGTACTCTTGCAATCATCAATGGACAATTTGCAGAAAATTGCTGGATTGGGCAGGCGATATTTCTTTCGTGTATAAAAATGAAATCTCATTCTCCATTATTTAGTAAAATACTGATTGTGAACTATATTGTTGGAGAGAAAAACAAACCTTTCGAGTTGAAGACTCTGGATGTGGACATGCCTGAGTAACATTAGATTTCAGATTTCTGGTATCCCAGAACTTCACGACACTGAAATAATTACCAGGATTAAGCGGGAGAGGAATTAAGTCAGCATGATATAGCATATGCATAAGAACTCAAATCGTGATCTTAGAAATGCCACTGAGCTTTTAACTTACCTGTCTGCTGCTCCAGCCGTGGCAATAGAGATCTCATCTTTGAGATAAATAACTGATGTAATGCTGGCAGCAGCAGACTGAAAATATGTAAATAATGCATTAAAAATTGCTTGAAGTACATTAAATAAACTTCAGCAGTGAGCAAACCTTGCCACGACCCCGCCTAACTTTAGATGAAGGATGAGCTCCTTTGACCATGGAAGTTGATCTAAATCAAGTGACAATAACAGCAATGAATAGAGCGGTAATTATTGCTTGATATCACAAACATAAACCTCTAGATCCACGTTACTTGGACACTTCATTTTTTTTAAGTATGCATGTTTGATACTTATACATGACACACGGATATGAAGAAATGACATACAGGAATTCTCCATATACAAGAAAAAACTAAGAAAAATCTAAGCATACCCATATTCAACACTGAAACTCAAGTCTGAGTAACATAATACTAAACCATGTATGACAAAATAAGTTGCAATAACTTATGGATGGCAGAGTTCCTCGCATCTACGATTCGAGTCAATCTTGCATCTTTGGTCCCAAATGGAAAAGGACCCAAGACAACAAGATCTGTTGGACAATCAATGGTAAATGACCAGCTCTTTCTAAAGAAACAAACAAAAGAAATATATTCAAGAAAGCTACCAGAATTGGTTGGATGAGAACTCAAACATTTAACACTTCCTGTATGCCCCATCAAGACACCAGTGCATTTCTTCTCCTGAGAATCCCATACCTTTATCTGCACAATGTTCAGAAGGAAAAACAATTCACTTACTTCCATTGTTTCTTTCTTGTTGAAACACTAAAACAAACTGTTTTATTTAGCATGGATGCTTACAGTTTGATCCCCTGAAGCTGTTAAAATGTGGGTACCTTCCTGCAAGAAATATCAGATTATTAGCATCAACGCAGCGGCTAGAATATTTTGTATTGTAATTATTTCTTTTTCTTCTTTGAGTTAAACCAAAAACTGACATAATAAGTATGAACCTACATTACTCAAATTTGTGTGTGAGTGATTAGCGACATATACATGTCTAACATGGATATATTTATGTTACAAATACACATCTACTTGGATGTAAGATATAAATACTTTAAGAATAATGAAAAATCAAATCACAGACATTTACAACATTTTAGTTCTCTATTTTGCTGATTATTTTCAAAAAGCTGGGATCAACCATCCTTCGGATAATGTTTTCCAACCAACAATTTTTAATGCAGTCATATGAATCATCTTCAGGAATCTAAAGCCTGACGCCAAACCCAAATTTGGATGGTCTTAAGATATGTATTTATATGACAGACACAAAGACGTGGACAAATATCTATTTGAAGCTACTGTGTTCAATTCATGAGTGTGTAGAAATATTAAAAAATGTGACATACCTTGATCCAGCATACATCAAATATGGCATCTTGATGTGCTAACCAATCGTTGATTCTTGCTTTTTCTATACAAAATTATTAGGAAAAAAATGAACCCATTTCAGAACTCAAAATCAAAATTGGTATTAGAATGAGATAAAACATAACGGATTTTAATTAAAACACAAATGATACCTTCATTTTCATGGTGAGATGCAGAAGAAGAAAGCTTCCGGCGAGAATCAAATAGCTTGACATATCCAGCCTCGTCGGATACAGTGAAAATATGGGAACTTTTACTTGCCTGAAATTGGGGGTTTTCATTTCACATACAATAACTCAAACCCTTTTCGCATATGGGAAAAGCATATATAAATTTAATATTATTTGAATAATTTATTAAAACTGGAAGGGAAAAAATGGAGTACCTTGCAAAAGGAGACAGACAAAGGAGGCGACTCTAAAACGTTCCTTTCTATTGCACCGATTTCAGTAAAATCCAAAGCTAATTCCCCAATCCACGCTCGTTTTCTTACTGCATATTTTTTTATGAAGTTGTCTTATAGATAAAGCAAAAAAATGCAGATGATGAAAATTGAGAGAAAAATGAATGTTACCTGGGAAGCTACTGAGTTCCCTTGATCTGATGCCGCGGAAAAAAGATTGGGATTTTGACGAATCGAATTGCATTTCGTTTACAGAAATCAAAAGCTCGAGAGAGATTTCAATATGACAAAACTTGTAAAAAAATGGAATTAATTAAAGATTGAGGTCGCTTTATATTTTCATTTGGATTACGCGCGGCGGAGTGTTTGACTGTGGATTGAGCTGGCGGGAAAATTCAAATTTGCTTTTCCGCAGTTTACCGGCGGTTTATCAGTTTTTTTTAAAGAGAAAAACTTCAATATACTGACCGTGAAAATTTTAGTTTACGCATCTTTAAATTTACATTTTATAAGTTTAGGGTTTAGAGTTTAGGGTTTTGTGTTGTATGATTTAGAATTTAAGGTTAATGTTTAGAATTTAGAGATTAGGGTTTAGGGTTTAAGTTTAATTTGATTTATAGAATATAGTATAAATAAATAAATTATTTTACACAGCTTGTATATCAAATTTAAACTTTTTGATACTCTACATAAGTAGGGTTAACACTTCGATAAAAAAAAATAGGGTTAACACACTTTTCACCGTCCTATACTGTCAAAAAATTTGGAGTTCTCAAGCTTTATTTTTTTTTTTAGAAAATCAAGTCTATAACAGTCGAGCTATTCGAGTATTTGATCAAATTTAATTGTAAAAATATAATATTATGGTACTAATTATTTTTAATTTAAACTATTTTCTAAAACTATATACAATGCGTATATATTTCTTCATACTTTTCATACATGGTATATATATCAGGCAGAATTAAGAGACTCGAACTAAACTTGAATTTGATCCACTAATTACTGAAAATTTTGAGTTATTTGAAATTTTATTTTATAACTCAAACTTTATTTGAATTTTTTCGAGTCGATTCAAGTTTATGAAATTTTAAGTTGAGTCAAAGCAAGTCGAGTTGAATAATTCGGTTTGTTCAAGTCCAGTTTTGCCCACCCTAACTTAAATATTTGTGTTGGGAAACGTCGGCACACCATGTGGCATAGCAGAAAAATTATTGAGCGAATTCCACCAATTATCCATGTACGAGGAACGAATCCGTGGTGAAAATTATGAAACGTTACCTTAATTAAATCTGATAATCGCAAGGACGTAGGAAAAATTCAATTTATTTAGCACGATGTCGAATCCTAGTCGTCACAACAACGTTCCGACCTCTACGCAGTCTACCTGAATGAAACGAATAATATTTTACTTCTCTAACTGTTAGAGAGGTTTTTAGCAATAGGCATACATTTGGCTGCTATACCTTATACCTTTATATAGCATTCAAAACTCTAATCCTAATTAACTTTGGATTTATTAAATATACAATAATTTAACCGAATATAATTAAATATGTAGAATCTAATTCTACTTCAAAGATGTTTCTTTAGGGATATTATATATTTTAATAATGTTTGATAATTACAATAATTATATAGTATTAAAATATATAAACGAAATAATACAATTACAATAAGTATAATAATTTCGGACTTTAGTAAAATCAAATATATATATATATATACATATATGTTAACTAATTTTGTGTACAATAAATTTGTACAAATGCTATCTAGTCGATATATGTTCGTTTCAATCATAGGGTGTGACCATTGCAGGTTCGTATAACGTTTACAGTAATATCTATAACGATTGTAATATTACAAGCAATGAGAGGCCTAGCAATACATCATTGCTACATAAGTTACAGGAAGTCGTGGTTCGACATAACCTTTTCGTGATGAACTCTTTTCATGTATTACATCATTTTGTCCTTATATCTAGATTGGACACAAGTCATAGAATAGTCACACTTTTATAGTCTATCTAATATTTATTGATATATTGAGTAGACTATTATAAACAAATAACTATGATAGTATCAATTTATTCAAGCTTGGGCATGCATTTTTAGTCTCACTCAATCAAGTGGCATGTGATATTACTCCTATCACATAGGAGAGACGAATCCTATATTGATCAACCATATCTCACTACATAGATTGTGACATGTTCAATATCAGTCTTTATAGTGTAGTTAGTTACGACACACGTTTGACTGTATCAAAATGTGTCACTCACAATGTTAAAATAATGATGATCTCAAGTTTTAGGATCATACATGTAGTTATCACCATAAGCAATGTTGTGACTGTCACATAATAATCCAAGAAACACGCTCATAGCGGGTCAGTCCAATATGTCGTTTTCTAACACATACTTATGTATTGATTTTGACATCTCCATGTCAATGACAACACTTTATCGCCAATCAACTACATATTAGTCTCAATGTATTATTGTTGTCAATACCCACAATAATACTTAACTAAGGACATTTAAGAAAAACTATATTATTCTATAAGGACTTTATTATAATCCAGTTTATTTATATATGCGCAAAATAATGACTCCAATAATAATAATAATAGTTTAATATTAATAAACAAGATAAATAAGTATGTCTTTTACAATTATTTTATGATCGGTCTTTGGCATACTCCAACAATTTGTAATTTAAAGATTATATTTTGATACATAATATGTGTAAAAAAAATATAACGTTTTCTATTCAAAATATACAATCTCATGTCTAAATCTCCAACCCTAAAATCATAATTCATGAATACTAATTTTTAAACCCTAGTCTTTAACCCATAAATTCTAAATTTTAGACCAAATAACTTAAACCCCCAAATCAAAAGGAATAAATTAAAGAGGAAAACTTCAATATATACTGTATAAACTTTAATTTGCACAAACCTTTCAATTTTAGGGATTAGAGGTTTAATTTAAGGTTTAGAGTTTAAGTGTAAATGTTATAGGGTTTAGATTTTAGAATTTAAAGTTATTGAATAAATTGTTATCTTTATAAAAATATAACATGTTTATTACCAAATGTCGAGGGAGAGAAAATGAAAATTTTGCTCCTAAAGGATATTAAACTCACAATCTAAGTTGAAGGGGAGAATATCATCGAAAACATTTTAACCACATGGTCTAAAGTCTGTTATCCATAACATTAAAATTACTTTGTTATTTCTCGCCTCAGCAACATCAATTGTGCAAAATCTTTGTGTCCTCACGCTCAATTCGTTATTATTGGGTTCTAATAGTTCAATGGGACGAAATAAAAAAAATTAGGGAGCAATTTTAAATTATAAAAATTTAAAGATCAAACTAAAATTTTATCGTGTTTTAATTTAAAATGGACTATTATTCTATAAACATACGGTGTAAAGTTTATTTTTTACACTAACATGCCTAATCTAAGGTTTAATTTTAAAATCGAAAATTTTAACCCTAAGCCCTAAATATTGAACCCTAAATCATAAACATTAATCACTAATTTATAACCGTAAACTTTAAATTTTATACCATACAATATAAACCCATAACCTCTAAATCATAAACTCTTAAACTAACTCGTTATTGGAAACTAAAGTTTTTATCGTCGGTGTATACGAGATAAAAGTATTTATCAGGGAATTATAAGAATTCATAAAATTAATGTATTGGACAATTATAAGAATTCATGAAATATTGAAATCTAAACGGAATTGAAAGAAACTTTAACCATTTAAAAGGATAAATTTAGATTTTATAATTAAAACAAGTAGAACAATGTAAAATAAAATTAATGTTTTAAATAAATTTCTTATAAGATATCCAATACGATATTAAATCAATTTTAACTTTCAATATTTTTATAAGAATTAATCAAACATTCTCTTATTAAAAGTTATGTATAAAATATTATAGTATTAGCGTGCGTCATATTTAAGGTACGACTAGAAAACGGTAAATTTTAAAATTTAACAACGAACTAAAAATATTAGATTTTGTGATAATATTTTCAGTTGATTTTTTTTTTAATTTTTTATAAGTATCGAAATTTATTTTGTAAGTATCGATATTTTATCCCAAATTAAAAATTTATATATAAATAAATATCGATAATTACAAAATAAATTTTAATATTTATAAAAAACTAAAAAAAAACAAAAATATTATTACAAAATTTAGCATTTTCAATTTATGAATAAATTTTAAAACTTATTGTCTTTTAATACACCCTAAACATGTTGCAGCTCATGCCTACTGACCAACTCAACCTTTTTGTCTAACATATATACCTGCGAATTCCGTGAACGACCTTTAAGTGGGGCCCCAGACACTGTCATAACAAATACAGAGCACATTGTGGGACCCTCCAGCGTGGCCCATGCCAATTCCAATAAACAAAAAAGACGTGTCCAATACATTAGCTTTTCCATTTCTCTTTTTGGGTATTAAATAAACAAAAAAATGTGTCAAATGTGAACAGAAGAAGCAAATTAACGGCGTTAATTATTGAATTGATGGATTAGTCGAATAGTGTTGGTAAAAATTTATTATTATTTCTTAAATATTTGATTTTAAATAGTTTGTTTTTACGGTGTATATGTTTTATTAGAAAATTAAAATTATTAGACATATAATGTCAAAGTTATATTTCGATATACAAGTTGTATAAAATAAATTACACAACTCTTCATATTTAAATTATAAAATTTAAAATATAAATCCCTAACCCTAACGACCTAAAACCTAAACCTTCAACCCTGAACTCTAAATTATAATCATAAACCTTAAATTCTACATTCAACAATCTAAACCCTAAACCATAAATTACAACATAAATATCTAAACCCTAAAAATAAAAAAGCTTATGTAAACTAGAAAGTTTACACATGCTTGTGTATCAAAGTATTTTTCATATATGAGTTTAGAATTTAGGGTTTAGAGTTTAGAATTTATGATGTTAGGGATTTAGATTTTGTAGTTTAAACATAAAGGATTATGTATTTTTTATACAACTTTTGTATCAAAATATTACTCTATCATATAATCACATCAAAATATTAAATAAGACTCTCATATTTACACATCCAACCAATTTAGTCATAATTTAACCCCATTAGTAATGTCTAAATTAATTGAATGTGTAAATATTGAGGATTTAATGTGTTATTATATAAATTTTCGCAAGTGTTGTGTCACCTAGTTAATGACAATTAACAGCTCAATGACCATTTTATAACAAAAACTAAAATTTAATGCTCATTATGTAATTTTTGAATGCTTAATGACCATTTTATATTTTTTAAAATAATTTAGTGATCATTTTTGTACTTTACCCTTTAATTTTTATCATGGTATTTTTTGTACCATAAATTATTGTTATTGACCCGCAAGCGAAGGGCTTTCGTAGTTCCCGCCAAAAAAAAAGTAACGATGGGAGTGTATTTAAATTTATTTAGAAAACATTCAAGTATTTAAATTTAATAATAATAATGCGTTAAATACAATAGGGTAATCTTCACCCGTGGTCTCTTTCGTTTGAGATTTGTTCTATTATGGTCACTCAAATTCAAAAAAGATTATTCTTGCCACTTACGTTTTAAATTGTGTATGTTTTGGTCCCAAGACCGTTAACTTCCGTTAATAAAAAATAATTTATAATTTAACCCCTAAACTTTCAAAACTTTATTTTTCACCATATTCCCAAAAATACTATCAAGATTTCCCTTAAATTGGCCAAAGAAGAAGACAAATTGGCCAGAGTAGGAGGAGCTACACGATACATGGCCACCCCATTGAGCAACAATTCCCTTAAATTAGTCATGTTTCGAACCAATCTCTTCATAGCATGATTTTCCAAGTAGAGATATCGATTGAAAGAGAGATTAACTGCGAGATTGCTGAGGGGGTTTCAGACAAACAGAAGGCGTTGTCAGCCAGGTTAAACCACCTGAGATGAGAAAGAAGAAAAAGACTGCTATCGGAATTGATCAAGCCATAAAGCAGGCAGTCTTGAAGGTGCCAAGCCTTGCAGAAGTGTCTTGGCTGTGATAAACTGTAGTTGTTGTAGTAGCAGAACTTAGTGTTTGATGAATCAAAACGAGGACACTTTAGGGCTTGCTGCTGCTGCTGCTGTTGTTCTTGGCTTGGTTTCTCCATAAGTTTAGTTGTTGATGCCATCAAGTCTTTCTCATCTATATGATTCTGCAACCAAAGTGATGCATGGCCAAAAAGGGGGAAAGAAATGAGAGTTAAATGAGTGTTCTTATAATCTTAGGGTAAAATAACAACACAGCATAGATATTCTATACCAAAAGCAAAACAACAAAAATGGGGATAATTGCTGGAGAATGAAAGGGGAGAGAGAATACTGAAAATTAAACCTGTGGCCATTCATTGTTAGCAGTTGAAGAGACGATAAGTATCTTCATTCTTCTCGCAGTTACTTAACATTTTCTTCTATCGAAGGAATCGTTGAAAACGAAGAGTAAACATACAAAGAGAAGGTGGCGACGCCGACTTGCCGAGTCTTTGTTGATGGAATTCAAGTAATTTATTCGAGTATATAATTTATGTTAAAGAGCAGTACTATAATTCTTTTAGTCTATTTAATTTGTTTTGTTTTTTTAATTAATTTAATTTGTTTTTGTTAATCAAAATTTTCACGTGCTATATTAGTTTAAACGTATCTGAAGAGTCATTTTGAGGGGCTAGATCGAATAAATATAAAACTTAAAAAACTCAACATGTTATTTACCCATTTTTAAAGTTATTTTTTTTTTCCAAAAAATCACATGACAGGATCTAATTGGGCCATTTTTCTTAAAAATATGTTAAAAAAAGGTCTCGATTTTTAGTTTAAATAACAAAATATTTCAAAAAATATTTTAAAGGTTAACTCGAGAAAAAGTAATAATTTAAGAGGCAGATGGGACTTTAAGCCTTTATAAAATTATGATTTAAATAAGTCAATTAAATCATTTTTTCCTCTACACTTTCCCTTTCCTCTTATCGTGTGCAATACCGTTCAAAACAAGGAAACACGACCGTACAACTTACTGGGTGAGTTAAAAAGAGTGAAAAAACAGTGGCCTTTGTAGTCCGATGGCAGCCAGAAAGCCGATAATCGAAATGTGCAGTGCTGAAAATAGAGAAACAGATGAAGAAGACAAGAGGTGGATCACTCACTATTCAAAACGGAAGATGGTAAAAAATAAAATTTTGAAAGTCTGGGGTTAAATTAAAGTTTGGAACTGTAGAGAGTTTTAGGAAATCTTGATAGTATTTTTGGGGAAGATGATGAAAAATAAAGTTTTGAAATTTTAGGGGTTAAATTATAAATTGTTTTTTATTAACGGAAATTAACAGTCCAGTGACCAAAATAGACACGACTTAAAACGTAAGTGACAAGAATGATCTTTTTTGAATTCGGGTAACCAAAATATAATAAACCCTAAACAAAATGGACCACGGGTGAAGATTACCCAATACAATATTATTGAAAACCGAGAGATGATTTGTATTTTTCCATTTGAAAATATGAAAAAAAAAGGAAATGTAGACAATCTTATTGCCGAGTTGACTAATGCTTTTGAATAAACAAAGATTAATTGAAAATGGATATTTTTACACTTGTGATTGAAAAATATTTTGCTTTAAAATATGCCAAACAATCTTATCTATTTATAAAATTAGTACCTAGGACACATTTGAAAAAATATTGTGTAATTAGAAACAATTAAGTAATTGTGACGTGTTCGAACAATCATCGTAATTTGCGAGTATCATTAAATTGAGTGTAATATAGGATTATTTAAAAAAAATAACCTTAAATTATCTACGTAAAACGAACTCACTTTTTATAGGACGCGAGTTCGAAACTCACTTTTAACAAAACGCAAGTTTCGTGTTGAGTAAGTTAAAAAGAAAGAAAGAAAAAATTAATTTACCATATTTTTTTAACATAAAATTCGCTTTTAATTTAAAAATCGCTTTTTGCAGGACGCAAGTTTATCTTACGTAGACTGACTGGAGATTATTTTTTAAATAATCAAGCTTGGAGGTTATTTTTCTAATTAATTGAATAAAAAAGGTATATTCATTTAAAATTGCCACCAACTACACTCTTCAAATAAGAGAGGATGAGAATTGATATAATTATGCGCGTAATTACAATCTTCTACTTTTTTTTCGGTGAAAAGAGAATGATATCATAGACCAAGTGTGAAAACAAAATAGGTCGTGTTATTTTAAAACATGTGCTATTGTAAATATATAATTACAATTTATACCATGAAATTAAGGGTGTTTATGGTCGGTTAACCGTACCGTTTAGCCTAAACGGTCGATTAACCGTAACTTAACCGTTAAAAATCGGTTACTTGTTAGCGATTAATCGTTAAGACACGGTTGTTCGACGGTTGAATTATAAGTTAACCTGTAACTTATTACAAATTTTTTCACATGTTCACTGTTTTCACGAGTTAGTATTGCAAGCCAAAAAAGTTAACTCCATGATAAAATCACCTAAGGTCATTCATATACTTCCTCTAAAACGAGAAAAGACTCATCAATCATAGTTGTTTATTGATTGAGTGTTAAATCATTACTTCCTATATTTCAAAATATGAAATAAATTAGTATAAAAAATATAATACAATACTAGCAAATTGAAAATAAAAAATAATTATGAGTTAGATTACAAAATGTGGTTTAGAAATTAGAAAATGGGGCATGTGGGTTGAACTTTTAGCTCAAGGTATTTTATTTAAATATATATATATATAAATAATTTAATAACGGTTAACCTATAGGTTAACTATGTGTTAAAATTCATAACCGTAATCGTAATCATTAACCGTCATTTTTAGCTATTGATTAATCGAAACCGTTTAACTTTAACGGTTTGATTAATTAACATGTAAAATATAACAGTTATACTAGTTATCTGTTACGACTAACGGTTAATTATATACACCCCTACGTAAAAACATTGCATGAAAAATTACAATGTAACTACAGTGTACAGGTTAAAACATGTGCAAAGAATTAGAATTCTCTTAGAGTCTAATTACTAGTAATTATATTGTGCTGTTCAAACACACCATAGATAAAGAAAAACATCTTGATAAAAAAATTGTAATAATTTATTAAAATGTTTTTGGCACATCATTTCTAAGGGAAATTCCAACACCCAATCCCTATTATGTTGACTTTTTATTCATTATTATCATATTATAATTTTTTTATTCCATCTAAAATTCAAGTGTATAAAACATTGGGTTTCATCAAAATTTTAATATATTAGTTTGTCGAGTGTTGCTAGTTTGGTTTGCCGTATTTAAAAAGTTATGCATTTTTTAATTGTGCTGTCAACTTATACATGTAAATTTTTAATTTAAAAATTATTATATTGTTAATATAATTACTATGCTGAATTAAACATGATTTTTAGCAATTTGTTGGCTCCTCAAAATTTGTACATACAATTTCACTTGTGGAGTGATTTTTTTTCTATGACCAATACATGAAATAATCATTCACAATTTTATTATTTATTAAAAAAAACTCAAATTGCTTTTCAGATGTGATTTAAATGGTAATATACAAGTTAGATATAGTGTGTTTTCGGAATATATATAAAAAAAGCTGCATTGTAATCACCTTTAGACTATTAAAAAAATATAGTGTGTTTTCGGTATAACTATCGTTGCCCAATTCAATGATTCATTAATCTAAATTAGATACTGCAATGAGTTATTATGAAGCGACCCTACAACCCAATTTATTTCATTAATAACATTAATTGCCACATCATCATATTGTAATGAAATTCAAGTTTGGAGTTTAGATCGATAGAAGTTGTTAAGTTCATGGCTTAAATAATGTGGACAAAAAGAATTCAAGGACCAAATTGAAAAATGATAACAAGGTAAGGGACTCAATGTTGTTTTATCCCTTATTTATTTATATGCTCATGACATGGATTTAGAGGAAGAACACTCGAGCATAAACGACGCCATTAAGTTTTTACTACAATCGTTAAGTAGCTTTTGTTTTTCCACTTTAGTTTTCTTTCAAAGACAACAAAGAACATCAACTGCCATTTACAAAATTAAATTTTTGTTTATAAAACAAAGTTAGTATCATTTGTTTTCTGATCCCTTTTCTTTCTTTTCTCTTGTTTGGATCCGATCTTGAACAGTTTCTTACGAGGAAAGAACACTGAAAGAAGGCAAAACCCACCCTAAGTATAAAGGAAAGCTGTTTCACTCTTCTCTCCAGTCTTCAAAGAACAGCTTCCTTTTCAAATAATTTCTGGGTTTTCCATTCCATGGAAAGTTTCACCTCGTCCTGCATTCTTTTCTCTGTTCTATGATCAGGTAACTTGGTTTTGGCCTCTTTAAATTTCCCTTTTCTATGATGGGTTCTTTTCTTTTTTCTTTATTGATCAAGATTCCTTTTCATGCATTTTCTTAGTAACTAAAGTTTGCACTTTAATTCTCGAAAAGCAACCAAAAGTTCACACTTTTGTGTTATCCAGGAACTTGATTTTAAGCTTTGGGTAGACTTTATTTGATTGCTAATTTACAGTTTATGCATATCTTGGTATCTCTGCGATATTTGGTGTTTTCTTTAATTGTAGCGTATGCTGGTGATTATATTTTGTTTGAATTTATTATTGCAACTTTGAATTCTCATTTCTTGGTTTTAGGACAGATTCTTAGTATGCGACTGTTTGTTTTTTGTAACCATTTTCTGTGTGTGTTTGGGCCATTTAAGTTGGTTGATTCTGCAATATATGATCTATGTATAAAAAATGTTAAAAATTTGCTGAATTTGACTTTGGTTTGGCATTGATAGGTGCTGTTGAATTGTTCGATGGAATCCCTTGTTATTTCTTCATCAAAAAATCAAAATCCAGGTTCTGGAATGGGCAACAATAGTCCTCCTTCCACTTCTGAGATGCCTAGGAGGCCTTCTCAGCCTCCACCACCGAAACACTCTGGAAACGAAGGGCTTTCTTCTACGTGTCATGGTGTGAGGATCGAACATCATCCAGACGGTTCACTATGTTCCACAAAGCATTCATTTAAAACAGCCCGTGGCAACATGGTGTGTGAAGAATTGGTTAATATGCCAAAACACTCCTATGATTTGAGCAAGATGAAATCCGAATCGGTGGGAAAGGTTTTGGCTGTGGCAAACAAATATATCTTAAAACATCCTGTTGATGATCATAAGAGTTCCAGTTCCATTGCTTCATCGGAATATGAAACAACTGTGCAGGGAGTACATTATTATGATTCGAGTAAGGCGAAATCCAAATCAGTAGGAAAGGTTTTGACAATGACAAGCAAAGTTTCCTTAGAACATCCCATTGATGATCCTAAGAGTTATAATTCCATTGCTTCATCAGAATATGAAACAACTGTGCATGGTGTACATTATTATTGTTCAAGTAAGGCTAAATCCGAATCAGTGGGGAAGACTTTGACAATGGGAGACAAATATTCCTTCAAACATCCCATTGATGATCATAAGAGTTCCAATTCCATTGGTTCATTGCAATCTGAAAAAACTGTGGCTACTGAACACTATTATGATTTGAGCTAGGCGAAATCAGAATCGGTGGGAAAGATTCTGAGAATGGGAAGCAAATCTTCCTTCAAACATCTCATTGATGATCATAAGAGTTCTAATTCCATTGGTTCGTTGGAATATGAAAAGCTTGTGCCTGGTGTTACACAGTTGAACAACCTCACTGTATCTCAATCAGAACCAAGCATTTGTCTGAGTCGTTCGAGTAGTTACCACACCGGGTCGCTCTATGCCAAAGCGAAACAAAGCTTCACCAATACAGAAAGCAGTGACGAAAGCGGTGAAGTGAGTAGGAAGACAAGCATCAATAGAGAGAGCAATGCCAGTGATGTTAGTTATGAAAGTGGCTCAAGCTGTTCGATCAATGTCATTTACAAGCCCCACAAAGCAAATGATATAAGATGGGCTGCAATCCAAGCTGTTAGATCAAGGAAAGGAAACTTGGACTTTAAGCACTTTAGGGTGTTGAGGCGACTGGGGTGTGGTGATATAGGCAGTGTTTATCAATCTGTATTGACCGGCACCAACACGTATTTCACGATGAAAGTTATGGATAAAGCTCTTTTGGCAAGTCGAAAGAAGCTTCTTAGAGCCCAAACTGAGAGAGAGATTCTTTTATCTTTGGATCATCCTTTCCTCCCCACATTGTATACACATTTCGAGACGGAGAAGCTTTCTTGCTTGGTTATGGAGTTTTGCCCTGGAGGAGACTTGCATGCTCTCAGGCAAAGACAACCTGGAAGGTACTTTCCAGAGCAAGCTGCCGGGTTAGCTCCTCATGCTCTTTCTCGGACTTGACTGTAAATATCGGATAAATGATAGTTCAACATGGGTATTTTTAATTTTTCCAAATTGTTTTTGCTCAAATTATTTTCCTTGGATTCGGGTGTGTCAGACATGAGTATGACGATACCCCTGTACCCCTATCCAAGTATGTGTCTGATATGAGGACTTATCCGAGTATGCTCTTTCTCGTACTGCTGCATGTATTTAAAATTTCTCATGGAAACCTGTGGTTCCGTTTCCAGTTAACTCCCTCTGGTGCTCACTTTCCCATCATATGTACAGTATAAAACAGCTAGGAAATGCCATTGATCTTGTCCCATTGTTCTGCAGATTTTACGTGGCCGAAGTTCTCCTCGCTTTGGAGTACCTTTACATGCTTGGGATCATTTACAGAGACCTTAAACCTGAGACTGTTTTGGTCCGAGAAGATGGACATATAATGCTTACGGATTTTGATCTCTCTCTTAGATGTACCGTCTCACCGACACTGGTTAAATCATCAAACACGACCCCGGAGTCGAAAAATTCAGCATTCTGTATTCAGCCTGCATGTTTGCAGCCAACTTGCATAATGCAACCGGATTGTATCCAACCTGCATGTTTTGGACCACCTAAGAAAGACAAGAAGAGCAAAATAAAGAATGAATCGAATCATCAAGTGAGTCCTCTTCCCGAGCTCATTGCAGAACCTACCAATGCTCGATCAATGTCTTTTGTTGGCACTCACGAGTACTTGGCACCCGAGATCATTAAAGGCGAAGGCCATGGAAGTGCTGTTGATTGGTGGACGTTCGGGGTCTTTCTTTATGAACTTTTGTTCGGGAAAACCCCATTCAAGGGGACCGAGAACCGGGCAACACTCTTTAATATAATCGGCCAGCCATTGAAATTTCCAGATTACCCCAATGTGAGCTTCGCTGCGAGGGACTTAATCCGAGGTCTACTTGTAAATGAACCACAGTATCGGCTTGCATATAAGCGTGGGGCTACTGAAGTTAAACAGCATCCATTCTTTCAGAGTGTCAATTGGGCACTCATTCGATGTGCAAATCCGCCGGAGGTGCCGATGCTATCAATGAGGGGCTCGTTTGCCAGAACCGACATGACAAAAGTTTCGATGAACAACATGGTTCCGGGTTTAGATGCAAATGTTGTGATTATTTTTTTGCTCTTAGAAATAATGTCGTAAACATCTCTTTGAACTTGATGGAAGCGTGATGAAAACATATCATTGAGATATGCAAATGCATAGAAACGAGGAATCAAGTTGCTTCTCATGATAACAAAGAAGTTAATCCATTTGTTCTGATAAATTTAATTTTCAAGGTTTATATCTTCCGTTAAGTTGTCCGTTATTTTATTTGAAAATTATAATTTTTTACAAAAACATGAAAAATTAAAAATACACAAAAAATCAAAAAATAAAATCCAAAATATTATAAAGAAATTTAAAAAGAAGACAATATTTTTTTCTCAATATATAAAAAAATTGAGTTGAGGTTTGACGAGAGCGTTCATAATAACAACCTGATATGTGAGGTGACTATAGGATATGAAATATGTGAGTGAATAAATCTTCTGATGAGACATAAATATATTTATACATACAATAAAAAATTATTTATTGTTAGGGTTAATTATTTTTTATATGAGAATCGGTGAACAATATAAATTAGGGTAAAGTATACAAAGGGTCACTAAACTATCCTAAAAAATATAAAATGGTCACCAAACTTTTAAAAGTTATATAGTTGGCATTAAACTTTAATTTTTGTTACAAAATGGTCACTAAACCGTTAACTATCTTTAAGTGAATGACGTGACGGTTACAAAAATTTAAATAATAATACAGTTATTCCTCCATATTTACATACCCAATCAATTTAGTCCTAATTTAACCCTCGTTATTAATGTCTAAATTGACTGAACATGTAAATATTGAGGATTAAATATGTTATTATACAAATTTTTGTGACTGTCAAGTCACCCAGTGAACAACAATTAACGACTCAGTGACCATTTTATAACAAAAACTAAAATTTAATGCCTATTATGTAACATTTGAACGTTTGGTAACTATTTTGTATTTTTTGAGATAGTCTAGTGACCTTTTGTGTTCTTTACCCTAGAAATTATAATACAAAACCACTTTCACAAATCAAAACAATGAACAATGGGATATACTACCGTGATGTCACGTACAATTTATTAAAATAAAGTCTTTAATTTTTTAAAAAATAAATAAATTGTATTTGTGTATATGATAGATTAACTTTTGAATAAAAATAAATCTAACATAATTCAAAATTTATTCAGTACAATAATATTTTACTTTTCTCGTATGTTAGTCTATATCCAATATTTTGTTCCCCTTGCAAACATTTTACTATACTATTCTCACTAGGGGCGGAACTAGAAATCTATTAAAGGGGGCCATAATGAAATTAAAATTTTTAAGGGAACTATAATAAAATTTTAAAAGCATTGAAGGATTATAGAACTAATTTTATATTTTTTCTAAAAAATTATTCTATTACTATTAAAAAAAAGTTGGCAGGACTCACGCCCTAAAATCCCTCCCATGTTCTGCCTATGACTCTCACTTCTCCGTCGTCAAGTTCTCCATTCACATTATTATACGTTAACAATGGTTATTTTTTCGCATTCATAACGTTGGCATTTGGAGATTTTCAATTTATGGCGGAGACAGAATTTTTTAAAGGTGTCATTTTTTGAATTAAATTTAAAAAATGTCAATTATTTATAAATAAATGTTATTTATATATTTTTTAATATTATATATATAAATTATATAAAAAAATTCCCAAACATTTTTTAGATGTCAAATAACACCTTATTCTACCATACGATATTAATTTAAATTGAATACTATAAAATTTAGTATGAAATAACTCTAACACAATTACTCCGTTAATAATATCAAAATTTCTAACCCTTTTTCTTAATCTTTGTCTCTACCATAGTTGATTGTCTAAGTAGTTCTAAACTTTTTTTTTAAAAAAAATATAGGATTACTCTTATTACACCGATCTAAAATCACCCCTATAAAGATGCCTCCTTTAACACTAACCGCGTAAATAACAGTAGATTGAATTATTTATTTGTTTTTGTTAATGAAGAACGGAAGTTGATGATTTTACGGTGTCCCAAACCGAGCAACTTAGCTTGGGATGCAAGTAGGAAACTCATGTTAATTACCAAAAAAGCCATGAAACTCGGTTTCCGAACCTGCCAAGTAATCTCCAGACATTAGCATAAAATGGTTTGGATCCAGGTTCAGTCAACCTCCGCACCTACAAATGTCATTCCCCGAAGCTGGGATGCACGTTCCGAACCTCGTGGACCGTCCCAAAGCAACCGTTTCCCTCTCTCTCGAGTTTACTTAGCCTGTTGTAGGAAAAGGTAACAAGAAACAGAAGAGCGTTTAAAGAGCTTCGCCCACGCTCTCTTCTCCTTCCTCTGTCTTCCTTTTGTTTATACGTTCATGGCGAGGTAAGGCTGATGAAAATACGATTAACCTTATTCATTTCTTTTGACATGGTGATGGTTTTGGTTTCTGGGTTTTTCTGTTCGGAACTTCCCATGATTATTTCTCAGTGTTCTCTCTCAATGTCTGCATTCTTTATCTTTATTTGCATGAACTTGGAAGTATACGGTGTAAGGTCTTGTTTGTCGTTTTGATTGTTTGCAGCAGAAATCGTGAATGTCCAAACTGTCATTACCGTGTGGATAAAAGTGCTGTAAGTTCGAATCTTTCGGTGTTTACATAACATGGAGTTTTAGTCTGAGTAATGTCTTTGAAGGCTGAAACATGTTTGGTTTCTGTACTCAGGCTTCGCCTCCATGGCGGTCAGGGCTTCCGACCGGAGTGAAGTTTGATCCGTCCGATGTCGACCTTTTAAAGCATTTAGCAGCAAAGTGTGGCGTCGGAGGCTCAACGGCGCATCCATTGATCGATGGTTTTATCCCTACACTTGAGGAGGATCAGGGAATTTGCTACACTCATCCTAAAAATCTTCCCGGTAAGAGTTGATGTCCAATATATTCAGACACTCACGGTCACATGTGTGTTTCAGTAACATAGGTTGAATTCGATTGGACCGAAACCAAAGATTTAAATTGAGGTCGCAGTTGTGTCTTCGGTCACGGTGTTTTATCGCGGTTACAAACAATAACAAATGAATTGCAATTATTGCAGACTGTTATTTTCTACTATAACGATTTCTTACGGTACCGTTACCGCTATGTTGCGATTACCCGCTATTTGAATCCCAATCGAAACCATTAATCAACCTGGGCTTGATAGACATTTCTGTACCCTTATTCATGGTTGATATTGATGATTTGGGTTGGTGTAAATCACTAGCATATGTCATTTGCGAGTTAGTTGGGGACCTTTTGGTATCTTCTAAACTTGTTTGTTAGAATTTGTTGTGTTCGTAATGAAAAAACTCTGATACACGGATGTGTAAACTAAAGTTTATACAAGCCTTTTAATTTTAAGAGTTAAGGGTTGAAGTTTTAGGGTTTAAAATTTAAAGTATAATTTTTAGGGTTTAAGATTAAGAGTTTTAAGATTTAAGTTTTATAGTACAATAGTCTTATATTCCAATATTCAAGTGAAGATTCACTCAGTAAAAGAAGATATGAAAAAAATTAATAAAATTAATAATTTTTATTTGTTAGAATTGTGAATAACGTGACGGGACGGACCTATAATGTAAATTCTCTTGATGAAGGCATTTATGGATAATGCATTCCTCAACATTATTTTCTTCCATATGAGGAGATTTAAGGAAGGACTAATTTTAGAGATTCATTCTGATTGCACAAAGTGTGGATATGACATTATAATGGCGCACAATTAATTTGATTCGAATCATCATTTCATCTTATTTTCTGCAGGTGCAAAGAAAGATGGAACTGGTATTCACTTCTTTAGTCGAATTACCAATGCTTACGCTACCGGTCGACGGAAGCGTCGTCGAATCCAAAACCAATGTAGTATTTCTGAGGAGTATCGTTGGCATAAGACCGGAAAGACCAAACCCGTCATAGAAAATGGAGTTCACAAGGGCTGGAAGAAGATCATGGTTCTCTATAAATGTTCGAAGCGAGTTTGCAAATCCAAAAAGTCGAATTGGGTGATGCATCAGTACCATTTAGGGGCTGAAGAAGAAGAGCATGATTGGGAATATGTGGTTTCTAAAATCTTATACCGGCAGCCAAAACAAAGTAAGAAGAGTGATGTTAGCATAAGCATCGAAGAGCCGAATAACTCAAGCACTCGCAGTGGTACGGGTACCCTGAGTACGATTACTCCGAATCCGACTCGGTCACGGGAATCAATGATGTATGAAGATGGCATTGGCGAAGACATACACCAGGTACATGTAGTTTGGTGTTTATGAATTGAAGGCAAGAAATTATCATTTGATCCTAACCGAAGTTCGATTATGTGGATTCTCAGGCTTTTGCAAATTTTGAAACGAACCACTTGGATAACTCCGTCTATGCTCCCGGCACAACGGAGGTGTCGACCGGAAATAATAACGATACGCGTACTTGTGAAATTTCAGAGCTCGAGAACTTGGAATTTGATACACCACCAGAAGTGCTACTATCTGTAAGCTGGCCTTTCGAAATATTTCATCGTATGATTATATCATTAAAAGTTTATTAGAAAAGTTGATCCATTTATTTTGTAGGATCTACAATTTGGTTCCCAGGACAGCACTCTTTCATGGTTAGACCAGTTATAAAGATCTTGCACAAGTGCAGTTCCCCGTTGACAAAATCTCCAATTCTTCGAGATACACTAATTGTCTTTGTAGTTAAGAATACTTTTGTTGTTTTATCTTGTATGTGTTCGGATCTTGACATTTGTCTTAAAATTGTAATATTTTCTATGTTTCACTTATGAATGTTAAAATAGTTGGTCCAGTTATTAAACAAAACTGGATTATTATAAATTAAATCAACCAATATTTTAAAATATTTAATCGTTCATCAAATCATTTGTAAGAATAACTAATTGAATTATTAGGTTTTAAAAGTTTTAGATGTTTTTATTTAAACTTTGAATAATATTCTTTTCCCCACTAGTCTAATGTGTATAATTTCAGTTTTAGGTTTTTGATCAAACCATTAATTCAATTATTTAACTTCTTATGGATTGAATTAATTAAAAATTGAAAATAATTAAATAAATCAATTAATAAAAATTTAATTTAATATTAATTAAATATTTTATTTCTTTATAAATAAAAGAAGAATATAATTAACAGGTTAATCCAAGTAGTAAACAATATGATATATTTTAAGTATGTCTCGAATATAGATGTATGTAGAAAGTTCTCGCTACTCACCCACAAAACTTTGAAAACCAGAAAAATAAAAAAATATATGATTCGAATCTTGATCAAAACGGTGCGAATCAGCACCATTGGATGTATATACCCTACTTTTGAAGCAAGTGAGCATTTGAATAATAAATATCCATTTTTAGTTTGGGAACATAAGATTTTATTTTCCCAATTTAGTCCACAGTTAATTTCAAGTGGGGCCAGAAAAAAACCAGAGAAGAGGGGCAAATTTGAATCTAACAAGTGGCAAAGAAAATTCTCCACGTGTCAATAACTAAGACGTAACCAAAACAAAAGCAAAAATAAAAATTATCCACCGATTAACTTTCATTATTTATTTCTCATTTGATAAAAAAAAAACAAAGTGTAATTAACTTTTGATCAAACTAAGGATTGGTCGATTGAAGTGAAAAAAAATCCAAGCTTCAACTTGGAAGTAATCCGGCAAAACAGACAACATTGACGAATACAGAAAACAAGGAACGATGTCGTCTCTGGACATTGCTTCAATCTTGGAAAACTCGAGGGAACTCGATCGGTTAAGGAAAGATCAAGAGGAGGTGCTCGTCGAAATCAACAAGCTTCACAAGAAGCTTCAAGCTAGTAAAGTTCTCAACTTTTTTCCGTTTACCTCCAAATTTCATGATCTGGGTTTAGTTATATGGCCCCTAGGATTAATGGGTTTGTTTTAGATTATTGAAATATGATCTTTATAGCTCTCTGGGTATTTGCTGTTTCATTCAAAATATTGATTTTCGACTTGGGTTTGGTTTAAAAGAGCATAATTCCTTTTTATGATGGAATTTATTGGATAAATAAGCTAACTTTTCTGCACATTGTTGCCGATTGCTTAATTCGTGAATAATTTTATTTTTGTTTTTAGGAGAAAAGGAAACTTGAGTGTTGACTATTGATTTGCTTTAAAGCTTAGCTGCATTTGTTTTTTTGGAAAAGAAGCTAAGCTCTTGTGAAGTGGTTTACTAGGTTTTATGATCTAAATTGTGGTTTAATGCTGCTATTGCAGGCAATAGCGGTTGCGGAAAGCTATTTAAATCCCTGATTATTGCTAAGTGTGGTATTGTCATGTAATTTTGGTTGTTAGTGTTTAGCTAAAAGGGCTGCTTATGGGGCCTAATTTTCATGGGGAATCAAAGTTATGTGATTTTTCGCGCATGATTTGTCATATACTTGGAGTTTCATGTAGAGAGCAGTTAAATTTGCTTGTGGATTAAGACAAAACTTACTGTATAGTATACCTTTTAAATAGTGAGGCTTCGAAATATTCGTTGAGTTGTTTTAGTTCAGAATTCATTATTCTCGTATCATAACCTTGCTCCCGACATTCTTTTTCATCGGAGTGTTTTGATTGATTTATTTGAGAATGGTTCCAAGAAAGATATCAGAAATCTGAATATTCTACAAACTAGCTACTAATTGTGCGAATTGGAACACTAAAAATATTGTTGTCATCCGATACGGTTTAAGTTTGATTAACAGTTTCTTGGACACACATGGTTGACAATCAAGAGTATAGAAGTAGCATAGAAGGGATTTTTATATCCACTGTAGCATTTAAAAACTTCAACAGAAACAAGAATGCATTATAGTTTATCGTAACCTTGTGGAATTTTTGGTTTGGTTATGTAGTTTCAAATGAAAGGCTTCCAGCTTTCGGTTGGAAAGAGTTCCGGACTTGAACCTAAGACTTACAAGAATTATTGGTTTTTCTTCTATGAACACTGCTCTTCAATAATGCCTTGAGATTTAGAGATTCTGACAATACTTTAAATAATCAGTTCTTGGATTGCTGTTTTGCATCAAGTAATTTATTACACCTTGAAGGGATAGAAAATTTGCTTGAAAATCTAAGATGCAAATGATTAAATCGTATTCTTTAAGATTCGAGAATCGTTTTTCTTCTTTGTCCTTACTTTTGTTTAACTATTACCAATAGTGATAGTTTATACTAATCCTAAACTTCTGTATATAAATGCAGCTCCTGAGGTAGTTGAGAAACCTGGCGATTCTTCATTATCGAAGCTGAAAACTTTATATATTCAAGCTAGAGATCTTTCCGAAAAGGAAGTAACGTATGCTCACCATCTCTAACAAAGTCTTGTACAATTTGCTTTGTCCTTCTTTCTCTCTCCCCATTTTCTAGTAAATCCGGGGCTTGTTCAAATTCAGAATTTTTCTCTATCGATATTTGGGGCCAGTGTAGGACGGAACTTTCTGGCTGGCTTATGTATTTCCAAGTACCATTTCCACTGTTTTGAATAACCCACTGTTTTGGCATTGATACAGGATTTCCAACTTGTTGCTAAGTCAACTTGACGCTTTCTTGCCATCTGGACCTCCGGGACAACAACGAAGAAAGATGGGTGTGTGCTACCAACTTTGTCTATATTAGACATTTCAGCTGCTTTAATTCCCTTTGCATGATAATATTTGGGCTTCATTGATTGGCACTTTGCTTTTTAATATTTGTACCTCGCTTTCATTTTATTTCCGCTTACCAACAAGTATCGACCAAATGAAGCCTTACCAATCTAAAAATCCATTGGTATAAAGTTAAAAGTAAAGGTTAAAGCTGGACACCGTGGCACTTTTCATATCCTTTAACTGTGGAAAGGTTAGCTGCGGCCTGCGGTTATATAATAATGAAAGATATGTTCAGATAAGACCATATTTTCTACACTTTGATTTTCTCCATCTTATCCAATCTTTCTTTCCCTTTCTAAAAGTACGATAAGTGAGTCGTTTAATGAAACATATAGTTGTTTGCTTGGCCGATGACAGAAAAGTTGTTGAAGTGATATGACCACGGATTCTGAATTATATTGTGATAGTTGAAATTCTTTTTTCTTTCTGTTCTTCAAAAGCTCGAACATTGAATGTATGTGATATACCAAAAAGGAAAACTCATTTCTTTGTGTAGATTTCGTATACTAGTATAAGAGTAGCGGAACTTCTATATTATGTAGCTGACATTAAACAAACTGCAGATGGTAATGATCAAAAAAGGAAAAGAATGAAATCTGATTCGGATATTTCTCGCCTTTCTCCTTCCTTGCGGAGTCATATCGAGGCTTGTGTTAGTCTCAAAGATGAGCAGGTAAGTTATTAGACTATGTAGCAAACGTACAAAACCAGATTGTATTAGTCTGTCGTAATCAATCATTGATTTTTTTTGTTTGTAGACCTAATTTTCTGTGCTCTTGTACTCAGGTAGCTGCAAGAGTCACTTCGGATGCCGAGAAGGATGAGTGGTTTGTTGTGAAAGTGATAGATTTTGATGAGAAAACAAAAGAGTAAGTACGGTTCCTGTAAGACATTAAAGTTTGGCTTGTGACAGAATTCTGTTCGGAATATTCTTTGTTCTTGGTTAAGGTTGCATCTCCGTATGCAGATTCGAAGTACTCGACGAGGAGCCAGGAGATGATGAAGAGGGCGGTGGCCAAAAGTAAGCTTTTATGCTTTATGTTTTATCGTTTCAATAGACTGAGACCGGAATTCGAAATTAGTTAGGTATTTATACTACTAGATTAGGTGCATTTTTCTTTTATATTTTAAAAACATAAGAAACCGGTGGTTCAATTATTTTCCTTGACAGCACACTTCAAGTGTTATTTTGAGTTATATTAATCGGACCCTTGTGTCTATCGATACAGATGTGTCTGACACGGATATATTCGATTTTTTTCTGTTTTTTCTGAGCATTTGGAGGATTGTTGAAAGGTTTACACCAGTGTCTGGATGTTTCAGAGCAAGAATTTGAGAACACTTCGAAAATGCAAATAACTTTGATTTTTGCTATTACAACTTCAGGAAGTACAAACTGCCTGCATCTTGCATTATACCATTCCCCAAGAGGAATGATCCGTCTAGTACTCAAGAATTCCCTGCCGGAAGACAAGTTTTGGCTGTTTATCCTGGAACTACCGCACTCTATAAGGCAACTGTCATTAGTACTCCTCGAAAGGTAATGATTCCAGTCATCTCTATCAATAGGACACGACAAATAATTCTATGTAATTTGCTCCGGTTTCTATTTTACGCTCTTATACGATGAACTGACTACTAATTTCTTGTGTATATCTATGGGGGGCTGCCAACCATTTCTATCTTACCAGAGGAAATCAGACGAGTAAGTAACATCATCGATTCTTGCGGTAATGTAGCAGATAAATAGGTCATATGTCATCATACGATAACATCTCGCATAAAACCTTGTTGTCTGGTGCCTGCATATGTTCTTCCTTTTTATATTAGTCTTCTTCCATGAACAATAGAATGTAACCGAGCATGAACTTTCCATTTCGGACTATCCGTTTGTTGATTATTGTAAAGTAATTGTTGCTTGTTGTCTAGGTATTTACTGGAGTTCGACGATGACGAGGAAGATGGAGCCTTGCCTCAGCGGACGGTACCATTTCACAAGGTGGTTCCGTTGCCGGAAGGACATCGGCAATGAGATGTAATTTGTATAAATGTGTATAATCTAGAGCTATACCTGGCGTTTAAGCCTGTGAATCTGAACCCTGATTTTCATGTGCCTTGAGTTATTGGATTAGTAATGAAAGATTCAGTGATAACCCTATTGTTGCTTCAGTTTTTCATTACTCGTAAATGGCTGCCATTGGACTCTGTTGTTCTTGTTCGTCCATCCCGCTCTGGGATGGAGAAAGGGAGTTAGAGGGGACAGTTGTCCCTAAAAATTTAAAATTCGTATATAATTTAAAAATTTTCTCACATATTTTTATTAAAAATTTATTTTCGTCCCATAAAAATTTATTGTCGTCATTTTTCTAACATAAAGTTCTGCATCAATGCGTAATAGTTGATCCCGCTCAGCAGGGGAACTATTCTGTATTCTCTCCAGATGGAAGCACTATGAATTTTACCTACTCCATGACTATTTTCTAAAAAATCTGGAAAAAAATAATTCTGATGTTAAAAATATTTAATAAGTAATTAAAATATTAAATATGAATTTTGAGAAACAAAAACAATGAATTAATGCCAATAATATTCTCAAATAGACAGATACTCCTGATTTATAAGTTTTAGATATGTTTTTTAAGTAACATGATATCGCTTAAGCATGTTTCGAGTTCGAGGCTTTGTATGCAAAAAAATCTTTGTTAGAAGACTTACCTATCAAAACTAGGTGTGTTACGCAAGTCGGTCTGGATTAGTCAGAACAAAACTCCGAAAGACCGGAAGGACAAAAAAAACATTATAATTCATAAAAAAAAATTAATCATAATAGAATACAAACAAATAAATTGATAATCAAAATATATCTGAATCTAAACTAAAATAAATCTGGATATAATTTATGAGACTTAAACCATTAATCTAGATCGAAAACTTATTCACGACATTTAGGATTCAAATCCAGGTACTTTAACCTTTGCCAACCCCTAAAATGGGAAAATTTCCTTTTAAGTCCTTAAATTTTTTTAAAACTACAAACCAATACAATGATAAGTTACACTTTGACACTCCAAATATTTAAATTTGAATTCTAAACTCCTAAGATATATTTCCGGATTGCCCAGACCTCGTTGGTATCTCTCTCCTTTGTACAGTTCTCCAAAATTAGAACCAAAGAATTCTAAAATTATGGAAAGTCTATAACTAAAACCCCATGAAAATCGGGAGGCCAAATCGTTAGTTTCTCCAAAATTTGTTATAACTATTTCGTATATAAACCCAATGCCTTAGCATTCTTTCCAAATCATTCATCAGTTTTGCAGTGTTATTTCTCAAGAGAAACAGTACTGCATCTCTTTCGAATCTTACAAATAAACAAAATATATATATTTATGCACCCTCTTTTCTTTTCGAATCTAACCCCAAAAACAAACGATGGCTCGCCAAATTATTGTTGCCGTCGCCCTTGTTTTCTTGGCTGTTGTCGGAGCCTACGCGTCCGGTACTACGCCAGCCACAGCCAAGGCCGGAGAATCATCATCGTCGCCTTCGGCCTCCCCCGCCTCATCTCCCTCCTCTGGCGGCGCCGGCGGTAGCCTTAGCAGCGATGCTCCTCCTAAACCAACCTCTCCCGCATCAGAGCCGGCACCATCGGCTGCCGCATCTCTCAAAACCTCCGGCGTCGTCGGCGTTGCCACCGGTGTTGCTGGACTCTTTATCTTCTTCTTCTTCTGAGCTTTAATACGGCAGGTGCATCCGCATGTAGCATGGACGTACGTACGTACGGTTTTTATACGATTAAAATGTAATTAGTTTGCGAAAAAAGCTGAAAATGGATATAATGTATGAAAAGTCTTGAATAATAAATTAATACTAATTATTACATATTTAAATAAAGTCTTATGTTCGACCTAATTCGATATCTTAGATTTCTTCTATTTTTAATATTATTTTCTTACTTTTTTTAATTAAAATCTTTAAATAAAAGAGTTATTAAGTAATATTTTTTTATTTTCTACTTTATTTAAATTGGTTTAAAATATAAATAAATATATCTAAATCAATTTAAATATGTATTTATATTAAGGACAATTGCTTAAATTCGAGTCTTTTAAAAATATTACTTTTTTAAAAATGATTTAAATAGTTAGAGAGTTAATTGAGTCTCATTGGTACTACTCAATGAAAATAACGGTCAGCGTTAAAATAAGTGGTCGATTAATTTTCAGATATAAAAACTCAATTGGATACAAATTTTACATAAGGACTTAATTGAGTTTTCAACTTTTTCCTGAGGGCATTTTAACCATTAGGCCTATATATTTTTCTATGTTATAAAAACGGAATGCTTTGATTTCACAACTAATCAACTATATAGGTGAAAAAAAACAAGAGTGAATATATCCCCAAAGGACGACCAAATACAGAAAGAAATATATTCTTTGGGTATTTCATATTCCATCTATGATATTTTTTTAATTTTAAAGGTTTTTAAGAAAATAAATTTTAACCGATCAACTAACAGAGTTGATCCAAATGGTAAGCAATTTAGTATCATTTAAGCAAGTCTCGAGTTTAAGTCTTAATGTATGAAGAAATATTTTGTTGGAAATTTCGATAAGCAAAATTAAATGTGTAATACATAGGTCCGTCCGAATTAATCTAGGCAAAATAATAAAATTATAAAATATTTTAAAGGCAAAATTTTAAAGGCTTTTAAGAAAATAAATTTTAACCGATCAACTAACAAGGTTGATCCAAATAGTAAGCAGTTTAGTATCATTTAAGCAAGTCTCGAGTTTAAGTCTTAATGTATGAAAAAAAAATTTGTTGGAAATTTCGATAAGCAAAATTAAATGTGTAATACATAGGTCCGTCCGAATTAATCTAAGCAAAATAATAAAACTATAAAATATTTAAAAATATTTTTATAATTTACATTCAATCAAATCATTAATATAAAAGAGAATATTCAATTATATCATCTAAGTGTTACTATTATAAAAATCCGTTAGTCATGTCGCTAAAAGTAACTATCAAACATAAGTCATTACTCAATTTTATTCTTAGACTTATTTTAGTCACTCAACTTTTAAAACGTTCTATTGATTATTAAATTTTAAACATTGAACGTTTTTTATCACTCTGCCGTTAAATAGTTAACGGTATTATGACATGGCACACAGATCTAAAACGAAATAATTTTGAAAAAGCTTAATTTATATTAAAATAACGTCGTTTTGTACCCTATATTTTTTTCATTTTCTATTTATTTTCTTTTTTTTTATATGCTCAAATTCCGACTATCACTCACCACGACCCGCCACCACATCGGTCATCACCTATGTTGATGATGAATCCTAATTTTTTTTTCTCAAATTCGTTTTGTTCTCTTAAACTCGAATTCGAAGTTCGTTTTGCAAGAAAACACCCTGAGCATTTATTTTTTGGTCTGCAATTTCCTAAAATTAATATAATTCTCAAATTAATGCGGCACGATCGCCTCTTTCGCCCTACACAGCCTCAAAAAATTTTAATAACTTTAGCTTATCTTATTGAATTGGTCTTTGCGATTCCCCTTTCCTTTTTTTCTCTCTCAAAATACCCTCTCTATTTTTTATTTTCTTTCGAGTCTCTGAAGTGAAAGAACTCCAAATAACAATGAATTGGACCTTTCTGAAACTCAAGTTCATCTCCTGCAGAGATCTGAAGGCCATTTACCATGGATTGTAGAATGACGATTTAGCATCGGTTAGGGTTTTAATTTACTTTATGGGTATAATGTCGATTGGGGTTTTTTCGTTGAGGATCTGGGTCATTAAATTGTGTATTCAGAAGCTTGTGATTTTTTCTTGACCGGGATTCTACCGGTACTGAATGATTTGATGTATAGGCTTTAAAAACTTGATTAAATTGGTTGGTATTAAAAAGATTTTTACAATTTTGATTGAATCAAAGTTGGTGAGCTTGGAAGCTTCAAGATCTATGAGTTTTTATGTTGTTGTAGAGTAACACTCGTCGACGGCAACCATGGTAACTTGGAAAAAACATCATCGGCAGTCATGGTAATTTGAGAAAATTATATAAAGATTGTTTTACTTTCTTATACCTATTTTTCCAAAATCTTTAAGCATGAGTGCCGTTTTTAGATTTGTTTGTTCAGTTTACTATGTTGATGTGCAAAAACATTCACTGTTTTGGAGTTTTGGCAAGCTAAGGGTAGGGTTTGTTTGGGAGTTTAGGAAGGTAAGGGTGGGACGATGAGGGTTTGGGGAGGGGAGACAGTGAAGCTTTGAGGAGGGTGATACTGGTGAGATTTGGGGTTTGAGTAGAATTTAAAGATTTTAATAATAATAATTTTTTACATGGCTAAAAACATTAAATTAATCTACGTGGCTGAAAAAAACGTTAAAGTAATCTATGCTAATAGAAAGTTAACGGGAAAATTGATGAGGGATAAAAAAATGTTTAATGTCTAAAATTTAGTGAGTAAATTATACATTTCAAAAGTTGAGTGATTAAAATAAGTCGGAGAGTAAAATTGAATTATGATTTATATAATTTATCCTAAATTTTACTAAAGGACTTAGTTGAATTTTCAACTTTTTGCGGAGGGCATTTTAACAATTAAGCCTATTTCTTTTTCTATGTTATAAAAACCGAGCGCTTTGATTTGAATGGTTGACAAGACAACAACAGAGGTGGAAAAAGCAAAGAGTGAATGTATCCCCAAAGGAGGACCAAATACAGAAAGAAAATGTTTTCTTTGGGTATTTATTTCATATTCCATCTCTGATTTTCTCTCCCTCCAATCAAACGGTAAAATCAGCCAAAAAAGATGGCATCTTGGAATTCATTTCCACTGGAAATCACGTATGAAACTTTTGGCTGGCTTGCTTTTTTTTCGTGGACCATTTGTGCCTATCCTCAAGTCATCTTAAACTTTCGAAGAAAAAGGTACCTTGAAATCCCAAATTCCCAGTTTGCATTATCTTAATCTGATCTTACAGTTTCCAACTTTTGCTTTTGATTGTTGCAAACCACAGCGTTATTGGGTTGAACTTTGATTTCGTGCTGCTGAATTTAACAAAGCACTCCTCTTATATGATCCACAACGTTTGTCTCTACTTTAGCCCAGTTATTCAGCAGCAATACTTTGACAAATATGGCTCTGGAGAGGTTCTTTTTAATTACTTCTGATTTTTTAGTGTTTTATTTGGTGAATTAGTTGAATTTCTATAGCTAACTATCAAAACAGTTGAAAACAAAATTGAAAATTCCATCTCTCGTAGTTAATTTAAGTTTGAGATGTTAGCTTACTGTTATCAAAACCAAGAATTATGATGAATTGAATTTATGTTTTTTTTTTTAATTTCTCTTTTGTTTTGTTGACTTTATGCTTGATGCAGATGATCCCAGTAGCTGCTAATGATGTTGCATTTTCGATACATGCTGTTTTGATGACAGCTTTTCTTTTGTTCCAAATTGTGATTTATGAGGTAAGTTTTGCTTCGTTTTGCCTTTGCTAGGATGAGTACTTTCCTAGAGTTTGTGAGTTGAAAATGGATTTTTCATTGATGGTTCGGTTTTGTGCAGCGTGGGACGCAAAAGGTTTCGAAGATTTCTATAGGAATTGTCTGTACTGTGTGGTTTATAATCGCCATTTGTTTCTTCGTAGCATTGCGTAGCCAATCATGGCTTTGGTTAATCACCATCTTTAAGTAAGTTCCTTTTTTTTCGTTTTAAATCCTTTGCATCCGTGTGAGGAGCCGAAGGTAGACGACATCTTGGTTTCATTTTTGTTGCAGCTCCGTTCAAGTTTTCATGACGGTGATCAAATATATTCCCCAGGTTAGATGTCTTCCTGTTTGATATGTGTTTCAAGTCTTTTTTTAGAATTACTACTGGTAGATTGATGCATCATGGTTTTGATTATGGAAAATGTCCATTAGCATAGAAGGCAAGGCATTGTATTTCCTCGAGGCTCGAGCTGTTAAATTTCTGATCTTACTGATGAAAATGAGATAAGAAAGAAAGAACAAGAATGATCTCGAGAAAGAGCTTCTTCATTTCATCGAATCACATGGTTCTTGGTGTTTTAATTGCCTTTAATTCATGATATGACTGATGGACTTTGCATGAACTTGATGCTTATAAAGTTCGTTTCACAAAATTTCAGGCATTCATGAACTTTGCATTAAAGAGTACGGACGGGTTCAGCATTGGAAACATTTTGCTCGATTTTACCGGAGGATTGGCAAATTATGCTCAGATGGCTGTACAGTCTATAGATCAAAGTATGGTTCTCCTTTACCAATCAATCTTATGGTTCAGAATCACGCTTCATATAAAAACAATATTAATTGTGAGCTTAATTTCTTTTTCAGATTCTTGGGTGAACTTTTATGGAAACATTGGGAAGACACTGATTTCTTTGGTATGTCCATCCTGATTTGCTTTTATTATATTCTGTACTGCTCTGCACTCTTAATGCCTTTTGCTGGTTAATACATGATATAGAGGATCTTCCGTTGTTTCCGTACCGTTTATTCTCCCCGAATCTTAACAAGTATTCCTTTCGTCAATGTCACTGCATGCTAAGAATCAGATTTGTCCGTATGTAAATTCTTAGATTTTTTTTATCATGATTAACTGTGGTGTAACTTTTTGCAGGTATCCATATTCTTTGACATTATTTTCATGTGTCAACATTTCGTGTTATATCCTTCTAGGAAAGCAACCGTTCCTTCTAAACTCGAACGAGAGTACAGGGAGCCTCTTGTCAAGTCTATCGACGAATCCGCCTCCGAAAATGTGTAAGGCTTTGCAACTCCCCCAGTGTAAAACAATGCATATTCTTCATGCAGGGAAAACAATTACTGTTATCATATGTAAAAAATCCATATCTTTCTTCTCTGTTTTTCTTTTACACGGTTGTATATACAAAAGATCATACATTTGAATCATTGTGAAAACAAACAAATTGTGCAACTTAGCACAGCATTTATCCTGAATCAATTTGCTGTATAGCTTTGATTTCGATATAATCTTTCGTTTCGAGATCACGAGTCGAAGTTAGCTCGAATACATGAAGTTTATATTAGATCAACACAACCGACAAAACTCCTTGCTTCCCAAGCATGTATATGTTGAACTATCGAAATATAATTATTAGGATATATGAGGCCATGAGAGAGGGAGGTTTTGGTTTTAGCATTGTCTTTACAGAAAGGAACAGTTAATATGAAGATGCAGAAAAGTGGGTGGGTGGTTGGATTTTCCATGGATGTACCATGTTGAACAATCAGAAGTTGCGACATCAGTATCAAGTGTAACAAAAGTCAGAGGCAAAACTCGACTCGGAAAAATCGAACTACTTGATTCAAAAAAATTTCAAATAAAATTTGAGTTATAAAATGAAAATTTGAATAACTCGAAATTTTAGTAATTAGTTGATCAGTTTTTAAGTTCAAGTCAAGTCTGCCAATTCTACCTGATATTATATATATCACGTGAAAATATGAAGAAATATACATATGTATCGTATACGGATATAGAAAGCCATTTAAATTTAAGTCAATATGTATTATAACATTATCAATAATTACTAAATTTGTACAAAAACTTGAAAACTCGACTCGATTCAAAAAATCTTCAAATAAAGTTTGAATCGTAAAATAAGACTTATAAAATCGAATAATTCAAATTTTTTGTCTCAAGTCCAACCCTAGCTAGGCTCAGTAAGTTTACCTCTAGAATAAATTTAAATCAACAATTTTACTCTTATTTTATAATTATATCAATCTTATATTTGAAGTCATTAATTGTATCAATTTTACCTTTGAAGTATTTTAATTTTGGTGATTTTTTATTTCATGGACTAAACTGATGTAATTAAATTATTTGAGGCTAAAATTAACGTAATTGATTGACTTGAAGGGCAAAATTGATATAATTAAAAAATATAGATAATATTGTTGATTTGAGTTTATTTCAGTAGCAAACTTACCCATGTGTATTTGTATATGGCAACTTTGGGATAGGTATATGGCAACATTCGTGAGAAGGAAATACAAAATATTAATATTTTTTTTTGAAGATAACAAAATATTAATATATAGTAAAGTATTTTATTTTTTTATTAAATGGAAAAGTATTACATTTCTATACCGAAATTTAAATTCATATAAAATAAGATAATATGAGCATCTTTGACCATTAAGTCAATTAGTGAATATAAAATCATTTTGTTCTTTTTAATAATTTCTAAATGATCTTAGTAAAATGGTAAAAAGTAAAATTTATTAAACTATAAATTTTGAAAACCGAGTTCATTAAATTTAACCTGATTAACGTCATCACGATAATAATATTTTAAATGCTGTAGATTTAAGAAATTTTTCAAATGATCGAAATGAAAAGAGAAAGTTGTTATTCTTAAAAGACCCGAATTCAAATAATTTGTCTATAAAGTGTATACGTCTTATTAAAAGACTAAAAAATAACATATACTACAATAAAATTACACTATATATGTATATATGTCGACAAAAATAAAGTTTCTTATATACTTGAAGGAAAGTTCGAAAGTCATATCCCAATAGTATGTCTAAAAATGTATCGAACACATACAAATATTTTAACAAAAATGAAGAATCGAAACAAGGGCAAGCAGAAGGCGTTTCCAAAACCCCTGAATAGAAATTTTATACCTTTTTTTTAGTGTCCGTATTTATGCTCTCACATTAAAACTTAAGTTTAGGATTTAAGATTAAAGTTTAAGATTAAAATTTAGAATCAGACTTTATGAAATGTGGGGTATGATGTATTTGTACGGTTTGAAATTTAAAGTTTAGGATTTATAATTTAAAGCTAGAACTTAAAATTTAATTTTTTTTTATGTTGGGTATAAAAAAAATACCAAAAAGAAAAAGATGGTTTTTTTTTTTTATATCTCTATTTATATCTCTATCAAACCAGCTTAGATACTTGAATTCAATTATTTCAACTTCATTTAAAAACATAAGTATTCAATGACAAACGTTTTTTTTTGGATAAATGGGTTTTATTCATCCAAACGTATTTTGTACTTAATAATCAAGAGAATTTACTTAAATATTACACCTAACTTTTTTTTCTCCAAATATGGTACAAACTATTTTATTTCCACAAATATTGTGATTGCTACAATGATTTTAAAGATGATACCACCTGAATCCGTCTTTGAACAGTGATTCAATTTATCGAATTAAAAAAATAGAATACTGTTCAAAGTCGAAGCCTCTTGCCACCGACTTTAATGTATTTATTGTTCGTAGTCGGATTTTAATGGTTTCGACTTTATTTTTTTAATTAAAAAAAACAAAAATACTGTTTAAAGTTGGATTCTAATGGTTGCGACTTTACTTCCACCGTAAAAAGTACAAAATTTATGGAAATAAAATGGCTTATGCCATACTTGAGGGAAAAAAGTTGGGTGTCATATTTAAGTAAATTCTCCCAATAACCAGGACCGTGTCTCAAATACAAAGCGAAACAAGTAAAATCTCCTAAACCAATAGTTCTAAGCAAGTATAACAGTATAACCAAGCACGGTCATAAAACGAAGCAATCAACGTTAAAATACCGGTAAAAGCAGGGCTGTTAAGACGTGAAGCTGTTTTAGGTAAGATCATCTTCCTCCATTTCTTTAGCTTTCAGCTTTTCCTTCACACGAAGTAAAAGGGTCGTCTTCCAAGTATCCTGCAATGCATATTGTGTAAACAGGAAACACTATTATAATTCCAAATTTCATCTGAGAAGCGTTTGATCGGAATCGACATACCAATGGGGTCATGCTGTCAAATTCCTCGAGAGCATCTGTAAATTTTGTGACATCTTCCTCGTCCATGGCAGAAGCTATGTCCTGTCCCGGAAAGCATAAGCTCATTACCATACGAATTCCAAAGGGTAAGCAAATGAATTGTACAGTTTACAAGCTTTTTGGTTCGGATGTAAGGCGGTGACCAGATATATCATCAGTCAATGCACATGAAAGGGAAGAATAGAACAAATGGCATAAAGCAACCACTGAATAGGCATCTTTAAGCAATCAAAAAACCTAATAACATCAACTCCTTTAACGATGGAAACATGAATTAGAAAAAAAAATATATAAACTGTTTCCTTATGATAACTTACAGCTAATAATCTACACTCTCGTGTTCCAGTAAAAGTTGGATCCAGATCCTGAAGAAAGCAAATGTAGATGTAAATTCAATATAACCAGAGGTAAACATGTTTTTACGATGCCAAAAAGTCAACCTGATATCGCTCTAATGCATTGGTGATTGCAACGACATCGCCTTTGCAGAGTTGACAAATGCCAGCATTAAGAAGATGCACATTAACTCCATACTTCAGCAAGTTATTGGTAATTGCCTGCTGTGCTATCTCTTCATAGATCTCGATGGCTTTCTGGTATCTGAAGAAATTTAGAAGCAGAGCTATAAAACTTTCTCAAATTTTACATGGGGAGTTGTATTTATCTGAGCAGACAGCACAAAATAGTAGCAAGAAGAACATCTATTAGAAGTGAATATGCTTACTGTTCTATCTGAGCAGCAAATTGTGCGACTTTCTGCTTGCACTGATTGGCAGAAGTAGATACTTCTTCACTTTGGAAGAAATCAGCAGCCTTTTCGTAATAATCCATGGCTTGTTCAATGTTTTGTTCAGACTCATATAGTTCAGCAATTTCCTGCACATCATGATACGAACTTGTGGGTATCAAGGGAAATCAGTAACAGTACTATGAAAAAAACATGAGTGCCTAGAAGGTTAAAACTACTGGCAACAATATGAGCAAAGACCGAGGAAACAAGAAATATCCGTCACTTCGATTCTTTGTTTTTTCTTGAAGTATCCATGTCCAACATCCGTAGCAGACATGTGTACGGACAGGGACAAGGGGTTTGGACGTGACCCTCCAAATATATGAAAAGAATTGAAAAAGAAATGAATATACATGTGTCAAACGCATCTATATCCTAAGACTCACACTAACATAGATAAGAATTCAACAAGAACAAAACAAAAGAAAATGAAAAGTGTGCACTATAAAATTATTCTTGCATATGAATGAAGAAACAATACCTTATAATACCTTGCAGCCATACTGAGCCTTCCAATATCACAAAACATGTTCACTGCCTGCTGCAAGCACAATATAGCTTCTGTATAGAAACATAATTTACTAACGGGCAGCGATTTTCTCTAAGCTTAAACTATGCACAAATCACTTACCCTTTGGTGATGTTTTCTTATAGCAATTAGCAGCACTAACATACGCTTGAGCAGCTTCATGGTGGCTTTCTAACTACAGATAGGGGAAAAGGCAAATAAAAGGGTCAAATTCAACCTTACAAAACACTTAATTACTATGAATTAAATGCTATTTTGCTCAAGTGCTTACTTTCAAATGACAATTTGCTAACTTTACATAAATTGATCCAGCTCTGCCCCCTAGAGAAAAGAAAATATAGAGACTAAATTTAACGGCATTTAAAAAAAAAATCAATTTCATCACATTTCAAATATCTATTATAATCCAAAATCTGCTTTTTTTTTAAGCATCCATAATCTGATTTTAAAGAACCTTAAATTTCACATTGTCTAACAGAATCAAAACAACCCCATAAATTCTTGACGCAATCGGGATTAACCAGCAACAATAATCAATAAATTGAAACGGAAATAACAATTTAAAGTTAGGAACAACAATAATAAAAATCTTTGATTGCAATAAAAAAAATCTAATTTCGATCATCGCCGCAACAGAAACATTAATCATAAATTTTAGATTGCGATTTCTGCATCGCAAAAATTAATCAGAAGATCTCGAATTTTCATTTTTAATTTAATGCAGAATTTCTAGATAAACAAACAGAACATAGTATTTGAAAGAAAAAGCGATCAAGGAAAAAGGAAAGAAATACAGGATTTGGCGAGCTTGAAGAAATTGGCAGCTTTTTCAAAGAGATCGGCGGCATCTTCATATTTGGAGCCAAAAAAGCTCCAGCTGTTCAGCTTTTTCTCTGCGTTTTTCTCGAATTCTTCTCCTCTGGCTGATTGATCTCCCACTTTCACCTTTTCCCCCCTCTGTTTGATCAGAAATGAATTTAAGAAACAAAAAACATACACTATTGAGGAGCCTCGTGATTTATTGGAAAAAAAAGATATTTGTGAAAAATGACTGAATTTTCTCTTTTCTTTGATGAATTTTGAAAAAATAAATTTTATTGTTACATTAAAAATCTAATAATAATAGTATGATATAAAGTCAAAAAAATATCTTAAATATTTAATTGAATAGTCACTTTAGTCTTTATTTTTTTGGAACAATTTAACCCTCAATATTTCGTTTTTGGTCAAAATAATCCCTATATAAATAAAAATTGTTAAAAAAAATGACCGTAAATAATTTGAACTTTAAAATGACTTGAAAGATTAATAAGTCGGCAGAAAAAATTATTTTATATTATATAATTTTTTTGATTATGTAATTTTTTTCAAGTCAACAAATTTGTCTATATGATACTGCTATGTCAGTGTGCATTGTCATATATGTTTGTCCCGTCATTTCAAGTCATTTACCGTCAGTTGACTGACAGTTTTCATCCTTAGATGGCCATTTTGATCCAAAATAAAACGTTTGATTGAATTGTTAAACAAAATAATAGCAGCCAAAGCGACTATTAAGTCAAACGTTTTAAGTATTTTTTGGCTTTATGCCTAACCCTATATATATAGTTAACATAAATAAAAACTAAACATAAATTTTGTACTATTTTCTCCCGACTAGGTTTCGGGGTAATGAGGCACACAGTGATATCCCGTTTTATAAAAAAAATAAACATAAATTTTATTTTTTAAAAATAATTTTTTTTGAATAGTCTAAATGTGATTATAAGTTAATATATGTTCATACATATTTTTAACTTATTGACAATACACATATTTTGCATACAAAACAATTGAACTCGAATGTTCGAGGATGAACATCATCCGCTTTTCGCTTGGAATCACATGTTGGTTTCAATGAAAATAAATTTTAATTTTAATCTAATATATCTAATCATATTTTTTAGGAATAATCATATATAACAATATAACAAAGGAGGTAATAATTTTGGATAATTATTTGATACACTGTTGGTAGAAACTTTGAGTTTTCACACACGCTTTAGTTGTAGGCTGTAGGGAGTCAGTTTATGGTGTATGGTTTAGGATTAGAATTTAGGGTTTATAAGTTAAAACCTAAACCATAATCTTTAAACCCTAAATTCTAACCCTAACCCCTAAATTCTAACCATTACCTCTAAATTTTAAATTCCTGCAGCATATACTCTAAACTAAATATCTAAACCTAAAATTAAGGCGCTTGTGTATTTGATATAAATTCAATAATTTAAGATAAAACATCATATGGGAAAAACTTTATTGTCTAACACATAAACAATTTTTATTACCAAGTATTATTTTATTTTTATCCCGATTATTTGTTAATATATTTTAAAATGACATATATACTTGATTAAAGTATAATGTCATATTTTTATTCGTCCAAGATTTTTATATGAAATTAAAAAAAACATGTATAATTTAAAGAGTAAAAATGCAATAAACTACAAATATAAGTATGGTCGTGACACTTTCTGAACGATCAAATAATTTTTTTTCCAACAGCGTAAAAATTAGGATAAATTTTTATTTTTTGAATGGTTTAAAGGTGTTACAAAGGTAATATTTATTTATAGATATTTTAACTTTTTGACAAGGCACACACCTTACAGACATTACAATTGAACCTGTGTCTTCTAAGATGAGTGTTATATGTTTTTTTTACTTGGACCACTTATTAAGTTCAAACCGGGATAATTTAAGTAATTTAAAAGATAGTTGGATTTTGAATCTAAATCAAAGCTTCGACATTATATCCGGTAGCTATTTTTTGTTATACATTTGGAGAAATGGTTAACTTATCATTTAATGTATATATATAAAGAATAAGTATATTTAGTCGGTTAGCTTTTTATGAGGTACAACGGAAGAATTTATTCTAAAAGCGAAACAATTACTGAAACTTTGACAAATCATCACAAGAGTTTATGTACAAAGAACGGACAAGCCCTTATAGGTTGTATCAGAAAACATAAAAATTATATATTTTTATGTCTGCAACAGAAGCCCAAGCTCATATAATTGTGAATCATGTAGCGATTACATAACAAACAACAACGATTTAACACCAATCCACAATTAATTAAGATTGATTTAATCCCTCTTATTCCTTTCCTTCTTAACTTAAGCCTAAGGGGCTAATATTTTATTAATCTTTTAAATAGAATTAAAAGAAGTAATTCAAAATCATCTGGTTAGGATCGATCTAAATCAGTCTTTTATGTATATGATTCAGTATGCCAACTATTAAACAACTTATTAGAAATGAAAGACAGCCAATTAAAAATGTCAGGCCAAACTGGCTCATCTTCGTTCTATCTTCTCCTCCCATGTAGGTAGGATTAAAAATTAGATTTAAGATACGTAAAAAAATGTATATGCACAGAAAAACATACATATTCCGTATAATTACACTATAATTTACGTACAAATTTATTTATTTTTGATCTGCGGGCAAATGCAGACTCGTTGGGGGTTGCAAAATCGTTGATAGATGATATTTGTTTCACGTTTTTGAAGTCGTTTGATGATTAAAATTAACAATAAAATATGAAAATATTTTATTTAATTATTTTAAATTAAAAATATGATCAAATTGATAAAATATGTAAATAATGAATATTAAATTTATTGAATTTTTTCGAATTATAACTAAATTGATTGAATGTGTAAATATAAAGGAATAAATGTACTATTATACAATTTTTCTTAACATCCACATCACTCCTTAACAACACGATGACTATTTTGTAACATTTGAAAGTTGGATGACCAAGATAAATATTTTTAATTAGTTTAATGAATATTTTTGAACTTTACCCTAATTTTTTTGAATAAACTTTACTCTAATTATTTGAACAATTTATATTTAGGAGAAGGGAGGGAGAATTTGCTCTTAATGAGCTTTGAACCCACAATTTAAGGGAGAAAGAAATGTATCAACTGAGAGCTTTAACCACTTGCTCTAGAGATTGTTCGACTATTTTTATTATCCATCGTATGAATTCATTAGTTCATACTATGTACATTTTTATTAACATTCGTGAAAATTCAAGATTCGTAGTTCTCTCCTAACAATATTAATTTTAAAATTTGAATTCGAGTAATCTCCTAAAAAAAAATATAATGTGCTAATCCTTACATCCAACACTTTTTATTTAAACATGCTCAAACTTACATCATCACCTATATTATTTTTAAGTCAATAAACTAAAATACAGTTTATCTTCTATATTTACTACTACTACTTAATAATAGTAATTTTATTTTAAATGGACTTTCTTTAACGGGCCTTAACGGTCCAAGATTCGTTGACAAAATCCGTTAGGCTCAAAATCATAGCCGTTACAAAAACCGATATCTCGAAGTCAACGAAATACAAAAGAATTTGACCATATTTGTTTTCCTTGCAAAGCTTCCATGGAACAAAAGCGTTTATATTTTCTTTCTGATTGAACCCAGAAAGAAAATCCAAGAAAATGACCGTAGAAGAACCAAAGCAAGCGGAATCTAATGAAAATACCCAAAATGTTGATACTTTGTTGTTTAGTCCCAGATTCAAATCCGCGGCTGCCATGGCCGGTTGGGACGAGGAAACCCTAATCATTGCTACTCTCGTCGTCGAAGACACTCCAGATCGACAATCTAAACACAAGAAAATCTCCGATTTCATATTCAAAACCCCACCATCCGCCAACTCAAGAAGGTGATTTGATAAATAATAATCCATAGCCAGTCCCTCTGTTTTGCCTTTTGATTTATTTCTTCATGATTTTGTTTTTTTCCCAGGAAGCGTAGGGCTCGGAGAAGGAGTCCTGTTTCAACCCCTATTGCCCCATTTAATATTAACGAAGAAGAAGATACTTCACAACAAGGTGATTAATTTGGTCTTTTGCTTCTTAGAATCTTTATTATGATCGTAAAAGAAAATTAGGGTTTTTGTTGAATTGAATGTTGCTTAGAGAGTAAGGCACAGTCAATGGAACAGAGATTTGATGTGAAAGATGAGAGGAAAACAGAATGAAATGAACCATTAGAACAGGCTCCTGATGTTTCTTGCTGCAGTTCAAGTTCAGCTTTTCATTGTATGGATATAAACTTAGAGAAGAGCTTTCTTGTGCTGTAAGAATCTTCAGATTCTGTCTATATTGTTAAAACATTCAGCTTTGATTGATTAAAGATAATGGTTTAATCTTTCTTTATCTTATTATTATTTTCTTGGCAGATTTGTTTGGATATATGCTATGAACCAAGTACCACTCCTTGTGGACACAGCATGGAATAAAACCCACTTTCTTATTCAATCCAGAGCCAAAAATCTGGTATCTTAAGTAGTTTTTTGATTCATTTTTGTCACTTTAGTGAAACCCTTTTCTTTTTTATTGTAGTTTCTGTAGGAAATGTTTGAGATCTGCTGCAGAAAAATGTGGGAAAAGATGCCCAAAATGCCGGCAGCTAATAAGGTAAAACCTGCCCCATGGCTCAAATCCCAACTATGAATTAACATCATTTTAATGAATTTTTGCACTTACATATAGTTCCCTTTTGTATATGCAGCAATGGAATATCTTGCACTCTGAACACGGTTCTTTGGAATACAATCCAGCTTTTGTTTCCCAAAGAGGTTTCTGAAGCGGGGAAGTCTTTGGCTGGAGCCTTAAATAGCCGGGAGGTTGAGTGCCAAAGTTCGGAGAGTGGAAGGCGTAGTACCAGAAGGACTCGAAGTGTTCGACATCCAACGGTCTCCACCAGAGATGCTGCACTGGCATTAAGGTGGCAGAGAGAGGATCTTTCCCGGTTAGAAAGTGCAGATGATTCAAGCATGAGGAGGAGGAGGAGGACACTAAGCCAAGATGAGGATGCTGCATTAGCTTTAAGGTTGCAAAGAGAACAGTTCATGGAATCTTTTAGGGGGAATCATCAGCAAACAAGAACCCCAACCCCTCTTTCTTTAGCCATTAACATTCGAGGAGAGGCCTCCCTGTATAACGTTAACAGGAGAGCCATTATTGCTGTAATTCACAATGATCAGACTTCATAGTTCTTTCTTGTTCTTTAAGGTTTCAACCATCTTATATGGAAAAGATAATTGGCCAAATTGAGTTTGCTTTTTGCATTATAAAATTCTGTGAATTTCAGTTGCTTTCAAATGGTGGAAATAAACCATCAAACAGTGGCTAAAGTAGATAATATTATTAAGGTGTTCCCATCAAAGGTTGAGTACAACAGAAGTTTGCCAAGTCTCAACTTTAAACTGCCGTTCAGTTCAAGTTGTTATTCGGACAACTATTTCAACATGCCACGAATAGGGTAAGAAGTTTGTCATTGCCAAAGCTTCCTTCGAGAGAAAGAAACTTTAAACTTTACACAAACCAGCTTTTGTAAAACATTTATGGCAAACACATAGGTGATTTGGGTATCCACCGGATTGTTGAGGAGGCTTATGTTTTTGGCTTATAGCCGCGCTGTTCATCCTCTCCTTTCTGCAACTCTCCTTATGCTTCCGTTGTCGGGGCATATCAACCTGAGTGTCACGATCCACATATCTGTTTACGGAATGGCCCTTCTCTAGGATCTAGACACAAAGGGTGCTTCTGTCATGGTCCGCGCATGCATCTTTAGCCTATCCACAGTTCCTGATTTTATCCAGGAACCGGAACTAAGCTTTTGAAGATGAAATGATGCAACAATGCCCGGGGACTCGGTTGATCTGCAGATGGTATTTATACTGGAAACTTGGGAGCTCTGCCTCGGATCTTTTAGCTTGCGGAAAACCAACAAGGCGTTTGAAATATATTGTTGTATTGTCAGCAATGAAAAAGCCATTGGGCAAAACAAAAGACAACTAAGCATTCGCCAATGAGGATTAATATAACTGGATTTTTTGTTTAATTTATTTCCAGCATTGGTAAAGGCATAATGTTTTTCGGATTTAATTTGATGTCCATGTTCTCAAAGAATCATCCAAAATGCTAAGCTCAATGGACAACTTGTGCAAACATGTTTCAAAAATGTTTTTGATAATCTCTGCAGTTTTCCCCTCTTCACAAGTGTTTAAAAAGTAAACATAACTTTGAAAACAAAGAGAACTCCATGTTACCCGAACTCTTCATCTTTCTTAAAATACCGTTTTCCGACACTCGCCCCAAATCCGGTAACAAGTGGTCCGTTGAAAAAAACTATGCCTAAGAAATAGTGCATTCTAATTAACAGCTCACAAATGTATTATTAGTTTATCTTACAAAAGGAACAAAAGAGTTTGCTAGATGATGGATTAACAAGAAAGAACAAATGCAATATATTATCCCCATCCTCTGTATATCAACCTTGCATCGTTCTCTTTTTCGACTGAAAACAGAAAAAATATGCTTGATCGCAAGTATTTCTTTTTCTACATTTAAAACCTCCCACTTAATACGAGAACTCATGACCTCGCAATGAGATGTACTTCTTAACCCAGATGGCAATGTCCTCGGCGCAGGCCTGAGCCTGAGGGGTATTTAGAAGCACGTCAAGTGTTGCAAATTCGTGAACTGCATCCTTATACTCTAGAACAGGTGCATCGACATTTACCTTCCGAAGTGTCTCCGAGTAAGCAATAGCTCGGTCTTTCATCCAGTCAAGTTCTGCTACGACTGTCAGCGTTGGGGGCATGAGCTTCAAAGGCGGGGCCCTGTCTGGGATGAGTGGATTGGCAGCTGGGTGGTCAAGGCTGAAGTCTTCCTCAGGAAGAAAGAGTTTCCATGCAAGTAAGCACATTGCCTTGTCATAGAAGTAGGAGTTTGCCAAATTTATTTCGGACCGTGTGGGAACACTTCCGATGAAGAATGGGTACATTAGGACCTGTGCTACAACCTTGACGGGATCCAGAAGCTTTCCAGCCTCGACAGCTTTGCGTGCCACATAATCTGCAATGTTTGCTCCACAACTTACTCCAAGTAAAACACATCTGCTTCAACGATATCACGATTAAAGATTAGGTAAAATAGCAATAAAATTTTATATTGCGTAGTTGCGGAACACGGAACAACTTCCAAAGCCTCTAAATCGCCTGGTAAGAGCAATCAGATTCGACGGACTTTTAGACATCAAAGACTTACCGCCTAGTTATAGTATTAGCATGAGCCTCAACAGCCTAATCACAAGTTATCCAAACTAAATTTCTTTTGAAAGTTTAACAATCGAACCTCGTTTGCATTAAGCATTTAACCTACTTCTATCTAACCAAATCATACAAATTCGGGCCTACAACAAATCACATTTCCCTAATCAAGAAATGCATATTGAAACTACACCAATATCATCGCAATTTGTAGCTATAGAACCAATTAAGATAAACTTTACCAACCCTTCATCTAACGACAATGAACGAATTTAAGCTTATAGAGTCAAACTTCTGTGATCAGATTGCATTTTTAACACCTATCCTTGAACCAAATTGATGAATAAACACAGCAAATCTAACAAAAACAACAACCACAGCATCCCATTCATGCCGAGCTCAAAGCACACAAAACCCTATGTTCCTCAAACTCAGGTGAAAGTGTTGGACGGATTCCTAATTCATTAAGGAAAACAACTAGAATCAAGATCAAAACTTTATATGGGCAAAACAATGGAATAAAAACCTTGATGGATCTCCATGAGCAGCCAGCCATGGCTCAACCATGGTAGCCCCAAAAGCATCCACAATATGCCTTTGAACTTGAGCCT